>JABFDZ020000131.1:3271186-3289235 GCA_019775955.2 Pollimyrus isidori
CGTTATGATAGATTAATGATAAGCAAACATGAGACCAGTATGTAACTAACACTTAATTTCTGATTAATTAATACATTTAGTAAGGGTGTACTACACATTATTTGTGCCCCCTCAACTAAAGTGTTACCGTAAAACCATAATGTTGCATTATTTGCGTCCCCTCAAGTAAAGTGTTAGCAAGATAATAAACAGTCTAATTAAGTCTAAACTAATGTCACAAATGAAACATAAAAGTCAGTGATAAAAGGTGAAATGTTTTACCAGAACACCCTCACACACCTAGTGTTATTAAGGATGTTGTCGTATCATTGGTAGCTTATAAACACGACTACACTGCTGTTACGGTTTCTCTATTTCTCCTTTATCCAGCACTGACCTCTGGCTAATGCATAGTAAGATAGTAAGTGTGCTGTTTATTCTATAAACACATAACAACCCGTGAGTCCATGTGACTTAAACTTATAATCAATGTGACCATCAAAGTGCATGGAACACCCTCCTATAACTTGGACATACCCTTGTAATACATTTTAGCACTCTCTCTCTAAAATTTCCAGATGGAAAGTTCACCTCATACCGTTTGCCATCACAGGGAAGTAAACATTACATCCACAGTTACAATTGACCAATTTATTAATTTATTTACACTAATAACAAATCTGGTATTCGCTATGCACATGTAAATTATATGTGGATATTATTACATTACTTACGTATTTATATGACAACATTAGAATCTAATCTTTTACAGTGAAATTTTATATGTTTTATTTTTATTACCAAGGTATTCTCTAATTACTCTGTAATGATGAAGATAATGAAAAAGATTCTATGATTTTTATTCATAGAAGCTGGAGGATGTTATTGTTGATATTGAAAATGTTTTTAATTCGGAATGTTCTTGCCTCGGCTTTTAAACTCTTTAGATTCTGGGAAGAAACAAAGGTGCAGCCAAAACACCAAACACATTAACTTCCCCTATTGTTACATCAATCAGCTTCCCCTATTGTCACATTGCATTTGCTTGTTTAGCTGACACTTCTATCTCTTTCATCATCTTGAACCCAGCATCCAGGCATATTAATTCATTTACATACATAGATTGTGCACAGAATTTACAGTCTTGCATGTTACTAACATAATTAAGGCACAGCCTCAAAGGGAACCAATGCAAATGCATATGCAAAGCTTAAGCCAGTCACCTGCGGGCCAGAGAGAATTCAAAGTACAATACATTCACTGGCCACTTTATTAGGTACACCTGTGCAACTGCTCAGGGGAGCAAATATCTAATCAGCCAATCAAATGTCAGCAGCCAAACGTATAAAATCATGCAGATACAGGTCAGGAGCTTCAGATAATTTTCAAGCACCTTGTTCAATCCGTGTCAAAAAGAATTAAGGCAGTCCATCCCAGTCCATCCCAGGGGGTCCATCCCAAGCGGGCCCATCCCAGTACTAGCAAGGTGTACCTATAAGTTGTCAGTGAATGTATATTTAAGGGTTAATAGAACTACTTGCTTGCACCAATGGCCAAACACCTTCTGTACATTTTAAATTCTGTTTTACTTGTAAAAATTTAAGCAATGAATGTTAGAATTAAAGATTTTGACTACAAATTGACTTACTACTGTGATTCCCCTGATAAATCAACACTCTTCTGACCAATCAGATTGTCAAATTCAGCAGAGCTGGGGCTATGAAGGAGGATGTTTAATATTCGATGTTTTTTTATGAGAGTATTGATTATTCAGATAATTAATAGATTATCAACAGTGATAATAATGTGTTTGTGTTCCACTGCCTTGTGCCCTCGTCTTCTTGGTAAGCCCACCATGAACCAGTACTGGAAGAGTGCTATAGCAGATGGATGGATGAGTGTTGGTAATCAGCTTTTTACAGTAAGCAGTTTAAAACTTTTGCAAATTATACAGTGGGTCAGCATTTCATTAGAAGCAATACTAATTAGATATACATGAGAACTCATGGCAGGTCCATCTGTAACAAAAACTGGATGGATTAATGCAAACTGCATTCATTTTTTGTGCCATGTAATGGAAGGTCATTAGCAGGTACAGTAGTAACGAGTGAATAAAATGCATGTTGAACTGTAATTATTATAATATCTTTCATGTTTTTAATCACAGTTTGAATACAGGCAGATCACTACAGTCATTTCTAAATATTAGCTGTTTCTGGAAAACAGTGATTCAGAAAATTAATGTTGATGTTTTGTAAGTATATAAAATTAAATGTGCTAGTCAATAGGGCAGTGTTTCTAAACCATGGGTTACGCAATTATCGGGTAGGGTCGTGAGATGATTTCTTGAAAATGCTATAAAAAAGTTTTTTTTGTGCACCCTGCTCAAAAAAAATTATCATTGGTAACCCGTTATCGAATTTTGTCATCGAGGACAATGGCAAACAGTACCATTAGCACTGGATTTAACATCAATCTGTGGTGCTATAACTGCTTACCCAATGCAGGGCTACAGTGAGCCTATATCCTATCAAAGAAAGGGCAGGACATGAGAGAGAGGACGCCCTGGATGAGATGCCAGACTATCACAGGGCACACACTCATACTACAACACACAGACATTATTTGCCATAATTGTATGTCTTTGGACTATGACAGGAAGCCCAAGTATGTAGAGCAGACCCACACAAAACCTAACCCTAACCCTAACCTCCCAGGGAACTGAAGAGCAAATTTCTAAAATTTACTAAACGTATTTGTTGCTGTTTCCTAAGATGAGACCGCCAATATCCTAAAGTTAGGCTTCCTCATCATATGTGACACTGGGAACCATAACTCACTTAGTTCGCACGCAATCCAATGAAGAATTTTTTATAAAATTTGTAACTCGCTAAGTTCATGATTTTTTTAAAGAAATCTATTCAATACTGAGTGAGTTTTGAAAGTATACTCTTCAATTGAAAACTCAGACCTTGACATAGAACCAGGCACCCCCAGTACAGATCTCAGATTTAAGTTGATTAATCTAAATAATACATTTAAGAACACATTTTACATGTACTTAAATTACACTTCTCCTTGCCTCTATCAATATGCTCTCTATAGATGCTCACGTCAAGTTCATGCCCTTGGTGACTGCTATATGAAGTCAAAGCTATCGATAGAAATATACCCATCTACATCGAGTCAGCCATCAGGACCGCAATAATCTGCAGATTCACAGTGTCTAGAGATTCATCCAGTGCTTGTAGTGGGAAAAAATAAGTGCAGGAACTCTAATTTTTATTGTATCTTTTTCTTTTTCAGTTTTTCAGTCAACAATGCCATCATGATATTTACAGTATAAATTGCAACAGTTTGCATTGCTTCCCTGATGCGATTGGTTGGGACTCATATGCATATGATAGAGCACTGTCGTGGCTCGTGGGTAATGTAGTCTTTTATCGGTCTTGTGATATTGTCTATTCTCGGGCCACTGTTGCTGCGTCGGATCCATTTCAGTAAGTACCGGAATGCAGAAAAAAGTGGTGGAACCCAAAAGACGAAAATACAGAAGTTCTGGAACTGCGTTCCGCTGCATTCCGGCCCACTTCAAGCACTGGATTCATCCACTGCGTTTAAACAAACCCCATGCTGGACATATTACATGGTCCCTCAACTACAGAAGAAGCTACCCAACTACCTGGACCCCCATGATCTTAAAGAAATGACTTCAGATGTATCTCCTCTAGGAACCTCATTATGTCTGCCCCGGACTAACCTGAAGCCCTATCTGTCACCCTCACCAGCCCACTGCCTAACACTGACTTGTTCCCTTGAAATGAATTGCTAGGCACTACTTGATGCTGTTTGTTTCTTACTATTTGGATGCCTTACTAGGATATTTCCCGTGTGATTTTTGGTGCTCTTTTCACACAGCTTCCTTTTCCCCTCTCTATATTTGCGCTGCTTCTGGCCGATCATTAGGGGTCTATCACTGGTTCCTCAGATGGTTCCGTCACAGCTGTATCTATATTATGCATTTTTTGCGTCATGTATGTCACTTATTTTGTATTCTCCACCTCACGTGTATGTAATTTTGGACAAAAAGCATCTGCCAAAAAATAAATGTACATGAAATATATTAAATATATTATCCTAATACAATACATGCAATAAATGAAATAAATATGATGCCTATAACTTAATTTTTAAAAACAGACCAATTAGCCAAACCGAAGATAACCAGCTGCCAACAGTGCTATTGTTTTTAAGCATGTTAATGAGGTCTCTGATTTATGTAGCTACTGCCGACACTTTAGCCTGCTTGCTGCTGCCTGAACTCCTGACCCCAGGCATTTCCCCTGCACAGTCTCATTTTAGGTCCCAAGCTCAAAGGCTGAAGTCAACATCAGAATTAAAACCATACTGTGTCTTCGCCAGCACTGCCATTTTGCAGACCTCAGCTGCCTAAACCTTTCTTTGCCGAATTAGGCTTCCGCAAATTAAACAAACAATTGGGAACCTTGATCTACCTCCTCCGGTTACCTGACATCTCTTCCTGACCTTAATGTCTGACCTCACAGTTGCCTGTGAACGAGGTTTGAGCTGTGATGGGGCGGGGCACTGCATTCCCGCAGGAAGCTTGGAGCGGTCTTTGGGTGTAAGTGTCACGTTTTTACAGAACGGCGTGCTTCCTTTTCAGCAAACCTTCGCGAACCCAGGCAACTATTCATGCAATTAAAGCACATACTGTCCTACCCATCTATATTCATTAAGCACTTTGCCCAGTGAAGCCCTGTAACTCAAAATTAATGAGCTCGGAGCCTCTCACAAGGAACATAATAGACAACTCAACAGGGCATCAAACACCGCCTCACCTAACCACATCCCTCTGCAATGAAGGAGGAAATACTGGCACTGCTGTACCTATATTTAATAATATAAATATATAATTGCCAAATGTAACATGTAAAGAAGAGCATTATGATATTTGGGAGGCATGACAAGTAACACTGTACTATTTATATACTACAGTAGAAACTTGGAACTAGATACCAACTGACTCAAACATTGAACCGATCTGTTGAGTTTTTTTTTTTTACTTGTACCTCAACCCAAATATTGGAACTCAACCATCCCTACAAAAACTTGTATGGGTGGAGATGTATTTAACTCTACCAGTTCAGACCTCAAACAGGTTGGTTGGGACAAATCTAACCACCACTCGACCGAGAACTCCAGAGCACAACAAAGCAAAACAGACCTGCTAAAACGGATCGAGATGGTTCTCTGATGGGCTAAAGTGAAGGCAAATGCATCTACTGCGATGTCAATGACCATGAATTGCTCTCAGATTCGCCATACCTTCATGTGTGTAGTAGTTATGTATTGATTGTTAATGGTTTTTTATCACTGGTTAAGTAGGTAGAAAAGTTTAAAAGCTAAGCCCTCCTATGAAGGTTTTCTATGCTAAGCCTGATATATCTATGCATATACAGTATACATATTCATTCCTATTAGACAGATTAATCAGTTCATGTTGCTGTTGAATTATGTATCTGCTGGATTACTGTCTGAATATTAGCCTGATCCATGGAACTGCCTTAATATTTTATCAAGGAGATAATGTTTTGGTCTGTATAAGAGTATTAAAAGACATCTTGTGAAAGCTCAGTGCACCGCAGGGCAGTTTACAGAGCCATACCTCTTGTTGTGACCTGAGATAACTCCATGTTACCCTCCTCCAGCAAAATGCTCTGCTTTTCCACACGCTTGTGCGAGAAGTCCAGGCCTTCATGGACATTTACCTCTGCGGACGGCCCTGGCCCAGGATGTCGTGCTGGTATTTCATAAGCTCTTCACTTGGGTTTACTTTAAGTGTTACTGGTGATGGCATTTCCTGGGCCGCCGGATAATTCAATAATGACGCCAAAGGTGCGTATCGAGTCTGAAGAGTTGGCTGTTTTCTAGCTGAAAAGTCACAGTCTGACACCTGAGACGGTAAAGTTGTTTTGCCTTAAAGAATAGCGTTTCGAGAGAGAGGTGTGGGAATTTGCACATGCTTGCAGGTTGCTACCTCAATTCACCCAGCAGCGATTTATGTTCAATGTATTTTACCCAAGAATTGTGCTACATATATTGTAATATTTTGTTGCATGTCTGTTTGTTCAGTTTATTTGACTGCTTACATATAATTGTGTATTTTAACACGATTGCCTTGTGAATTGCAGTTTTAAGTAGAATGTTTGCATGGATTAAATACACTGAATCCACTGGATAGGGCCGGTTAATGGTTAAGCCTTGATTATCGATCAGCAGAGCATTGAACAACTTTTGTGTGGAGTTTGCCAGAGCAGAAGGCCTGGGGCTGATGGCTGTGGGGCTCCCCAAGGACAATGAATACGTTCACATTTTACATTATCTTATTTATCTGGTGCTTTTATTCAGAGTGACTTGTAGCAGAGGGTTCGGGTTGCAACTTAAGTGTGCTTCCTGGGAATAATGTCTGGGTTGAATTAAAAGAATGTAATTAATAATGTAATGTGATGTAAATCACTATGTGGAATAATAGGTTGCACTATTTTTAATCAAAATCAGTGCTGCCACAGAACAAAACACAACTGTAAGGCGAGAAGGTGTGGACATCTTGGTAGATCAGGTGACAATCTGTGTAACCTGTGCCTGCTAACTAATCTAACTTTCTGCCTCTCCTCTCACCTGCTCTTTTCTAGTGTATTTCCGATGTTGTCGTCCTTTGTTTATCCTGCTCATTTGGCTGAACTGCTGCCCAGATTACATCCCCATTCCATCCTCCCGCTGCCGTGTCGAATGTCTATGTTTACCGGTACAGCCGGAGTGAGTCTCATGATGCCACAATTGGGAAATACTGTGCGAAACGCGAAACCCCAGGTGTCTCTGCGGGAGTGACGTACGCGGACAGAAACTGGAGTACCCAGCGGCAACCCCCCAATGGACAGAGCCGGAATGGAGAGCAGCACACACACACACTGGGTCAGGTCAACAATCAGACCCATAGTCCAGGAGGTGTGAGGTCAACAAGCCCCACGCAGTGCCCTTACCTACAGCAGGCCAAAGGCTAATCTGTACAGCATAAATTCAGGAGGTGGATAGTTCATGCCCAGAAGGTAAAAATCCAGACCAGTATTTTGTTTCAACCAACCAGTTGCGGACTATGTGGTTGTGGCTGTTTGTACTCAACTGGTTGAACTTTCCACCTCCATAAGAACCTCAAGAAACAGAACCCTATGTTTCTAGGTAGTTCTATGTCATCGATCTCCTTCAGCCTGAAATGTCTATAGCAGAAAGAGCTTTTGTAACTGCATGGTGTGAGCCTGATTGGGTAACACCTCTGTGCCTCTAGTGGGAAGAATGGTTGCAAACAAGACAGGGCAAACATGCAAACTCCACACACGGAGCCATACCAGAGACTCAAACCCTGGTCCCAGAGGCATGAGGTAATAGTACTAACCACTGCACTACCGTACCTAATTTAATGTCAGTAATTATTAATGAATGTCAATAATACCACAATTGGGGTTGGGCGAATGCAGACGCTGCATAAATGGAGTTTGATAAAAATGTACTTAATAACGAACCAACAGCATATCAGAAAATACATACAGAAAAATCTTTTTTTTAGTATCACCTGCTAGTTGATTGTTAGGTTTAAGATATCCTTTTTAGATATTCTGTATTTTTATTAAACACATTTCACACTACATGTGCTTATTTGCAAGACTTGCAAGACTTCCATGCACACTGCTCGCTAAACACTGTGATCTGGTCATAAACTAAGACTGAGGGTGCTGTGGTGACGGGGGCTGGCTAGACCTTCCCTTAGCTTCTCACCTGGAATCTGGAACTAAAGGGCATTTGAGAGACTTGTTAGTGCTGGTTGAAGTGAAAGCTGGTAGGGGGGTGACTTGACCCAGTTTTCACAAAAGAAGCCTGTAAGCTGAGTAAAGTTGAAGTTAGATGTTTTTCCTTTCCGATATGCTTCAGTAGCAGCCAACAAAGGTGCTGATTTTTCTTTTTTACTGATAGTGTTTTTTTTAATTGATAAATGTGCTGGTCAAACAAAGGAATGAGAAGGGAGTCACTTCACTGACGTGTTTTGTGTGGTGTGCATTTTGCTTTTGTGGGTCACTTTCAACCACACTTTTTAAAAACACTTAAAGCAGGGCTATTCAAATCATAGTCTTCACGGGCCAAGCACGGCTGATTTCCCAGTCTCCCTTTACTTGGGAACCAGGTGGGAAGCCTCTGGCCACTCAGAATCAGTAACTAGTGAACTAAGTACATGAGAGGACTAAAAACACGGCCTGGATTTGGAATCAAAGTCCATATTTAATTATTTCATTATTTTGAATGCAAGGAAGGGTGAACTTGTGAAAGGAGTGATGATGAGTGGAGTTGTTTGGATCAAGCAAGTGCTACATTGCTTTTTTATTGGGATTATAATAATTGAGTGATAATGCAGAGATGAAATGCCGTTGAGAGAGCTAATTATTGTTAACATATTTTACCATGCTACTGTTGCGTTCTATATTTATTCAAGACTTACATAACTTTCTCCATCCATTCATTTTTTTGTTGCTTATCTAGGGTTGGGTCACAGCGGCAGTAGTCTAAGCCGCAATGCCCAGACCGCCCTCTGACCAGTCACCTCCCCAGCTCCTCAGGGGATACCAAGGCATTCCCTGGCCAGTCAAGAGATATAATCTTTCCTTTTATTCATTAATAATGTAAAATTACCAAGCAGACAGATCTGATTTTGAACAGCATGTAATGCTATGGAAAAGTGCAGCTATTTTTAAGTTATAAAGATGATCAGAAACTACTGTCAGTTGGCTGGAGTGAGATTTTCATTTTTGGACAAGTCACATGCACACAGTTTTACATGTATGTAACAGTTTTATTACTTTGCAAATAGTCTGTAGGGTTTGCAAACCACCCCAAGGTTTTTGATATGTGACATGAGAGTTGGTAACACTGGTCATCATCGTCGTCCTCATCGTTTTCCTGTCTTATCCACTGTGCTTTGCTGCTAGCGGGAGTCATGCTGGAGGCATACCACAAAGGTCAGAGCAGGTTTCTTCTTCCATGGTCGCAGACTGTATCTCCTTATGGGGGATCCCTGGATGTTTGAAAGTCAGCTGGGAGATATATTCCCTCCAGTGTGTCCTGGGTTTGCCCTGAGGTCCAGTGGGACCTACCCAGAAAGGCTGCCTTGGATGCCGTCCAGATGGGCTCCTTATACGAATCACGTCTGAATCACCTCAGCTGACTTCTCTCAGTCCTAGCGAGCGAGTGGCCGCTCTATTTCAAGGTCCCCGTGAAGCTCTGAATTGCTCACCCTGAGTCCAGCAACCCTGAGAGCAATCAGAATTGGAATCCTTTTATTTGCGAGTTACGCTAAGTATGAGGAATTCGTTTTGGTGTGGGCGGTGGCATGTGCTATGCAAATAAATAAACACGTAGATGCAAAAGATGGTGAGACAGTCCGATGTAGGGCGCAGACAGCTTTGGGGTATGTGCAAAAAAGCCTTTCAAAAATGAATACATTTGAGACAGTCCTATAAATGCAAGTGTACTGCTCAGGGGTCCTTATTTAGTAGGGCAAAGGGAGCTGCGCAGGTGGCGTTTAGTCCTTGTATTCAGACTTTTTCAGGAAAGAGAAACCTCATTTTAAAATGTATTAATTTGGTCACTACCCACAGCTGCAGACCATGGGTGAGGATACGGACATAGATTAACAGCTACACCACAAGACCTCATCGTACGACTACCTAGTTCTCAGTGTTCATATATCTGCAGTCACCACACCGATCTACCTGTCAGTTTCATATCACTTGTGAGCATAGTCTCAAGGTACTTAAAATCCCTCACTAACAGCAGACCCCCCTGTTTGAATGGAGCAATCCAGTCTTTTGCAACAACATGGTGTAGATACATCACAGCTTGATTCCATCCTCCCTGCTTCGTACTCGATCATCAAATTGCCCATGTATGTGTTGGAGTTCCTGCACAGATGCAGCCAACGACATCATCACAGGGGTATGACATCATCTAAGAATGGCAGACATTCCTCATCTCCAGCCCTCCATACCAGATGCCCTTCCAACTGTCTCTTGATAACCTGTCAATGAAAATAACCATCAGGAATGGAGACAAGACACACCTTTGACAGAGTCCAATCCCCACTTTACACAGCATTGATTTTGCGCCTAGTATGTGTCGACACAGATACTGCATTGATACAAGGCCTGGATATTACGCAGTAGTGACCCTGTACTCCAAATTCCACCCATGGTATGTGCTGGGGCACCTGATAATATGCCCAATTTTAAAAAGCAACACTGAGCCTTGTAGGCTGCAGAATGAGGAGAACATGAAAAATCTAGGAGCACAGAAAGGACCCCCCATTCCAATTCCACACCCTAAAGGTGTGAAGCATAGTGTTAGCCAAGTTCATTAAATGCAAAGTCATTAAATAAAATGACGGAAAATTACATGATTTTAAAGTAGAAAGCTATACCTTGTACCTTAAAGGTAGCCATGAAATCATTAAAATGGAATTTTCATTGTGAAAGGCGAAATCACTCCAACCTACAATCCACAGGACAGCAGTGGAGAGATCCTGAAGCCTCTGGTGAAAATCACCTGGTGACTGGTAGCAGCACAGTGGGGTGCAACACAACAGACTTTAATCTATAATGGGCAGTAATTTGTATAGGTTTTGACTGCAAACTAATTACTTGATCATTTATGATGGCACAATATAATTAAACTGGGACTCCCAATGATCTTTGGAATTCTTTCCTAGAAAGCTGACGCAAAAATTATGGGATTTGTTTGACTGTCAGCATGAGGCTGACTTTCCTAACCATGTTGTTAAAAGCCAGGACTGTCCATCAGGAAATAAACCAGGGGTTACTCCTCCTGTCAGTTCCCGACGTTTAACAAAGTACAGCACTGTGCAAAGGTCTTAGGCAGTTGAAGAAAATGTTTAAAGCTATTCATCTGGGTAGTAAGTGTATATTTGCTCAGCAAAACTAAACACATTGTAATATTAGCATATATGCAGCTGAACAGTAATGAAATTCAAGATAAAAAAAAAATTATTCTGTTCTTAAAAAAGAACTTGATATCTTGGATAGTAGCTTCAGTTTCCAAACCCCAGCCATTCCATGTATTCATTACATTTCACTATCAGCTCACTTATAATTAATTAACTTAGATCATTTGATGAGCAATTGATTAGCCATAGTGGGTGAGTCAACAAATACATGGGTTACTGCCAGTACTGTGGTGACTTTAGGGGGCGTTTTTGAAAGCTGACACACTTTCACACTCATAATATCATACCTTTATACCATCCTGAAGGTCATTTAAACATTATTGTATTTGACTGCCTGAGACTTTATCTGTATACTCTGTGAAATATCTGCACACTTAACAACACACTAGCTTGTAAATATTTTATGATCCCTCCACCCAACTTCCAACCTATAACCCAGCACAAGCTTCTGCAGAAGCTCGAGTCCATCTCAGGCATCAGAGGACACCAGGTAGGGAAACCCCTGCCAGCCCACTGCAAGGCAATATTCTAATCATTATTATCAAAATAAAATTGCCACATTGACCCAATATAGGAAGTGTCTGTGTTACGTTGCTGTAATAACCAGGGGTTATGTTACATCCATGGCTACTGTATGGCTGACTGTATTGAGTGGAAAGAGCAACTCAAGTGATACCATGTAACTGGGAACCAGATGCCTGACACAGTGATTCCTTGTGGTCAGTGATTAATATAACACGGAATTTCTGGACCATGCCACACTTACTGCAAGCCAGGATTCCTTTAGAATGCTGATGTGGGATAATGACAGGTGCTTTTTTTACTGATAATCATATTTATTCATTATAAGTATTATTATTTGTTTCTGGCGGCTGCCTAACATTGCAGCTGGTCAGTTCTAGTGAATCAAGTAATGATTTTCTTATGCTGGAACAGTTGCCAGGAAACTAACATTTGCAATCTGAATCCATGATTTATTCAGCCTTTTTGTTACTTTAAGTTTATCTGAAATGTACATTTTTAATGCGTCACACAGTTAAGGTTTAGGTAAACTTGTAAACAAAATGCATTCATCAGCAAAGCAGTGGGCAGTCTATCATTTAGCGATGGTGGCTACCTCTTTCACAACGAGCGATGTGGAGATCCTTTGTGCCAATTTATTTCACAACACCCACATTCTAGATCAGTTACAGGACATGCATGTGAAAGTATTTCATGTGAGTTTTTTTCTTCAGTGCATGACGTGCATGTCAATATGTCACAGAAACTGTTTACATCAAGTGGAACACAGCCATTTGGTGAGTTCTAATAATATACAGCGGTACCTTGGAACAAAAACTTCATTCCAGAAGACTGGTCGAGTTGCAATTTGGTCGAGATCCAAGTCGAAGTTCCCCATATGATATAATGTAAATGTGTTTAATCCAATACAGACCCACAAATGATTGTGCCCCATGTTGGGTTATTCCCTGCCTTGCACCTATAGCTTTACAAATAGTTACTGGACAATAGTTACTGCATAGGACAAACAGGTATGAGAAATAGACTGCTGAATAGTGCAAACAATTCGTACTCTTTTATTTTATTTTTATTATGGGGACTGGTGCTTCCTAAGCATTTTTAACTATAATACAGCATGTACCAGTTGCATAGACCAATGAGAGACCATAATGCACATGTAGACCACAAGGAGTTTTACAATGATTTACAGATGCTACTGACTCCTGTGTGTGCATGCGTGTACATTTATGTACTGTGTACACACATGCATAAACAATACGAGTCTAACTGAGTTTCCATGACAACAACTCAGTTGTCTCCAGACTAACTTTGCAGTGATATGTTATGCTGCTTTCTATTTACCTCATAGGTGGGAACTTGGACCTGGAAATTATGTCATACACGAGTTAACCACATTTCAGTAAAGCAAGTTGGAAAGCTATTTAGTAATTAGTAATACCAAGGACCTGTTACAAAAAGGTTTCTTGGTTAGCTGGATCACTTCCAACCATACACCTATTTTCTGAAACTGGGATCGGGGGGTCCATAGTCTATCCCAGAGACTACGGGCGCAAGGCAGGGAACAACAGAGGATAGGGCGCCAACCCATCACAGGGCACACTCACATGCACGCACCTGCTGGATAACTTGTTGCATTTAACTTACCCCAGTTTTAATGACCTTTATCTTTATTCACTTACATTTAGCCCAGGCTACCTTAAATCTGACGACTTATCCAGCTATGCAAGAAATCTTGCTTTCTTAAACAGGCCCCAGTTCACAGGCCTGTAGCAACATGTCCACAGATGGCGGCTGGACAGGATTGTGTGTACAACTGATTTAATGAGCCGCAAATAAGACGTATGTGCTAATAAACAGTGTAAAACTACAGCTTTAACTTCTGATGACGAAGGGCACAGCCATCTTCAGTCCTTCAGGGGGGGTTGTGTTAGTTGTCCTGGATGCTTCTCAGCTCCCTCGGGGGCATTATTTCCAGCCAGCGATATCATCACAGGAGTCTTCACATTTTAGAACGTAGGGCTCTCTTTGGGGCAGAGGCAGGGCTCGGTGTTTCACATAAAATGCATTATCTCTGGGACTTGAATCCTGCATCTGGTTGCATGCCTGCAGAGACAGCACTCTGCCCAGCTGGCAAGGACCCCTCTGCACTCCAAAAGTATGCAGGTGAATTCATGACTCAAACCTACCCTCTACACATGACCATGGTGTTCCCCTGCTTCATGCTCTTTTTATCCTGGGATAGGCTCCAGGTTCACCGTTAGCCAGCATCCAATAGGCAGCAAAGAAAGACAGACAGAAGAGTATCAATGAGTTAACCTGTGCTGCAAGTTCCCTTTCCCGTATTCTAGAACTTGACAATTCCCTGAACTATAAGATCTCTTACCCTCAATGGACCATTAATTGAGCCCTCAAAGTAGATTGGCAATATATAAAGAACATGGATACAGATACCAGCTATTCAGACAGTGTCATGAGATGGGGTGTGATACTAGGATTTTTTTAAGATGGAGAGCATAAGAGGGGGCATAATTCATACAGAGCGGTCAAGTTTATCATTAGCCAATAATATGCTTTGAATCGGTGAGTGTCAGAGGAGGGGGAACTATGACGACCAATAAGTGTTCATCTGGTGCCTGTGCCCCTGTGGCTCCGCCCCCATATGAGATCGTCTTCATCCTAAATTGTATCTCAATTTCTTAAATGAATACTACTGTATTATTATGATTAACATCAACACTAAAGACCAACAAGAAAAAAGGCTTTGGTACATTTCCTTTTTCTCCACACTAAGCTATTTTCTCACATCCTGAAATGACTTATCACTTAACAACTTAATAGGGGCCAACTCGCCAGTAAGAGGCATGTTTGGGCACACCTCTTCCTGCCACAGCCAGGATTAATCTCACACAGATTACCGATTGGCAGTCCCTATGGGACACAGGGCAGGAGCGATACGAAGCCAGCAAGCGACCATAGCACCTCTGTGGAAACGCTGTGCTTTCTAAACCCTAGTGGGTACATGTATCCAGACTCTGCTCCCGTCTTGGCAGGCAGCATATGAGTATGTAGAGAGGATTAAAGAGTAGTATCAAGTTCAGTAGAGTTATATTTTTGTTATATTTATAATTACAACCCCTTTGGTGACAGGTGTGTTTCAAACAGATTACAAAAGGCCTTGGCAGGGCGCGTCTCACAGCACCCATCCAGATCCCGAGGCAGCCCTGTCTCACTGACCTGTGAGTTTGCAGCTTTTTTGTCTTCTGAATGTGAGATTCGAATCAAATTCAAATGGGTAAAAAAAAACGACAATAACCTGGTTAACCCTGTTCAGCTATAAGAACAATGATCTACTTCCTGGTCAGCTTGTTGGTCCAGGTGAGTTCTTATCTTGTTACACACCACGTCACTTTTTATTGTGGCCCATTTTTTTCCCCTTTGTTATACAGCATTGATATTCTGAAGTGGTGCTCCCACAGGGTGTCAAGGCCCCCAGTGGCTGTCTTGCAATCTGCCTGTTGCCAGGGACAGGTGTCAGAGCCCCAAAGTCCTTATGAGGAGAATCCACGGGCTTCCCTGTCCTACTGATAAGTAAGCAAGCAAAAGCTGTTGTTGATATGAGTGAAGGGACACAAGGACCCCAGTGTTGGCAAAACATAAAGAAGCATTTATTTGAACTTTAATCCATGCACTAATATTTGATTCCATATTTTGTCAATATAGACAGCTCCTCCAAACAGGCAATTATGCAAAGGCAACAGAATTCAAACAGCAAACAGACAGGGATCGAGCAAGCCAGTTACTGATTGGCTAAGAAGCCTGATGTAAGTGGTGCTAAATGTGCTGTGAGTCCTGTAGCCAGACGTTCCAGCATTTCAGAAAAACAGAACACAGGGAGTCACACATGACAGCGTCCAGCGTTCACAGTGTTCACAGCGAATGGTGTGACGGACAAATAACATCCAGTCCATGGCAATAACATCCAGTCCATGGCAATAACATCCAGTCCAAGAACCAAGGAATAAAACACCTTGTTAATTAGTGAGGTCTGAGAATAGCCAGACTCACTGAAATGGTAAAGTCCCAAGTACAAAACACAATATACACACACATATTTCTGTGCGATGCTCCAAAAATTCTCACAATAAAAAAGCAGCAAATAAACCACCACAGCAACAACAGAAAGATTTTTAAACTGACAAGGTGAAGATCACATGTGGGCAAACGTTCATTCATGTTCCATCCACCAACCCCGTTCATGGTCATCAGGGGACTTGAACATATCGCAGCCAGCGCAGGGTATAAGGCTGAGCAGTCCCCCAGACAGAATGTTACTCCATCACAGGGCACACACAGAAAAGCATGCCCATTGGGCAATATGCAGATGACAGTTATCCTGGTT
The DNA here is from genome assembly GCA_019775955.2 of Pollimyrus isidori. Classification (NCBI taxonomy): domain Eukaryota; kingdom Metazoa; phylum Chordata; class Actinopteri; order Osteoglossiformes; family Mormyridae; genus Pollimyrus; species Pollimyrus isidori. Next base: position 3,287,170 of record JABFDZ020000131.1, read on the forward strand.
TGCCTTTAGACTGTGGGAGGAAGGCCCACACTATCAGAGCAAAGGTGGGATTCGACCCCAAATACATGTGGTGGGAGGAAACAGTGCTTTACACACTTGCAAAATTATGACTGCATATCTGCTGAAATAATTATGCAACAACAATAATAATTTCTAATTACGATAAATTTTAAAAGCAAGTGATGAGGGGCCTGGGAGGCAGCTGTCACATGACTGGTCGAGTCCCAGTGACACCCTCTGTGTTACATCTCAGGGGAGCCTGCTGGACCCTCCGCTACTGGCAGTGGCATCCAGAGCGCCATGACCCTCGCCAGCGGGCTTGCTACTGATACGTTATCACAACTTGGCACACACCAGACCAGTGGGAATCAGCCGTCGCACAGCTTTTATGAGCAGGCGGCTCCTGATCATGGCGTGGTAATTCTTCCGTGGCCTGATGCCCGCCTCCACAGTCGTGTGTGTCGGGCAAGTAAATGCACACGTGCCTTTAAATCTGGCGGCCCCGTGCCCGACGCTGACTCCGCCCACTGCCGTCAGAAGCTGGGCGCGCCCGGGAGCCGCAGCGGCAGCATTACGCCCTGAAGCGACTCTCTGTCAGCGGCGGACAAAGGGGCTTCTGTCTGCCCCGGCCTTCGCCAGCAGATTAAGTCACTGAAATCCCCATGGCAGGACTGTGCCATTTGTAAACGGCAGAGGGGTGGCGGCTAGTAGCCAAACCCATGCTGAACATTTCTACTGAAGAGAGCAGCGACACTGGCACGTAATTCTTAAAAAAATATATTTTAATTGCGGAATACGACTCACTGCGGTGATGCTTTTCAAAGACATCAAAGAGCTTTTTTTTTTCCCTGGCGCATGCGTTATGGAGTATTTAAGTATTTACCTAAGAGCTAATATGGTCCCGTTCCAATGTCCTGTGAATTTCTGGAGGCGTTAAGTTCCCCCAGCAGATTCACCCAAAACAGCCGCATGCAGGAAAGCAACGCCCACTGTGCTGAAAGGCTGATCGTGCTATATAAGGGCTCAGCATACAGCGGCCGGGTCCTACTGTGTCCACACCCCTTGATGGACCCATATCAAGCTTCTCGGTGTCCTTTCAGGCTGTTCATATATGATGGTTCCCCAAATGCAGCCCTCAAGAGTCCAGTTTTCGGCCTGTGTGTCAGAATAATCACATGGGAAGGCAGAGTGTGGCACGGTGTGTCGGAAGATTGCATGTTTGAATCCTGGGGTCAGCAATGATGAGCTGATTTATGGAACCACTTGCTCTGATGATCCTGGGGACATCCTGTACCCTCTTGGCATTGGTGAAATCCAACAAGGCTCAACAAGCATCAATGGAACCAGTTACTCCTGACAGCAATAGTGACACAATAGTCACATCCCTCGAACCCTGATGTCTTCCATCACTAGACACAGTGCAGAGGATTGAAGCCCATCTAGCTGTGTTAACAATGAACTCTGTTGCCTAAAATACTGATATATTGCCTCAACAGAGTGCAGTAGGCTACAACATAATTACATCCATATTTAGCATTATTCAAATAGAACCAGGCAAACACAGTCCGCAAAAAAAAACTTCCCAAAGTAATCCCAATGTCAAATTCTGCCAGATGAAGAAAAATGGCTACCATGAAAAAGCTTGGTGCATGGAAAAATCTAAGGAAATTGAATTGATATTATATTGTACTTTTTTCTAACTCAGATTATCATCATCATCATCATCATCCAATAATAACAAGAATAAAAATGGATGCGGGTTTGGTTGTGATCCCTGTCCCGTGTGTGTAGAGTGCCGTGAGAAAGTATTTGCCCAAATCCTAAATTCCCTTCGTTCTTGTTTATCCATAACACTTGTGTCTGATCTACAAACAAATTTAGGATAATACAAAACACAACCTGAGTAAAGAGTAAACACAAGCCACAGTTTTTACAATGACCATTTGAGTTATTGAGGGAAAATAATCCACCAACACCCATATTACCCATGTGACAAGGTGTGGGGGGGGGGGGGGGGGGGGGGGGGGGGGGGGGGGGGGGGGGGGGGGGGGGGGGGGGGGGGGGGG
>JABFDZ020000131.1:3291516-3317286 GCA_019775955.2 Pollimyrus isidori
AACATGAGACCAGTATGTAACTAACACTTAATTTCTGATTAATTAATACATTAAGTAATAATTAATACGTTAAGTAAAGGTGTACTACACATTATTTGTGCCCCCTCAACTAAAGTGTTACCATGCCATGTATAGTGAAATTCATATTCACTGCTTACCATCCTATTGCGAAACAGCATAATAATTTGAATATACACGAACGTCATTTAACCTAGCAAAACATAAATAATTACATAATAAAGTTACTTTCTAGATTGCGGGTGTACAGACTGAGCTTGTGTATGTATGAAAGGGTAACGTGAACTTTATATTTGCGTAATTTTACTTACTTTTTGTTCTATCAGTTTGTTGGCATGTTTACTGTTTTTGCATATTGAATTGTTTATGTGTATTAAAAAAAAACATTTCCAAACGTTTTATTATAAAGATCCATTTGATACAGGCCCATAGCACCTACTGTGCATTGCAGGTAGTAAAAAAATGTTAATTCAGAGCTTTTTTTATTATTACTGCTACCAGGCTCAGCTATAGCTCAAGGGGGAGCCCAAAAGAATTTTATGAAATAATCAAATTTAAAAAGAGATTAGTGCAGTTTCAATATTTTCTTGTTCAGAACCTTAAAGCTCCTGAGCCCCACATGCCTTTTTTGAGGCTCAAAAATAACTTTTTTTTCTAATCTTTTGGGGAAATTATCTAATGAATGTAACCAAGTAACAGGTCAATGTGTTTTATATATGTAGTACAAATACATATGTATTTCATTATATGTGTAAATTATATAAATTACAAATGTGTTTCATTCAGTTTAATGCAGTAAAATATGCTGTTTGCATGGTGAACATTGAAAACATACAGTACACAGACGTATGTGAAAGCTTGTTAAAAGCAGTCTTTTTCAGCAAGCCATCGAGCTATAGTTGAGTCGTGTAGCTTTTACAGTAAGAAAAAGATTACAGCTCATAAAAAATGCTCTGAATTGTGTTTTTTTTCATAATCTGTATCTCAAAGAGATTTCTCAGCTCTGAAAGATACACCATATGAACAAAAGTGTGACACACATCTTAATAATTGAATTTAGGTGCTACATTCAGACCCATTGCCAAAAGTGTATAAAATCAAGCACCAAGCCATGCAGTGACATGTAGAAACATTTGTGAAAGAGTGGGTCATTCTGAAGCTCCGTGAATGTAAGTATGGTACTGTCATAGGAAGCCAACATTTGCAATAAGTCAGTTTATGAAATTCCTCAGTCAACTGTAAGTGGTATTATTGCAAAATGATAGCATTTAGGAAAAACATAAACTCAGCCACGAAGTTGCAGACCACGTGAAATAACAATGAGTCACTGCATGTTACCTGCCTCTGCATGGTGCCAACTGTAACATTTGGAGGAAGGATAATGATATGTGGTTGTTTATCAGGGTTTGGTTTAGGCCCCTTAGTTCCAATGAAGGGAACTCTTAATGCTTCAGCATACCAAGATGTTTTGGACAATTTTATGTTTCAAACTTGTCAGAACAGTTTGGGGAAGGACCTTTTCTAATCCATTATGACTGTGGCCCAGTGTACAAAGCACGGTCCATAAAGACATGACTGGGTGAGTTTGGTGTGGAAGAACTTGACTGGCCCACACAGAGCCCTGATTTGAAAGCCATCTAACACCTTTGGGATGAACTAGAACAGAGATTGTGAGCCAGGTCTTCACATCCAACATCAGTGCCTCACCTCTCAAATGCTCTTCTGAGTCAATGGGCAAAAATTCACTGAACCACACTCTAAAAACCTGTGGAAAGTCTTTACATGCTGCAGAATGTAATGTTTGTCTCTATAAATCTGTACCTCATCCTAAAGTTCAAACCATACCACACCATCACACTGGAGGCACTGACACCATTTATTATATAATCAATTAAATAAAAATACAATATGAAAGTATAAATTCCGGAAACATTAAAATGATTAAAATATAATGTTGTTAACTGGTTGAACCCCCCCCCCCCCCATAAGTTAGCATTAAAACACAGCCAGCTTGGTTTCAAATGATTACAAAACATTTTATTTTACAATAAAATTGTTGGTCCTTGACCCTTAAATAATTCAATTATCATTATTTTCTTAGGTAAAGTAGAGAAATATCCAAGCATATTGACAAATTCTGCATTTATCTTTTATCAGTGTTCACTCTGCATGTCAGCCTGAAGTGTGGCCATGAAAACCGAGAGTGAAGCTATAATGTTCCTTATATAATTCCAAATGCAATTCAGATTCATTAGTGTATGTAGTGTACATATGTAGAAAAGTCCATTCACCTAACCATCTTAATATCCATACTCAATTAGCTGCTTTATTATTGCACATGGACAGTAATCGCTGTCACGGAGGGGGGGTTGTGTGAGTCAGGCGCAAGTGGTTTTTATTAAATGGACTGTAATTCAAAGAAATTCAAAAATGTGTTTCCGGGCCTGCGGTTGGAAGGCTGATGGGGTTCAGGCGATCTTTGTAGGAATCCAGGGGGGGCAAGGCAAGCTGAGGTCTGGGGACAGGTGCGTTAGCACTCAGAGGGCAAGGCTAGAATACAAAATAGATTCAGGGTATAGACAGGTGGAGGGGATATGGGACAGAACTGCTCGAACTCGCAAATAATGCTGAAGATATCGCGCATGGTTGGCACGCCAGAAGCAAATAAGTAAGATCATTGATTAACCCTGATGAGCTTCAGCTGTCGGAGGGCGGCGTGCTGTAGCCGGTCCTCCTGGTTCCCGGGGCTGGCGGCGAGTGAGCAGTACAGTTGCTGCGACACTCTCTTCTCAGGAAACACCGAGGGCGTGAAAGGGAATCCCTGCATGACGTCAGTGGGGCTTCCTTGGGGTAGTCCATGACAATTGGCTAGGACCTGCTGTTGCATCCAAAACCACTTTAAGGGTACATGAGCTTTCAAAGAAGTCTGTCTGTGCACCATTATTATCCTGAGCTGTTATTTTTGCGCCTGTGGCCTAATTTTAACAATCCTGTCCGTTCTCCTCTGGCCTCTCTCCTTAAGAAGTGGTCTTCAGCCTTAGATATGATCGCCACACCATTCTCTGTAAACTTTAGACACTGTGTTGCTTAAAGATCCCAAGAAGGTTCTGAGCCTTTGCACAGAGATGGGTGCATGTCTATTAATGGACTTGTAAACCAGCACCAAGGCCCTGAACTTGATTTATAAGTGTCATTGGACCGTGACGCAGAGTTCCTTGGGGTTATTTTTTCGTTTTGATCTTGGTGGACCAAGCAGTTGCCTGAAATAGCATGGAATCTCCTAGCTATGTGTTGGGAAATCCTTCTGTGGAATATTTGTATGAATCTCTCACAGGAGATTTTTTCCATACCACCCACAATGAAGGAAGTGCATTCTTTGATGACAAATCTACTTCATTTACTCTGTATAGCTTCAAACACGCTGGTTAACGTCCAGTAAACCACTGGATGTCAATTATTTTGAAATCCACAGGCACTGGTGATCTTCTGTTTTATCCTTGAGGTTTAAATCCTGGATTATTCTCAGTGGCACTGTTATCTTCCTTGGCCAACGAATCTTGTTTTTCACTCAAGCGAAGAATACTGAAATACCCAAGGAAAACAACTGAATACAGAATTCATTGCTCTTCTGAGAAACATCATGTTCACTGGAGTGTACATTGTTCAAGGTTGTCACGAACAACTAGCAGAGTGGCATATATGACATTTATTTTGTTGCACCTCAGTTTTTACTGTGTTTGTTTTGTCTGCATCACCACTTTCCACATTCCCATCCACCCATATTCCAGCTACCTCATTCTGTGTGTGTATGGAGCTTGCATGTCATCCTTAGGAGCTCCGGTGGGTTCTTCGGTGGGGTTCTCCTGCTTCCCCTCACAGTCCAAAAACATGCTAATTGGAGTTGACAAATAATCCATTTACAGACTTACATACTATATTACATACTAAGAAAAATACTCTTTGTATCTGATGAGATAGTACCAGGTGGTGTTAATCATTATAGAATCTCTTATTGGTTTTTGGTTTTTTCCTGTTGGCATTTTTTGGGGGGGAATGTGGATGTCTAATACCTATGCTTTTATCTAAGGAGTGTTCAGGATGACTGTGAGACATGCAGACTGAGTCCGGATTTTCGAACACTTGGTGTAAGGACTAAAATGTCAGGTTCTCTAGCTTCACAAGTGCTGGTGTGTCTTTGTTGTGTGGCAGGATTTGGCATCACCTAACTTGAAAAGTATTCTTTTCTTAAGAATAACCAGTACCCTTACACCCTGGTTCTTAGTACAAAACAATCGTGAAAGTATCAAACTATAAAATCTAACTGTCAGTCATTTTTATAACATTTTGAGTGGATTAAAAAATGTTTTCGATGTTTCCTGTTACTCATAAAAAAACTGGTTTGTTCATGATTTTTCAACATGATATGACCTTGTTTTTCGAAACCTGCTTCTTGGAATTGTTATGCTTTATGTGATCCTTAAATAGTTCTTGTCCTTTTGATGGGTCTTGTTCTTCCTTTCTGTTTAAATGGGAATCCCCAACCACTTTTCCAGGAGCTGTTTAATAGTGCAGCCAATCTAGGCACCGTACTGGCTTTTCAAAGGAATACACTTAATAATACTACAGACTTAGTAGTCCACTGACTGCATCCAATTAAATGTTATCTATCTATCTATCTATCTATCTATCTATCTATCTATCTATCTATCTATCTATCTATCTATCTATCGTCTGTCTAAGCGTAATTTTCTCTCGAGTACATCATTGTTGTTTACCACTGTAGGGCCGACAGAGCCTCTGATAGTGATCTTCCCTGAAAGTCTGCTCTACCTTTGAACTTTTTCAATAGTTTAGCCTAGGTGTCTCTGTAGGTGGTTTTTGTATATTCTTGGCAAGAGATCCACAAAGGAATAACAATGGAAGCATGTTTTTAAGGACCAATTGTGTTTGAGTTGTATTGAGCTTTATAAAACTATTCAGTACTTGTTCAAAATAGAATCAGGCTTTGACAATGTTTTTTTACAGTTTTCCTTGATTGCTTCAGAACATTTCTCAAATGATAATTAATGTTTGAAAAACAACAAGTGTAATCCCCCACCATAATTTCACTTCTGCAAAGAAATAGTCGGTTGTTTGACCTTTTTGGTCAAAATAAATTATATTGCAATAATTTTACACCCAAAACTATATACACATGTGATCATTATGTTAGCCACCCCATGCAAAACAATTACTCAAGCTCTTAAAATGATATATTGCATAAATTGTAGTGATACAACATTGTTGTGTTTCTGGTCCCCACAGAACATGTTGTTCTCATTTTGTTATTCTTCCATGAGTGTCGCCGCCATTAAATCTTAGGGGGACGTGTCCCCCTCACTTTTCATAATTACTCGTTTGGACCCCCTTACATTTAACATAAAATATTAGTTTTATGCCAGTGTGTTGCCATTTTGCCCTTTTTTGTTGCACAGTGCTGTGTGCAAACTTCTTGTTTGTTATTTTACTGTGTCCTGAGATCTGAAGAAGTTACTTGTGCATGTGAGTGCCTTCTCTTGCCAGTGAACTTTACATACTGTAATGTAGAGCCTTGCAGTGTTGAAACTGGTGCCTTTGACATGAATAAGTAACAGAAAATGTCAATAAATCTACTGACTATCATTCAGAATTGTGGAGCTCAGGAGCCTACTTAAACTGGCATTTTGACAATATAACCCTTGTCACTCTCATAGTTAAAAAGATGTTGATTACACTTTTATTTTTGGTGGCGCTGACAAATTCATTGGTGGAAGTATTTGTTTTTGAGACAACCATTAATTGTTTTGGGTAAGTTGCAGGCTCTTGCAGCTAAACCATAGAGGTGTGGCATATGCATGAACTGTTTTTAGAAATGCACTTATAATCTTGAAATTATAAGTTTCATGGAATGTGCATAGGGTGCGGCATGATGGTGCAGTGGTTAGCACTGTTGCCTCACACCTCTGGGACCCGGGTTCGAGTCTCCGCCTGGCCTTCCTGTGTGTGGAGTTTGCATGTTCTTCCTGTGTCGTCGTGGGGTTTCCTCCAGGTACTCCGGTTTCCCCCCACAGTCGAAAAACATGCTGAGGCTGATTGGAGTTGCCAAATTGCCCGTAGGTGTGCATGTGTGAGTGTGCCCTGTGATCCAGGTTGTTCCCTGCCTTGTGCCCGTTGCTTCTGGGATAGGCTCCGGACCCCCCGTGACCCAGTAAGGGTAAGCGGTTTGGAAATTGGATGGATGGAATGTGTGTTAGCAATTGAGAAAAACTGCAGTATTTTCAGTATTTAAAGAAAAAAATCTCATTAAAAAAACAAATCACATTTTTTCCCTGAACATGAACATTTGTCTCAAATTTAAGAAATCAGCAGGAGATCCTTTCACCAGTATATATTTCCCTTTTGTGTACAATGAAATAAATGGAAAGATAATAAAAATCAGTGTCTGAAAATATTTTAAAAATTTCCTGTTCTTTTTCTGCTATCATTTTGGTACAAATTCAAGCAAATGTATCTTTTTATTTGCAGTGCAGTTCTCTTGCTTAAACTGTTTACTAGAACTATCATACTATGTGATGATGAACTGTTAGACCACAGATGAGCAGATTATCACACTATGTTTCACGAAGTGTTAAAAATTATATAGGAAATCAATTTGCCATGAGCAACTGTAATAAACATATCATAACTGAGTTTCAAATATGTAGTTGTTGCACTATGAGTTCAGGAGGAATGTTATTTCATTTCACTGTGAATTGGATGTGGCTGAGCTGACAATGAAGCTTTACTTGACTTGACTAATTGCTCTATGGCCACATTCTGTTCCTTATTTGCTTAATTTAACTAAACCTTCAAGCAGTTTCTTTGCATAGTGAAGACAGGCAACCAAAATAAAGCAGAATGTTGAGGCACATCTTGTGTAACAACTGGAGCACATGTGACAATGAGGGTTACAAAATTTGGGAGTTACAGGCTTTTATATATATATATATTGTAAATACTTACACCATAATCTGAAGCTTCCGAAATGTACTTTGAGGGGCTTTTTATCTAACCATCCTTTACAATAAAGAATGTGATTCTATTTCCTCCTGTTATAGATCATCAGAGTGCAGGGTGAGCCATTTATCAGAGATCCCATCCCTGCTGCAGGTTTTCGAGGTTAAGGGCCTCACTCAGGGGCCTGGCAGTGCAATGGATTTGACATGGTAATCTCTCAGTCACAGCACAAAGTTTTCCACCACCCCAAATCTCAAACGGAACCCCATTACCTGTAGTCACCATTGCAGGCACTGGCAGAGATTCAGATGAGAAATGACAGACTTGCCCATCGTAGTGTATTGAAGGTTTCTTAACTTGCCTCTTCATCATTTATCATGTTGGTGGCTTAATTTACTAATCAGGAGGTGTCACCTTGAGTTAGTATTGTCAACCTCGGGGAGTTTCTCTCGATAGATCCACAGATTTGTGGATGTCCAGTAGAGTCACCAAAGTTGGTACTGTTGGATGGGTTTTGGTGAAAAAAAAAATCAGTGGGTCAGTGCTGATTTGCATGTATTAGCTTCTGAAGGAGCAATCAAAGGAACCATAGCTCTTTTTAATGAGCCATTCGCTGTTTCAGGGCACCAGCCATGTGTACTTAGACATGCATGGCTTAATCTTTAAGGCTAGCATATGCTACTGGCAGGATCAACCAGGTAACCAGCCACTGTGACTTGGTGCTGAATTCGGCCAGTCCAGAGAAAGGAAGATGGGACCTCTCTCTCTCTCTCTCTCATTCTCATGAGGGCAGGACTGGAGAACATATTTCAAGCTGACAGGATCTGAGTCTGTGGGCTGGCCCCATCTCTCCGAACCAGCACTTTACTGGAACAGAGAGCCACATGTCTCAGCCACACTATAAAGGGTTTACACGCTCCGTCGCCACCCCCCCCCGCCTCCCAGATGGGCTCGTGGGGGCCGCGGGATGAGCCCATTAGGACAGGAGGAACCGCAAGCATGAAGACTGGACATCACTGTCCTAACCAGAGCTGCCTCCCACCATGGCTCTTGAATACTTAAATATATGTGTGTATGTGTGTGTGTGCGCGCGCGCGTGCGCGCGCGTGTGTGTGTGTGAAACGATTAAATTAATTACATCAGACATTAATTCCTTGAGATGAAGTCAAGCTTAAGGATTCAGCACTCAGCAGGACGAAAGCGGCAATTATTCACGGAGGAATTTGTATCCTGTAAAAGAATTAAATTTATTAGACTCCAGTTAACTTTCTGTAAAGACCTATAAGAGGTGAAAGCTGAGTGATGTGGATTATATCGTGGAGACAGCTGCTGGGTGAGGGATCGGTGTGGTCATCGAACAGACATAAGTCATAATTCTCGGCAGATTTCTGGACTGACAGAAGCTACCGATGACTGGAACCCAGAGATGCGAAGACTTCGTTGACATGGAGAATCAAAAAAAGTCAATAAATGCACTGCTGGAAAATAGCCTTTTTTAAAAATAGCTCAATGCCGAGACTCTCACGAGCACATTGTTTATATGCATTGTCAGGCTGTTTGACTGCAGAGTTCATTCACTTTTCCCATTCCCAAATATGAGCAAATGCTGGCTGTGAATCTTACTTACGAAGTTAGTGCTGAGTTACCCAGGAACAGAGCTAAAAATATTGCCGCGTGGGGCAGCTCCGCTCTCCTCATGCACTATTTTTGGCACACATGCGTGTCTGCTGTGCCCAACATGGCCTCGCTCATCAGCTGCTGTCACTGCAGTAACGCTGTCCTTGTTCTCCCTTAGATATGCGTGAGGCACGGTGATTAAATTTACAATACTGGGGTTGGTGTGGAAAATTCCACAGGCTCCAGGATAAATATGATGAATTCTTTCAGTGCCACAGATATCCATTGCTAAACTTCAAATAATGGTCATCATCTCAGATCTGGGATAAGGATAGCACTCATAATATATTGCATTACATTTATTTTATTACATTTATTTTTTTTGTAGAAGTCTTTTTCCCCAAAGTGACGTTAAATTAAGGAGGCAGGGTCAGACAGACTGGGAGTTAAAGGCCTTACTCAAGGATCCAACAGAATATTCAGCTGCCGTCAAAGGCACAGCATCCCAACCCATTGATCCATGCCTACTTTTGTGATTAAAATCACTTACAAACACCTTCTATGCACACTGGTATATACACATTCAGGGTCGCCACTAGAGATTCTGGGCCCAGTGACAGCGTGTCGTATTGGGCCACCACCCAGACCAACCAGCATCTTGGATTCATCCTAAACATCTCCATATTTACAGCAACTCTGCACATGTTTAGTGTTTCTTACATAAAGAATGATGTCATCATGAAAGATGTCAGTAAGTTGGCTGAAGGAAATATTATTAAGTGCATTTAACTACAAAGGACTGTGGTTATTTGGTACAGAGGATCCTAAGTATCGGATACCATGGACTTCATGCAGTGGATGTTATGTGAAGTCTTTACCTTTTGGTTGCTTAATTTCCTTAACCCGGGCTCACAGACTGATAATTGTCTTTCTTTATTGGATTATTTCCATGTCACGTAACCTCATAGTACCAGAAACCAAGTAAAACTTGATTTGTAATGTATTAATGAACTGGAAGCGTCAATGTCCTCGACGCACAGTTTTGTGATCGCTGCCTTCATTGAATAATAAAGTGGCATCATTTTGAATGCCTGAGTATCTGCTTGGAACTATTTCTGCTTTAATCCCTCTTTTTGGCATTGTGGGCAAGTCAGATGCTTAAACCTCACATGACGGAGACTGAGCCCTGGTAATATGGGATTAAGCTGTACACACTCACATAAGACAGGGCCAAGAAGAGCAGGCAGGCGAAAGGCAAGCGAGAACGCATTTCCCTTTCTGCATCCTCCTAGTCATCGTAGTCGACGAGCGTAAGAAAGTCACGTTCACTCTGAACTTGTAGCTATCTGTGCTCCAGATGATAATGAAGTAATTTATCCACTGGCGCAGATCCTCATGGGACAGATTAGGAAGCTGTTTGTGGAGCAGTGGCATTTGCATTTCCACAAAAGGCACTTGCCCCTTGGTATTGTGGGTGACCTTTGAGTTGTCCACTGAATAAATAGGCCATCCCGATGCCTTGTGAAGCTGCGGCACGTCACAGTGGCTTGCTTTGATGCACGTGCCTTGCCAGGTTCAACTAGTGTTAATGTATGGGCATCAAGCTTTTTTTTAAATTAATTGTTTGGCTGAGTTGATTTGTTTTGTTTTCCAGGCAGTATTAGTTACGAACAGAGGTGAATGGTTTATGTCCAGCAAATAATAATGCAAACCAAGATTTTGTTCCAAACAACCAGTTCAGTATAAAAATTCATGGTCACAGAGTCCTCAACTGGTTGGTTGAAAGGAAATCTTGGTCTGGAGTTTGAAATCAGAGACGCTGGTCGGTGGTCTCTGGGGCACCTCATTGAATCTGAAAGGCACCCTTTTCAGCTTTAAATTGACGTCACTCAGAAGTTTGATGCCAGGCCGGAGAAACAGGGAAGTTCCGTTTCACAGCCTGAGGATGTTGCATGGGAACATGAGAGAGGATTATATTCATATGGCTGCCCAGGGGAACCAAAAGTCCGCTGGGAAGTTAAATCCAGGAACATTTTGGGGGAGACAATTGTCTCCCAAACATTTGTTCCTCGCCTTAAAAGGATCACATCAATATGAAGTTCTCTCGAGCTGTAAAAGATAAAATGAACCCCGGCTTATCTTTATGTGTGGTCACATACTCAGGGTGTCTGGAGAGATGTCTTCTCGCCAGATAAGCATTAAAATAAGGTAGTAGCAGGACGCCTAAAGCCGTATGCAATGGAAAACACTCTGGTTTTGTCGAAGCGCAGTGACAGTCAGTCTTATGTGGCTTATATGGATGTTCCTGTCTAAACCGTCTGCCTGTCAACAGTCTCCAGTCACATGACCCGCCCACCCCCCTCCCCCCACCCTGCTGATGGCACAGCTCTCGTGGTAGACCTGAATCTGATGCAGCAGAATTTCGTCTCTTTCCTGAAAACTGTGCCTGTCACCAAATGCATCCCGGGTGAGTTAACAGTTAAGCCTGGCGTGTGGACACAGGATTAATCTCTAACAGAATGAATACATATAGCTTTCTACTGGCCCTTGCACAGGCGTAAAGTGTGTAAAAACAGGAACTACGGCAGTTAAAAAAAAATCTTTTCTTGTTAAATGGCAGTCATTTCCCTTGCACTGTCATGTACAGTGTGGCCATACACTAATTACCTTACAGTTCCCAGTCATAATCCAGTCAAACTGACACGACTCAAGTATTTTATGGCTTTTGCCCTGCCGAGACTAAGTAAATGGTTCACAGTCAGAATTTGTTACAAGAACTATTCAAATAAGCACTCTGTCCTTCCTAGTTAATATGTAGAATTTCCAGTAGCTAGTATGATCCTGACCAAGCTGGAAGTATATATGTCATGTACATTTATTTGCTTTTGCTGCAGATGAAAAAGGCACATTCGGCAGATATGAGGAAGAAAAAAAACCTGCAATTTCCTCTTTTTGCTTCCTGTTTAGCAACGATGGAAATTTACTGGCTTCTTCGCTGAAACAGCGGCAGCCGAATCCACGGCCGCTGCATATGACCCCAATCTCTTCCTGTATTTGTTATGGTCAGCATGGCCTCCTCGTACCGCTGATACTTATCTTTGCTAATTCAGGCTGCGAAATAATTCTGCTTTGTTATGTGTGTCATAAGAACACTGTTCAAAGTGAAATATTCTGACTGTGTATTTATTATTTTATTGGTCCCTAGAACACGGCACAGGTCCAATAAATACGTGTGTGTTTAATCCTACTGGTTTTTCATAATGCAATTCAGATCAACAGATGTATCAAAGCACTATGACCCTGCACTGTTACAGAGTGCTTATGGAATAGAGATCAATGGAAAGTCTAATGTGTGAGTTAACTATGTACGTTAACGAGATGATGACATTATGACCATATAACATAAACAGTATTGCAAACTACTGTAAAATCATCGGGAGAGAGAGAGAGTACAGGGCAGGCCAGTGTGCAAGACGCATTATTAACAAAAGCCAATGAAGGAAGCCTCAACGGCAGAGGAATCGTGCATTCTCAGTGCTCAAACACAGATTCAGGGGGACGGGGGGCACTGGCTGGTTCTGGGTTGAATGCTTCCCATCACAGGAAGCCATTTTTGGTGGAGGTGGCACACCAAAGCAAAAACTGACCTCTCCTCATTGCCCAGCTTTAATGGAGAGCCAGAATGGCTGGAAATCAGTGGCTTTAACAACCACCAGCTGTGGGTAGCTATAGCTCCCCGAGCCCCATTTGGTGCTCAAATCCCAGCGGCCAGACTTTGATGTGAATTGAATTGAATTCAATTTTATTTACCATTTGCACAGTTACAAAAATACAGGTGCAATAGAATTCTTGTACAGTTCCCTCAGTCAAGATTTGAAAACCACAACCAAATATAATATGGGATGTTTACTATGAAATGAACTAAACACATAAAAGATAAACAAGGTGCTTGGGTGTCAGATAAATAAGGTGCATTGAGTGTCAAGAGGTAGCCGACGATTAGCCTGTTACAGCATATGCCTTTGACTGCCACCTGATCTACATTGCGCCACTGCGCCCCCACAGCTCCCCCTACAGGTGTAGGTTCCTTTGGAGGGCGGACCCATGTTATTCCTTCGGGCTGTGCTCGGCTGGGTCCATGGGCGGAGACCCAGCCACCAGGCACATGCTTTTAAGCTCTGCCCTTAGGCCCAGTTTCCCTAAACCGGGTGGGGTAGTAAGGTGGAGGAGTTTAAGTATCTCGGGGTCTTGTCAAGGAGTGAGGGAACAAGGGAGCAAGAGATAGACAGACGGAACAGTGCAACATCAGCAGTAATACGGACACTGTATCATTCTGCTGTGATAGAGCTGGAAGGCAGAGCTCTTGATTTACCCGTAGATCTACCTTCCTACCCTCATCTCTGGTCATGAGCTGTGACCGAAAGAATGACATGGCAGATATAAGTGGCAAAAAATAGATTCCTCTGCAGGGTAACGGAGCTCAGTGTTAGAGACACTGTGAGGAGCTCAGACATTCGAGAGGAAAGCCGCTGCTCCTCCACATCGAAAGGAGGCAGTGGAGGTGGTTCAGGCATGTCGGATGCCTCCTAGATGGCTCCCTGGGGAGGTGTCTTGGGCATTTCCAAATGGGAGGAGACCCCAGGGCAGACCCAGGACACGCTGGAGAGATTGTATCTTTTGGCTGGACTGGGAACACCTTGGTATCCCCAGGGGAGGTGGAGGAGGTGACTGATCAGAGGGAGGCCTGGGCATCCCTGCTTAGACTGCTGCCCCCATGACCCAACCCCTGATGAGCAGTGGAAAATGGATGGATGGATGGATGAGATTGCTGGGGGTGGGGATGTGATTTACGAGTTTGAATCCATGGTAAACAGTGATATCTTTTTGAAAATATTATCAGAACTCTGTGAGAGCTGTGAGAGATCATCATCTGGCAGGATCCGATGCAAGAGCCCTACAAAGAAAAATAGATACAATTAAGTGAGGGAAGAATTAAACCTTAAACAAAAAATTAGATATATGACCTGGGTGCAACTAGCAGTGCATGAATACTTTGTTGTTGAGTATCAGCAATGCAGCCAGCAGCAAAAAGCTACCACTTTTCCATTTATTTCAAAAACTGCAGATTTTTTATTATTGTTAAGCACTGCATAGTTGAGTGAACAACTATAAATGGAAATATAAATCAAATAAAACAAATTTCCTTTTTACCATGGAAAGAGTATGTAACAATGCATGTCTGACATCCTATTAACTGGTTGTGTGGTGATAGCATAGTCAAATTATACGCTTTAAATGCACTAGTTAACTGTTTCATCCCATGAAACAGAACAGTATTTAATGTCCCTTGTGGAAAGAATGCCTCGATTTTCCTTGCTGCTATAACTGCTAGAGTAGGTTACTTCAATAAATCAAAGATATGACATTCTCTTGCTAATAAAGGTACTGAAATGGTGAGCATACTGTAAATGTATTTGTTAGCAAACAATATTGAGCGTATTTTTAGTAAATGTTATGTGAGTGATGTACAAACAGAATATACGTAGCGTATATACGTATATACGTAGTGTATATAAAACAGTAGTTTAAAAATAAGTCAATTGACACTTTCCCTATTCAGGGATATATTAAATTACGGAATATAACAACATATAGTAACTGTGAAACTGTAGCAGTCAGAGTGAATACATTAACCCATTAACCCATTAACCTACTGACATGCACACCTGTATCTTCCCAGTAGATAATATATCTAAATAGCACTTGCTATATAAGCATAGTAGAGGGTCACTTTGTAGGGGCAATTTTTTTAGATTTACAAGTCTTGACCTTTTGTTGTAACACTGCAAATATACATACTGGGGGAAAGGTCAAGGTCATTTGTAGTGAAAACAAGATAGCACGCCGAATATCTTCTGCAGTTAGTTTGTGAATTGCTTCACGTATGTTAACAAGGATGACAAAACAGATTTCATATAAATACCATGGTCCTGCTAATTGCTAGCCTGTACCAGCTTTGGCTAATATCACAGCTTGTGTGAATGGAAGTGAGAGTTGGTTTGTGGCAGGGGAAGGTGGCATCATGGGAAGACTTGATTTTGAAGAGGCACCAATCTGTCAGGTAGCAGACCGTGGGCAGGAGAGTGTCAGAGCCTGGCACCAAGTGTCTGCTGAATAAATAAATGTAATGTAATGTAGGTCTGGCTTCCTTTACACCCAAAATGACAGACCAGCGCAAAGTAAATCATTGAAGAGGAGGCTCTGTTATCGTGTAATTGTGACTTTTTTAAAAAAATTCTTGCCAAATAGTACCATAGGGCACATTCAACAGAAGTCGATGGTCGGGATTTATAATATTAGATCAGGCGGACTGCCAGGTCTATAAAGTACTCGAGAGTCACTCCGATCTTATATCTTTGCCAGTTGTCATCACTTTTCAGAGGGGTCATCTCAATAGATAGATGGATGTTTGTAAATAATTATTATTAATTTAACACAATAACCAGTCACAGTGTACAGAGAGGAATGGCAGAAGTTCTTTGATAAAGTACGGTGAGTTTCTCAAAGATCAGATGAATTTCATGGAGTTTAATTTTCCTTTTCTTTTCTTTAGATAGCTTTGCTAGCAACATTGTCCCTGCAGAAACACCCTATGGTATAAGGTGATGTGATACCAAACTAGATGTGTTGTTAGGGTGGCAGATTAGGGTTAGTGTTTACTGTTTACTACAAATGAAAAAGTCAGATCAGATATCATACTGGTAACTAAAAGTAACTAAATAATAATGAGTTTTGTAACATTCAGCACAATGAAGTCAGTGCCTCATTAAGACACTCTGCAGTACAACCGTCACCCTTGCAAACACACTTGCGATGTAATTACGTGTTTGGTTCAGTAAGAACCAATGTGTCTGCACATTAAGTTAAGAAAATTGACAATAAGCTATATGGGACTGTTTACTTAAAGTTATACCATGAGCTTCTGATTTATGAGTCAGATAATCAGGTGCCCTGGATGACTAAACTCGATGACATAAACAGAGAGTGTGTGTGATCTCTGCAATGAATTGGTATCCTGCGCAGGGTGTTTCACGCCTGGCGTTTTGCACTTCCTGGCTCAGGTTCCACACTTTGACAGGAGATGAAAGGATCAGTGAATGTGCCCTGTCAATGTACTCATAAATGTCCCCCGAGCCCCTCCAGGCAGAGAGGGGCGGTATAAAGTGCTGGGAGAGTCAGGGCAATTCCAAGGGCTCCTGAATGACAGGGGCCCTAAAACATTTGGAACAAAATTGAATTGGTCTTTGTGGGGCCCCCAGAATCTCTAGCTGTGCCCCAGTCAGTAGGAATGAGATGTGACAGCACTGAGTAAACCTGATCACCATATAGTGACGATTAGCTTCTACTCCAACGAGTCACTAAGATAAAACCAAGAAAATGCGTTGTTGAGACATGAAAGTAACAAGACCAATGCAGCTTCCAGCCCCGGGGCTGATGTCACCCGTCTATTGGGCTCATCTGATTCACTTGACTACCTTGCATTCCTCTGCTGCCCTACGACCCATAACCCAGGCAACACGCGCGCAAGGGCATGCAAAGGGCATGCAGAGTGCCCCATAAAGCCCCACTCAGTGACGTGACCGTGCACCGTGCTTGTGAGACAGAGAGGTTAGGGACTTGCGGGTTGAAAGGCGTTATCACCCCCTTCAGAAATATCTTGTTTCAATGCAAAAAGACCCAGCTGTATAAACAGGTAATATTTTAGGACTCTTCGGATAAATGCACAAATTAAGCTGAAAAATGTAATGTAGCTGTCAGTAAGGACTCAACCCCAATACCTGCCACTTTGTCGCAACCATTGTAACAATCAGGATTTTGTCGCATGACCTCAGCCATGCCTGGACAATATTTGTTTGTTCAATGGATTATGAATATTACATGTTTTGAACCACTGCAGAGTTGCATGTTTTACATTTAAACCTTAAAATCAAGCAAGTGGAAGTTGTCATTTTTATTTGGTGTCCTGCTTTTACCCAGGTCTCTGGATTTTATGCATCAATGGCCCTACAACTAACTAAAACCATATCTTATTATAATATCCCCTGCCACCGCATCTTCTTATTCATTTACCAGATGCATATATCCAAAGCGACATTGAGAACACAGGGTCAGCCAGTCCCTGGAGCAGTTCAGGTTAAGGGCCTTGTTTAAGGATCCAACAGTGACATAACTTTGTCTACCCTGAGATATGTACCAGTGACCTTCTGATCACGAGGACATCCAGTGTTCCTTCATTATGTATTCATTAAACATTCATAAACATCATGTGTGTATACATTTACATCCTAACATCCCTTAACAGCTGTAATGTACATTAATAACAAACATTATAATTGTATGTTTGTTATTAAGAGTCAAGATAATTATTTGCCACGTGCAACTGACGCATTCTTAGCCATTCCACCATCACCTTTGCTATTAATGTAGCTTAAATAACAAAAAAAATGCAAAATAAAGAAAGAGTATTACACCAAAATTGCACATGATCCGGCCTTAATTACAAGCAGCTGCTGAAAAAATGTACTGTGATGTTTACAACGTGGCTGTCCTTTACTTCACACGTCATTAGTGACAGCTTTGCCTGGTGTTGCCAAAATCTAGTGTCTGATCATGTCTTCTGGAAAAAAGCAAACCAGGTTCATTGCCCTCTCACACATACTGAATATATAGTTCACCCCAGAATTTTCCCAGGTGCGTGCCCTGCCTTTGACTCACCTGTCTGGGCAGTAGCAAATCGCAAGCAGGTGAATCATGAGCGGATTCAAAACAGGATTCAAATTGTGATGGACGTGATGCTTTGCTGTGGTATACGCATGTTGCTTTTTCCACCCTCAGTCGCAGGAGATTGTTTGCAATTTGCATATAAGAGGCAAAGAAACAGGCAAATAATCACTGACTATATTCACGTTTACACAAAGAGTGCCCAGCGCTATCCCAGTGCAATGCAGGATCCACCCTTTCCCCCTTATATATGGAGATCAAAGCAGCAGTAAAATACCTTAGTAATTCAGGAAAAACAACGCAATTAATGTATATGAACTTATTTTCCGGGTTAGCTTCTTTACAAACTAGGATTTACTGAAAGGTTCTGAATATTGATTTATTGTCTTCATCTACAATGCTTACTTGCAACAGAGAAAGAAGCTGAATTAAAATAGACATCACATGATGACACCATGAGCCTTGTGATCAGTACAGTAAATACAATTTGCTCCTTCTCTTGTAGGACTAAATACCTCCCAGCACTGGACACTTCATTCAGGATGGGCTGAAGCCACCAGTGGTTGTGACCTATGAATTATGAGATTATGTAATGTTATCTTACTTGACGACAGTGGACAGGCGCCCATTGGCAGTGATAACTTATTCAGTAATTTAGTCTGTCTGAAGGCTGTAACCATGTGTTACATCATGCTTTGCACACATTCGAATGAAGGAAATCTTAGGCTGAACACTATTACACACCTTTAGAGAATAACTAAGTACTCTGTACACTTAATATTAAATCGGTTGTTTGTCTTCTCACTGTTTGGATGGTATTTTTAATTTCACTTCTGCAAAAGTGAAAGTTGCAGCAACCATGTACTTTAGGATAGTGATTTGGTGACGCTGAAGATCTCCAGCGCCTCAGTGCAGGCCACCTGTCCTTGGTACCGTGTCACAGCCTCACCATGCAAATCAGGAGACAGAGATTAATGTTATGATCCCCATGTAGAGAACAAAGAATCTCACCTGTACCACCACACAACCATTTGCATCAAGAACCACTATAATGCTGGTGGGAGCTGTAATAGTGTCTATCAACATTGAGTGTTTCCATTAAATCAGGAAGGCCATCGTAGGTCATATTAGGGTTTCTTGGTAATGTTGGTGTTATCTACTACCTTCTCATTCACTCCAGATTGTGCCATTATTTACTGATCCAGAGTTATGTAGATGTTATGTGTTGGTACTCATTTGTGTCCAAAGGATTCATACTCATTTTGATTTGAGTTTATGTTTGTATGCAGATTTGAGACTTC
This sequence comes from Pollimyrus isidori, assembly GCA_019775955.2. Lineage (NCBI taxonomy): Eukaryota > Metazoa > Chordata > Actinopteri > Osteoglossiformes > Mormyridae > Pollimyrus > Pollimyrus isidori. Next base: position 3,310,248 of record JABFDZ020000131.1, read on the forward strand.
AGAAAGCGATGTTGTAGATTAAAGAATCAGAGAAATGTTGGCACAGGTCTTCAGTCCTCTCAAGTAAACATTATGCAAGCAAACAGGAAGGGATCTTGCTTGTTTAAAGTTTACATTTTGACATGTCCTTACAGGGCCCTGTATGGTATGACTGCCTAGCAGGTCGTATCCACAAAAAAAATACAAACATTCACCTTGCGCCCACATACAAATATATAAACAGAGAGTGGTTAGCCGTTTATAAAAGCAATGGAGTACCACGAGGGTCAATTCCAGGGCAAAACATATTTAACTGCGTTTTAAATAGTTTTGAGCACTTTGATTCAGTTTATTTGATTTTCCTGTGAAAAAACCCATACCTGTGCTCCTGTAGACATTGATGTATGTCTTCTTCTGAAATAATCAAACGACTTGTCCCATTGAATATAACCGAACATGTGTGAGGTTTAAATCCAGCCTCCACTGTGTGAGTGCATGCTTTCCTTGGGTCATTGAGGTTTCCTTCAGATACTCTGATATTTGTGTCATACCTTTTTAGACCCTCCCAAGACACTGTCCATGGTAAGAGAATAGAAGGGCAATGTAGACCTCTTTAACTGGAGTATATTTTAGATTAGAAATTTGTAGTTATGCCTGCTGAATCAATAGTCAATAACAGAAAACAGAACTTTAAAGATCCAGACAAAGGAAATAACTCTCTGCACAAATACTCCATACATGTACTCCTTATCCACACCAAGTCTCTTTTGGGAAGATGGGCCTCTTCATTCATACTGGAGTACAATTTGGACTGCAATATTCCCTCCAACATTGCTTTATGAATCCAAATTCAGTCCAATGACAGTGCTGGCATTAAATTGAAGTTCTTTCAGCCCATTAGCCTCTTGAACCTTGTTTCATGCATATTTCCATCTATACTGTACATACATATTCCACCCACTTACTGTACAGTGCGTATTATTACAGTGCGTTATGGTGTGCTTATGTTAAGGCAGAATTAAATCCTGTGAATTAGAAAGTTGCTGTTGTTATTTGTTTTAGAGAGATGGCTATCATAATTGCTACTTACAGTATGTGTCTTAGCACAGCTTCTTAAACATGCTCCCTGAAGTGTTGCTGCCACAAGAATATATGTTGAAATAAAAGTTATGCAAGTGCAGGATTAGCCCCACTGTGCATGCAAGTGATCATCTGGAAAATACACTTATATTTATAAGGTGTGGACGTACGGCAATAGACTGGGAACGGGAGTGTAAAAAATTGATGCCAAGTCAAGTGATTGCATAGGAAATAAAAGGTTTCACCTGGTCATTGGTTTGGATACATATATTAAGGGTGATTTAGCCTGTGAGATATGAATAAAAACACTTCTGCTGTAACTGAAGTATACATTTTTGAACTATATTAAGTTTGATAGTAGAAATGGTTGGAATGATTTCTTTGGATGTGGTATCTAAACAAAATTCTTAACTTAACTGCTCACTTCGAAAACAATAGTTAGACCAGATACATTTACCACAATAATTGAGAATTATCTAAAATAATTGTGAGTCATTACTCTTCCGGAGTAATTTAGGCCTATGTGTTCTGCACTATATGCTCTGCACTGAGCTGAGTATATGAACCTTTTTGAGCACTTCATTATTATTCACTGTACTCTATATATTCTCTATATAATTATTATCATTAAGTGAACTAGCTACATTTAAGGTAATATATTTGTATTTATTTGCAGTTTTTACTCGTGGTGTTTATATGGTAGATTCGCGGGTACTTTTCCATAGCTCTTATCACATCTTTCGTATTGGCAGTCAACGAGTTATTTGCGTGTGAACGGGAAATAAAGCAAGCGACGTCAATTTGAATCTGCCACTTTAAGAAGACGGATCCTACTCCGCTGGAGGCTGGCCGGTGTTTTTCCACTCATGCTGATGTCTAATGGTCACCCATTTTAAGAGACAAAGGTCAGAAAGAAAGCCTTATAAATTAAATTTACTGCCTAAATTCTGTTATTCAGCGCCCAGACATCGTACAATAGACAAGTGACAGCTTTCTTCCAAAGGAATAAAAGGAAACCCGTTACAGGTAACAAAAGATCAACTGCACATGAATGTAATTACAATTTCACTAAAAGCAAAAAAGTATGTATATCTATATACACTTTTTAAATTTATTTACTTTTTACTTAGCTTATATTTCTGCGACAAACTTCATTTTTTACCCTGCCTCTGCATATTAGGAAGGCTTATCCGTTTTAGGGTACCATTCATTTAGTTAAGAGGCGGTAATATTGCATTAACCTATTAGTTGGCTATTTTATTATATTTTTTATTATTACTAAAGTGTACTCCAAAACTGGTACCTTTACTGTCATAACTGGACTGTTTTGCTATTCTTAAGTGAACTATATCGCGTTGTTTGCAATAAGGAAGCAAATGCTAAGTATGAAGTAAAGGGAAGGTCTCCAGATATCAGCGGCTGTGGATGCGCCGCCACGTTAATGTGTTGTGTATCGTGTGCGAAACTTCATAAATAGGAAGCATATCTGAGCACAGATGTCACTTTGCAATGTTTCATTGCCAGATAAACTTAAGCTGAAGTCGCATAGACGCGCGATGAGTGAGATGTTTACACATGCGGCGGGGAAACAGGTCTTTTAAACGATGCCTCGAAAATACATGTATGTAACAATAATATCGACAACTCTGTACGTGAAGGTCATTGCATTGATTTTTGCGCAGGTTTCTTTACCTGTTAAGTTTATTTTAAATAACGTGAACTGAGGTGAGCGTTCCTTATCTCAAAAGCGGCCAGAAAAATAACTATACACGCGAGGAAGTGATGTTTTACAAACAGGGCCAGAATAAATTAAGGGGAATTAATGTATAAACAGAATCGCACACAAAAACAGGAAATTGATTTCTTTCCGTATGTTCTTGCAGTACATTATCTGTGAAGCCTATGCAACAATATTAAGCAGCAGGCTTTGAAGCAATAACTGGTTGATCTTTTTTCGTTGGAAAAAAAACGACTCGTACAAGTGCGGATGTACTTGATGTTTAAGGTGGTGCTTTTTCTTCTTCTTACAAAGTACTCCACTACACATTCTGCGCTGCCAGACATGTGAATACTGTCCACACGAAAATGCGCTTCTTCCAGCCCACGCTGATTTGAATTACAACAAATGCTTTGCTGGTAACTCGTCTTAGGTAATAAATCCATACAGCCCTGGCACCTACACGTATTACCGTGCCATATACTATCCGCTGGTCATTTAAGCAAAGACATTGACATGTTTATGCTGCTCCAGAATTATAGCCGTGATTTCTATGTATTCACTGGGCAAGAGTGCTTCGTATACCGTGACATTGACGGGACTTGTAGCGTTGACAGGGAAGAGATGGATAAGTGAGCAGATAACAATGGCAAGTTTAAAAATCATACCCTCTCAGAAAAGGACAAGTAAGATTGATTAATATTATCACAATGTGAATTTTCGTCTGTCTAGTAGAACTGTTTCCACTCTTCGTTAAGGTGATGTTTTTGTTTAATGGTAAAGACCGAGTTTTTAAAAGCTTGAATAGTGGTATTGAACTATATATACGACAAGCGATTGTTTCATTATCGTTTCCCAATGAACACGATGCAGTCGCTAAGTACTGCGTTTTGTTTTAAATGTGGGTTTTCTAATTGGTCTGACGATTTTGAATACTTGCGACGCTTTTTCCTGTTAAGTGTCGGGCGGTTTGTTTTGTTCATCACTTTTAGTGTGTATCTAAAATTATTACCTAAAATCGAAAGTTAGCCGCGTAGCAGAAGCGAAATTATTAACAGTTATTGGACTTAAAACGCTTGTCATACGTCGACATTTATTTGACGGGTACACAGAATAAGGAAAAAGGTTTTTCGTTTCTTACGGTTGTCGATGTCTGTGCCGTGTGTGTCATCAAATGCATCTCAGTGATCAAAGCGGACTGTTGCTATCAGTGAGATATATAATTAGTGCTCATTCTCAGGGGACATAGCGACATAAAAAACGTGTCTTGGTAATACTGCACGAGTTCACAGATACATATGTTGCCTTTACGAAGAATGAAATCCATTTTACCGTCTTCTGACAGCATCTACAGAGACGTGGAGCTTTGCATTTAGTCTGTTCGGGCAGATACACAAATTCCAAGCACTTTCCTCTTTCCAAGTCAAGCAGCATTAATCCACAGGCTTGTTATGTAATACCCAGAGCCTGTTACAGGAAAAGGAAAGGAAACTCTGCCTTTGGTCCAACATAGGCATAAGCATGTGAGATCTTAAAAACCACTATATCAATTCAAGAGCGCAAGCTCCGCCCCAATCTCTTTCCGAGCTAAAGCGGACAGCTCATTTCACATATGAACTACCTGTTGTTAAGTCTGATGTTTACTTAATGATATAATGTTAGGATCTTGTTTGTTTGGATTTGGTCTTTTTTGGGCCTGGCAGAATTTCTAGGGGAAATTGACTTTTTGTAACGCAGGTCCTGGCGCTGCTTCCTGTGTTCTGCAGTGCAGGCTTCTAAACAAATATAAGTGAAACCGGGGGTATCCGAAGCAAAGCCCCTTGCTAAGCTTAAAGGTTTGCCATAGTGCAGGTTAATGGCCTTGAGATTTCTTCTGAAATAGCAGGTGGTCGTCGGATGGCAGGGTGTCAGTACGCAAGAGTCTACGGATACTGTTTTGCCAGCTGGCTGGCTAGCTATTGATTTTATGGGACCACAAAATCGCTTGTCATTGAAAATTAAGCAAAACAAAACAAGCTTTTAAGACCGATAAGTTGTCAGTTGTTTTTCCTTCCCAAGATGGAATTGGCTGAAAACATTAAGCATGAAATGCGAACTGCTTTATGATCTTTCATGCCGGGTTTTCCTGCTTTAGAGCTTTGTGGTGGCGTTTTTTTCGCAGACTTTTTAGATAATGGATCTTTATTAATTGTTACTGCAGCGGCATTCGCGAGACCGCGTTCTGGATTTTGAGCCTGTATGTAATACCGTTCATCAGAGTGACGTTTGTGCGTATAAAATACAAACGATCAATAACGTTTTCTAGATAGTGTAATACGGTAGCGATGTGTAATGTGGTAGCAACTTGTGCATTTTCATTGTGGCCCAGTATCCATGAGCACAGCACCCATTCGTGTGGGATTAGGCAGCCACACAAAGGTCAGAAAGGATGAAACACTGTTTATGCCTTTAATCTCCTCAGTGGTTTCCTGGGAATTTACTGTCCACGTGCACAATGTCTGCCTGCACTGCCTGCAGAGTTACTGCTGTCAGTCATATTGCTAGGACAATGAGTAATGCTCAAAGTGATGGATGGAAAGGCCACAAGTACAAACACCTTTGAGCGTTTCTCAATCCGGTCCTCGGGGACCCCCAGACAGTCCCATGTTTTTGCTACCAGGAGCTGGGAGGGAGCAGTAATGTCGATTGTTTGTCAGGGAGCTGGGAGGGAGCAAAAACATGGACCGCCTGTGGGTCCCCGGGGATCAAGTTGAGAAACACTGCTTTAGGAAGATATCTCTTTGGATACAAGTATGTGCCAAAGAATTTAACAAAATAAAAATGTCAGATAATGCATTGTGTCTTACTGCGACACCTAAATGAGGTAAAATATACCAGACAGTTTGAATATAGTGTGATATAAACTTTTATTTAAATACAAGTTATGCTAGAGCAAGCACATAATTAGAAAGTGACTAGCTGAACAGGCTGAAATGTCTTGATATCATTTTGCAGATAAACATTGGGAGTTCCTGTAATTGAGACATTAGCTGATTGATAACATGAAACGGTGGCGATAACCAGGGGACAGTGATTTGACACGGGAGGAGCGTTACCTGGGGAGGGCATAAGGTGCCGAGTGCATTTTCTTACTTGCCGCCCTTCTATCACCTTTGTGGAGGTTTTGATCGAAACAGAAGCCTGCTAACGAACCCCCGCTTGACCCCCCCTGCACGTGGGCCCGCGTCTACGTGTGTGGAGTGCCCTCGAGCTTCCTAAAATACCTCCCCCCTCTCTGCAGACCCCTCCGTGCTGCACAGTGTTACGGAACGCAGAAGGTTTGCTTTGGCAATAAATGCCTTGGGGGTGACTGTGTCATGTTTGATGCTGCTTTCGAACGGCTCGTAGCAGGTAATCGTAGATGCTTACTCTCTTTGGCATCACCAAATCAAACGAGGGCAGAAAGGATTTCATTTACAAGACCTTCGATTGATGTACACAGTACAAAAATAGGGCCATTATGTAAGTGCTCAGGGACTCACGTCTACCCCAAGGACCAAGACACAAAGTGGGCATGTGTCTGACTTGCCTGACAGTGCCTTTTTGCGGTTAGAAGTCTTTTACACCCAATCCCGCACCCCAGGCTGAAGGTAAACAGGAATAATACTATTGGTATCAACAGTATCTTAAGTATACTGGACAAGGTGAGAAACTTTTAGGACAAACTGTTAACCAGTAAATAACTTTAATAGGTATAAATTAGTCAGGCAGAAATTGGAGCCTAAACATTTCACCATATTGCCCAGCTGTGAGTTTTTCATCTGTTTACTTATGACAGTCACTCTTAGTTATTTTGAAATTGGTATGCAGCATTATCATATGATATTCTTGTTTTTTTTATGTGGATTGTTTTTTCAGGGTGTGTTCACACATCGGAGTAATGGTGACAGTGTGGTGTACTTTGAGTTTTCATTTTTTTAAAACCGGGGCATTCGATAAAGTGAGGTAGCAAAACATTTTTTGAATGCCAGCTACCTCAGAGCTGGCTCCGAGGGCAGCTTTGGTACAGCCTGCTTTCCGAACTGGTCATGTTCGCGATCGTGCTCAGTGTCAAGGGCTTGAGTTACACGCGCACACGATACGTGCAAAGTGAAAGACTCTGCCAGCGCCCTCATGGAAGTGGAAATTTACAGAGCAGCAGACGGATTAAAACCACGTCGTACTGAAGTCAACGGCTGTGCCCAATCTTCAGATAGCATTTAATTGTCTTTAGTCGGGGAGGGG
>JABFDZ020000131.1:3317291-3331798 GCA_019775955.2 Pollimyrus isidori
GGCCCCCCCCCCCCCCCCCCCCCCCGCGGCGCCCGGGGCGCGGGGGTCTTGCTTATCGTGAGTTGAGGTTAAGGCTTTCAGTGCAGAGGCATGGTAACAGCTGAGAAAGGAGGACAGCCCAAGCTGCCACTGTCATGAAGGAGCTGTAAGTCACCTTTGTGTGAAAGCGTCAGTGTGAGAATGTAATTGTCCAATAGGCTGAATAAATAAGGTTACCTGTCCATTATACACGCTGAGTTCCAATCACAGATCTTCGGACCAGGGTGACTGCTTTGTTTAATTAATTTCTTTATTCACTTTATATACGCCTAATCTTTTTGGTTTATGTTTGTACCTGTTTTGACATTTACGCTTTTCTGCCTGGTTTAACAGTTTAAAGTTTTCACGTGATTATTTCGCAATGGCCAGGAGATTTAGCTGTGTTGCCAGGTATTTACACTTGCAGAACGTGTGAGGTTGTGATTGTGTATCAGTAGGTGCCTTCCTATATATGTATATGTATATGTATATGTATGGGGGGGGGGGGGGTCATCCCAGGCAGCACCGCTGTGCAGAGCTGGGCTTACACCGTAGAGAGGAGGCCAGTCCATTGTAGGGAAAATACACACACAGACACGATAGGCAAAGAGAAATGTTGGAGTGTGAAAAGTTTGTCAGCATGGCCATGCAAAAATGTCAGGTATGGCAGAGTAATTTGGGGGGTGACAGCTGATTAGCAAATCCATGGCGAGATGTTTCCTCAGTGGAGTGGAGCGCTGCAGGGCGGACGGCCCGGGTTCTCAGGTTAGGGCTTGCGAGCAGCTTTCTTCGGCACCTTTTCCGACTTCAAAGCGGCGCTGCAGACAGATACCCTGGGTTATTCATAGTGCCCCATGCAATCTGATTAATTTATTACGGTTTTGAGTGTCATCTTCCCTGTCACTCGAGACCAGTGCCAGCCTTTGCAACTGGAGACCACTGGCGAAACTTGCGAGAGGGATGTTTGGATTGAGGAGCTGTCTGTGTTGGACTTTCCTTCCCGCAATATGATCAGAAGCCAACGAGTGCAGTTAACAGAGAGCTGCCCCGTACACATGACAGCTTAACATGTGCCTTTTACTCACCTCCCGCCCCCCCAGTAGATGTTTTGTCATCCTGTTTTTCCGAATGTAACCTGGTCATTTGGTCTTCATGTGAACACAGTGCAAATGTAGGTCACCAGTGTCTATTGCTGTTTGCATTACTTACAATTGTTTGTCCAAAGTAACATTTCTAGTGGTCGTGTGGAAATGTTTAGTTTATTTTTTTTTCCGTATCCAAACACTTAGTTTAGGACTGGAGTCTGAAGCTGCAGTCCTGGGGGTCTGGAGCCTTGCACAGTTTTTGGTTCACCCTTATTTAACACACCTGATTCAACACCTTGTTTGAAATACCACACAGCTCTTGAGGTGGATCATTTGTGGTGGAACAGGGAAAGAACTAGGCTACACAGGACTCTGGCCCCCCAGGACTGTAGTTTGACACCCCTGGTTTAGGACATACAAGGGAATTCTGGACTCTCACCTCTTTGGCTGTCCTTGGTACGTCAGCAGGTTTCTTCATCTAATACTGAGATAGTCAAGCGAAGCCTTTTCTAAACCTCCCAGCTTCTCAGCTTCCTTAGTCTGTCTCACTTTAAATCAAATTCGCAAGCTGAAGAAACTAGATCTGCAGGTATTTTTTGCATCCCTAATTCATAATGGAATCTTTTTTTTCTCTCTCTCTGAGAAGGACCTTTAAGAGAAGTTTAAGAAATTAGCTACTTTGAATGCTATTGTTTGCCCCAGCAATGCAGAGCTGTAGCCAGAAGGGTGTTACAGTTCTGGGATATTTCTCACATAGGGTGACCTCAGATGTTGCCCACAATGTGACATGATACCTAAGTTTGCAACACCAGCTCCTGCTTGGAATAACGTCCTGACAGGGTAAACATGATGGGAATTCAGCCGGCCTTCTCCTCCAGAGTTTGGGCCTGGGGATTCTCAGTCATTTTCACACGCCACAAACTCAAATCCTTACGTTTTCTCACTATGCCATTCCTTAAAAATCTACGGCATAACTGCCGACAGTTAGTTAAGTGATAATTACATTAATTAGAAGCATGCAATGTAGACTTTTCACTGTACATGAATGAATGAGCAGGTGTGGCTCCAACCTTTATTTTCTTCAAGCAATGTCTGAAATTTGAGGCACTTGGTGGACCTCAATGGTATATTAGGTTATATGGATACTCAAACAAGTAACTATTGCTTTTTTGTTTGTATTTGTGAAGTGTCTGTTTTTAATCAAAATAAATTAACCTGCAGTCAGATATGATTCAAGTCCTCCAATAGATCGTACTGCGTGTGCCACTGAACTTGAATTGCTCCAGTTGATTATCTTGCAGATAACTGCATACAGTATGTAAAGTAATAACCTATTAATTAAGAAAATGAGTCAGTGCATTGAAGTTGATATTTGGTTTTATTGTGTCACAGAAAAAAATCCTCCTTTCATTATGTGTCTTGTGTAACGACATATGTGATTCTTGCGCTCTGTTTGTGGTGAATCACTTCCTGTCAAGCAATCGCACAGTTGCCATTTCCTCCACCTTTACTCACAGCCCATTGGTTGGCAGTTTTTTAATTATAATAACAACCCAAAGTACACTTGTGTGACCATGACAGAATTAGGACTTTGATACCCCCCCCCCCCCCCCAACCCCCCTGCTGGTGGGATTGCCACATAGCACCGGCCGTGGACGCGACTCACCCACTTCTCATCATTAATTAATTCGTTCCCACACACGTAAGCGCACAGTAATCCTACACGCTTGCAGTAAATGTGAGGGCGTGCCTGTAGGCCCTGTCTGGTGTCGGAGGCTTCAGCTAACCTCTTGCATGCTCTTCCCTGTAGCATGGCACAGAAGGAGAAACTGCAGTGTCTGAAGGATTTCCACAAAGACATCCTGAAGCCATCACCAGGGAAGAGCCCGGGCACGCGACCAGAGGACGAGGCGGAAGGGAAACACCCCCAGCGAGAGAAGTGGGCCAGCAAGCTTGACTTCGTCCTCTCGGTTGCTGGGGGATTCGTTGGTTTAGGGAACGTCTGGCGTTTTCCATACCTCTGCTATAAGAATGGTGGAGGTACGATGAATGATGTTTCTCATTCCTATTTTGAATTATTTATCTAATAATCTGTCATGCTAGTCAAATTTCTTTTGTATAGATTGCCGAATTTACTGTATGACACTGTGTTTTAACTGCTTTGCGCTAATAGTTATCTATCTACTCATTCCAGGTGCGTTTCTTATTCCGTACTTCATCTTCCTGTTTGGTGGGGGTCTACCTGTGTTCTTCCTGGAGGTGGCACTCGGCCAGTTCACCTCTGAAGGTGGGATCACCTGTTGGGAAAAGCTCTGCCCCATTTTCACCGGTGAGTACTGAAGCTTGGTCATCTGGCGTTAAGCGAGTGTTGGAGTGATAGGCTGATGTCTGAAGTGATCTGCTAGATTAATGGATTAATGGATTCCACCGTTAGGAGCCCAGAAGTAGCAATGGTAAGAAAATGGGCTAGATCAGCAGAAGAATGCATATCTGACTGCTACCAATTTCATGGCAGAAAGATTTCAGAAATTGGTAACATGCATTCGGAAAGGGTTAGAAAATTACGGAAGGCCAACAATTGGCTGATGGTCATACTTCAGAAGCTCCAAGGATGGGCATTTGCTTGGGCAAGGAGAGAGCCGAAGAACATGGCCAAATGGGACCTGAAGCAGCCCCCTCTGCCAGACTCTCTGTATTTTTATCAAAGGTTGGGTGGCTGGTTCAGCCGCAGCTTCGTCAGCCAATGTGTGGGGGCAGACCAGGCCGTCCCATAGCTACTGGGTCTAACAGCTGAAGGGCCTGCAGATGTCCTAATTGTGTGGCTGCAGTTTCCTGGCATGCCCACTGCCTGCTCATTATGTTAGGAGGCGTATTTAATGAGCGGTCATCAGCATGCAGTGATGCAGTATTTCTTCAGCATTTTGGGGTGGGGCGGGGTGGGGGGTGATCCATATTAGCAGCAGGGCACATGTCATTAGCCGGCAGCTTGAGATGCCCCATGATGAAGTTACACAATGGCCTTGGTCCAATCTGGAGTGCTGTCTACATCAGGAAACTTCTGCCGTCTTAGAATTTGTGGATCTGGAGGAATTCCTCTGTGGACGATGGGTGCCTAACGCCTGCCAGGTCATTTCCACGGCGCCCGGGCCCGAATGGTCCTGGCCCAGATTTGGAGGCGGCACCTCGCACCCCCCCACCCCCCCCCACAAACTATTTAACAATCCTGGAAATGTACTATGCGACTGCATTGGATAAACAGACCAATCCAATGTGATATTATATAGCTAGCGAGGTTCAGCTCATAAGCACGATTTGGATGGTTAAGTCGAGTTTTGGCAGATTAATTTGGACATATGACTTATAAATCATGGTAACTTAATGGTATGAGCACTCAGCTTAACGTTACAGTGCATGTAGTTTTTGTAACTAAAATGCTTGGGGGATCTTAACTGCCTGATGTGTCTGCCCTGCCCAAGTCTGTAGATCAACCCCAAACAAAATACACGATTAATTTTATTGTCTACTTTGATGAACTGGGTAAATCCCAGGGGGCACGTGGGACCCCTTGGCCTGAATCTCTTGGAGAAATGTTAACTCGTTTCTCTGGCAACTGGTATAAAATTAAATCAAAGCACTATGACTGTAGAATCTGGGAATTTACCTATATTGTGGTATAAATCCTATTAAACGCTTAAAAATAGAATCCTAATTAAACCCATATACAGATTTAGAACTTTTGTTCATGTTGCTATTGGACAGAAACTACTTGGAAAATGCCGGCTGCCCCAGGCCAGTTAGATCAAAGCATTTGCAGATTTGCATAATTGTTAACATAGTGGTATCTAGCCAGTCTTGTTTTAATTCCACAGTCAGAGGTATAATTAGGCTCAGGAAGATGCAAGGCTCTTGCTTTGCTCAGCAGTTATGTCTTTGATTTTCTTATTGGCTGTAAGCGCATCTCTTTTCTAGGAACCTGATTGGTTAGAGTTGGTAATGCCACTATGTATTGTTACTTGCAGATCTTCATGCCATCTTTTCAAGCTGAGTTCACAGTGGCCTGTTCACTAGCTCACTTTGCAGACTCTCCAACTGTTTTCTATTCCATTTTTATCTATAAAGATATGTATGTCATTTATAAATATATTTTTAAATCCACTAATCTGATTTCCTATTCTGCCCTGTGCTCCAGAATAGAAAAGTAAAAGATTTGTCTGTATTTGGGCCCACATGTCGGAAATTCAGTGGCACAAATAGACACACTCAGACCCACGCCCCAGGACCCAAACATGTACAGAGTGTACTGAATTCTAAGTTGCCATGGCAGCAAGCATTAGAAAACACCAGAGAGATGCCTAGCAATGAGACTGGCCATCTTACGTTCAGAAAAATGGCAAGCAGGAAATAAATGCCAGAATGCTAAGGTTTTTTTTTCTCTTGCCCATTTATATGTTTGCCTGGCCAACCTGGAGTGCCACACGTAGGATTAGCCATGCGTGGTTGAGACTGAATGTTGGTGAGACGAGATGCCAGTTTTAGTGACACAGGCTGGGCCTCTGCTGTTTTACAGCAATATTACGGGTGAACAGATTGGTTGAGAAGAAAGCATGCTTTCACCTGTGTGGCAGATCTCAAACAGCCTTTAATTAGCCGGTTAGCTGTGGAAGGGGGTGGGTCAAGGCACCTGTTTGTCACTCTGGCCTACAGAGGGACGAGCAATGACAGGTGGGAGAATCCAAGCTTAGCGGCCAAGTTCGCGTTTGATTGGGTCATAACATGAGGGCAGAAACGGCTGGTTATTTTCAGCCTCTGGTGGGTATTGACCTCAATTTTGCTTACAAGAATTCTTTTTGCTTATATGACCACTTCTGCATACAGAGATTTGCATTTAAAAGAAATTCTCCTCACCCTTCTGTAACACGTTTGAATGCAAAAAGTATTTTTGCAAAGGAAAGTAATTCATTGTAAACAAGTAATTAAAAAACATTTCTATGAGCAGGCTGGTCCCTCATCTTGTTGTGTTTGTGTGTTTTAATATCCTTTGTTCTTAAATATATAGTTAATTTGAAAATGTAAGTCTTCCTCTGTTTAGTTTTGTTCCGATTCTTTCTGTGGTGGCGTGCAAACTGATATCCACGTGCTCCTTCCCTCCGCCTCTTTCCCCAGGCATCGGCTACGCGTCCATGGTGATCGTCTCCCTGCTGAACGTTTACTACATCGTGATCCTGGCCTGGGGCCTCTACTACCTGCTCCAGTGCTTTCAGCCTGAGCTTCCCTGGGCGAAGTGCAAGCAGCCGTGGAACACGGCCAACTGCGTGGAGGACACCGTTCGCAAGAACAAGACCATCTGGATGGCAGCCAATGTCAGCAACTTCACTTCGCCTGTCACTGAATTTTGGGAGTAAGTCATCTGAAACGGACCTGTCTCCAGTCCACATCCTTCTCTTACTGTACTAGTTTGCAGCCCTCTGGTCTTTTATTCCCTAGAGCTCCCCTTCCCACCCGTAGGTTACTTCCTACTCGTTCTGGCTTTGCTTAGCTACACTGATAACACTGCTGGTCACATGAAATGTAACGTCTATATATCTGCTTTTAGCCGCGGCTCTGGCTTCTATCTTTCCATTTCTTCTCAGGGACTGTTCCTGCGTAGTGCCTAGGGTGGTATCGCCATAGTATAAAACCACCGCGCTGGGCGAAAGGGGAGCCTCTGATCAGCGTTTTGGCTTTTCTCTGACGCGGGTCTCTCGTTGTGCCCTCAGACGCAACGTTCTCAGCATCTCCAGCGGAATCGAGGACATCGGCCCTATTAAGTGGGACCTCGCTCTCTGTCTCTTGGCCGTCTGGGTCATCTGCTTCTTCTGCATCTGGAAGGGGGTCAAGTCCACAGGGAAGGTGAGCCAGGCCAGCAGTGCCTGTGCTGCTAGCTGAATTTTTTCCGTTTGCCCGATTTCATTTAATAAGGCACCTCTTGGCCGAGCAGCCCAGTCCTGTCTGCTAATCCTGCTCAGGATACATAGCTGTCTGGTGGAGAATTACGCCTCTTTCTGATCCCTGCAACTGCTGATCAATCAATAGTGATAGTATGTAACTGAGTGAGTGAGTATGGGTTAGGAACAGGAAGCGTTAAAACAAAGAAAGAGAGAGAAAAAAAACAGACAAGCGCACACATGTACATGTACACTGCTGCCGGCTTTTCCTTTTGTGTGGCCTGTTGTGGTTTAACTGTCTCATGTCTGTGATCTTCAGCATACCAGGATACTTGTAACATATTTTCTCACCATGCTTGGTGATTTCCGGCTCAGGAACCTGATAAATTACATTATGCTGTAAGCATGTATGTCTGCGTGTGTGTGTGTGTGTGTGTGTGTGTGCGCGCTTGTGTGGGGGTGTGTGTGTACATATATACAAAAGAATAGTGTGAAAACGGTTAAACCCACAAACGTTTGAGATGTGCATCCAACTCAGATGCCAAGAATTAAACGAGAAGGCAAGGCCACAATGTAAGGTTTGTAGCTTTAACTATGGTCAGATCTATCAGGTGCCTTCAGTTCTTGTGCCCTCATCCTTGCTGTGCAAAACCACTCAAAATGTGTTTTTGGCAGTTTTGTTTAACCGAATGGACTACACTTTGTCTAGTGTTCAGTTTTGTAAGTGCTGCACTCAGTAAACAATGCCTTACTGGTTACAAATATCCCCCCAAGGTTGTGTACATCACAGCGACGTTCCCGTTCATCATGCTCATCGTTCTACTGATCCGTGGAGTGACACTCCCAGGTGCGGCAGAAGGGATCAAATTCTACCTGTACCCGGACCTGACGCGCTTGAAGGATCCTGAGGTAGGGGCCCGCTCCCTCGCCTCCACGCTTGGCGACCTTTGACCCCTGCTCTGACAGCACCCAATCTCTGTGGTCCTTCTGTTCTTCTGCTGTGGGCCAGCATGCAGCTATTAACAGAGCTCTCACTATAATAAAATCATTATTTAGTGCTGAATGCCAGGCTAGTATGGCGAGTCGTGGGTGGCCGTTCTGGCTTCCGTGACTCATCCTACAGCAATCTGGATGGAGTATCCACCGACAGTAAACACCAGACTTAATGGGAATTGATTTAGGGGCGTTGGAGGAAGAAATATGCTGGCTAGAGTTTTATATGGCTGTGTGACCTCTTCCAAAGCTTACAAGGCCAGATAAGTGAAGGCATTAACCAGCCTTTGCATGCCCAAAGTAGTCGATATTACAAGTACGTGGGAGGAATTATGGTACTATCTGCAGCCAACTTGCCTTTTTTCCTAAATATACAAATCAAAGCAAACTAAATGGATATAACTCAGCCAGTTTTCATCTTTTTTTTAAAAAAAAAAAATGCTAGACTGCAATTTACTATTTTTACATTCCTGTGAGGCGCCTTTACTGAGGTGCTCAGTTCCAGAAGTATTAGATTTCTGTTCAGTCTAGTCGGTGAAAATGTAAACCTTGGAACTGATTTTGTCTGACATGCCTGTAAGACTCATGCTAAGGTCTAAATCCCCCCCCCGCCCCCCCCACCCCAACCGCAGGGGTGGGTTGTTGCGGGGACGCAGATAGTTTTATAAAACGCCATGTGTCTGTGAGCAATGACCTCTTTGGGGAGCTACAACAAATACAAGTACAATTGCTACAGGTAATGGCCCTGCAGCTCTGGGGACGTGTCGTGAGGGGATTAGTGCGGTTAAGTGGGAACCTAGGTTCCTTCTGTGTTAATTAACAAACTCCATGAAATATGTGTGACTTAGGGACTGTTTGCTGCTGGGAGGCCTGAACAGCGGTACCAGCTTTGTGTCTGGCTTCGCAATATTTTCCGTCCTGGGCTTCATGGCACAAGAGCAAGGGGTGGACATTGCTGATGTGGCAGAGTCAGGTACGACGGTCCAAGTGGCAGTGATGGTGGGCACTGCCACTTACGGAGAGTCTGCTCGATATAACTCCTAGTAAAAAAAAAAAAAACAGAGGCAAAAATAAGGATAAATCAAAGCGATAAAATTTAAACTCAAAATGCAAAAACGACGGACGGCACCGCTATATTTGCTTCAGCAACCGAACTCAAAATAGATGGATCGAAGCGCTGGTAATTTAGCCTGAGCGAAATTAATTTCCGGTTGGATTTGGCTGATGGACGTTGAGCGGCAGAGTCGACCACAGAGATGTGTTAGAGTTACTTCAGTTGTGCCATACTAGCCTGGCATTCATGTCTTAGAGTGCCTGAAGTGAAAAATGCTGAGGAAATAAGCTCTGTTAGGGGATTTTATTGTCAACAGGAGTCATCAGTCGGGAAGAAAAAACATTATTATCACTAGACGTCTGTTTGTGACCATTTTAAGCAACTCGAAAGAGTATGCTCTGTGTACTTTCTGTCTGTTGAACTCTGGGTAAATCATGAACATGAGATATTTCTGAAGGAACCAGACAATGGCTGTTAGTAACTACTGGATGATGCCCAAGGCGGATCCTATCGGTTCTTCCGGTTCTCTCCTCTTGTTGTATGATGCTAATTTGGCACATTTTACCATTACTTTAGCACGTTAGCATCTCCACTCAGCATGGTCTCCCCATTCCAAGTCTGCAAATGGTCGACAAAAGAAACAAAAATGGTTTCGTTGTGGTGATTTTTTTCCCCCTATGAAGTGATAAAAAAGGAAAAAAATCTGCTGCCTTCTGTTTGATTGGAGACTTTTGCTTTGATATGGAAAAAATAATAAGATGTGTTTACAGATTTTTTCAGTGTTTGCTGATCCACTGGGCTTCCTTTGTGCAAACTAGACTAGAGATTAACTTGAATTCCAATCTGTGGCAGTGTTATAATAGTTCACTTTTTGTAGTTAGTTTTTATTTTTATACTGTTTTCAAGTTAGATTCACTTTAGTTGTCAAGTTGGTTTTATTAGTTTTTATTTTAAAGATATATTTCTATTTAGTTTGTATACATTTTTCTTTCTGTTTAAGTTTTAGTAATTTTTTTTCTAGGGTTAAATTGTAGAGCTATTTTATGAGCCTGACTTGGTGACTTGAGAATCCAAAATGAGTACACTGCGCACATTATGTACTGATGTCCTCAAAACGGGCAGAATATGTTATATGAATTATTAATGGTAAAATTAAACAAAACAGTATTAAAATTTTTATACTATTAATGAATGGTAGTATAAAGTATTTGATGTTTGTTTTTGTTTTATAGTTAGTTTCAGAAGCAATATTTGTAGTGTTCATTTAGTGGTAGTTTATTTTTTTCGTTATGTTAATGGAAGTGTTTTCTTAATTTTTTTTTTTTGTTTTTGTTAATGGTAATAACCCTGATCTGTGGATAGTTGTTGAACTTGCACAACTGCCTTTCAGACATCTCCTCAGAGGGCTGGGTATAAATAAAGTTGGATAATAGTTAACATTAACGCTAAACCACGTTAAGGTAAGCAGTGTAATAAGGGTTGTCGTGCTCGGCCCCTGGCCCCAAAGCGCCACCTGGAGCTGGAAGCTTGTCATCGCTGGCATGCTAGACCGCCAGTCCTGATGTGCCTGTTTGAATGCCCTGTCATATTGTTTGGTTTCTCCTTTCTTCTTATCATTTATTTTTATTTCTTCAATATCCATACTGTAGCAAAGTTTAAGACCTTGCTATAGTGCACCCGAGGAAAGGTAGTGTTACGTTGATATTTATTTTATTAAAAGGTAGGAAAGTGTATGCTGGAGTAATATTAGGAGTAATTTTAATTATGTTTATATGACTAAATCCTATTTTCAATCTTTGCGGTGAGCCTCAGAATATTCTGTTTGCTCCCCCTACTGACGCTACTGCCCCCATTCAGTCTATGCAGCCCGGAAGTAGGAATATCTGTCTATGTATTTCAATGAGATCTGTGCTCCTACCGAAGAGGCGTGGCCTTGGTGCACAGGTCACATGGTACAGTAGCCTATAACATTAATTGTTTGTCCCCCCCCCACCACTCTTTCTCCCCAACAGGTCCCGGATTGGCCTTCATCGCCTACCCCAAAGCCGTGACCATGATGCCCCTGCCCACCTTCTGGGCTGTCCTCTTCTTCATAATGCTTCTGCTTTTGGGTCTCGACAGTCAGGTCAGCACCTGCCACCTGTCCTGCCTCCGCATATTTGGCGCCTTATTCAGTGTGCGGACCATTTCTGTTCAGTACAATGAAGTCGTAGTGAATGATGCATAACTAGAGCTGCCCGAGACACGTGGGCCTCAGACTCAGACTTTCTGGCTGATTGTTGGTGTTTTTTTTTTTTTTTTACTATAAATCGCACTAATTATGGGAAACAGAACCTTAAGCACAAGATATGTACCTTAAGCACAAGATATGTGGGTGGATGGTATTGGTGAACATTATCTTCTAGCAAATTTTGAGGTGTTTTGTGCAACAAAAAAAACTAATGGAGGAATACTATGAATTCTGAGGGAGACAAGTCAGATTTTACTGCTTTATAAAAAAAACGTGAAATGGTGCAAGACCACCCGCCCCTAACCGACCCGTCAGGAGATCCAAACCGCCTCGCCCAACCCGAAAAAATACTCGTGGATAATGACCCAAAAGCTTACACTGGTGAGCCTGTATTGTCATGTAACCTACCAATTTGTGACACTGTAACCCATAGATGACATAGATTTGTGCTAGATTCGCACACATACAAACACACACAAGCGCGCATGTATGCAAAACACACTAGTTGTCAAAACTAACATCTGATATTACATCAGATCTGAGAACTCTATCAGATTATCTATGGATAGCTTTATTTCCTTTTATTTTCCGGATTAGGATTGCGAGTGGAACTAGGAGATCCTCGTGGAAATTCGAACCCCGTTTACAACACGTTTTGGTCAATAACGAAATGCATTTTGTAAATTTTTGACTTGCCTGCCCGCACCCACAATATTTTTAAAATGTCTCCCCTTAAAACCGGCCGGAGCCACTACTAAAACCGCGGGTCACTACTATTCACTTAGCCACTATACCATCCCAAATTGTTTATTTATATAACAGCAATAAATACAAAAATATAAGGACCCTCTGCAAATATGCCTAGAAAATAATATTGTAACACTGCTCTGGGATCTTTAGGTTTGGGAATTCACTTTTTAACTAGCAAAGGTGAAATGGTTATACTTTAGTAGTACCAAATATATAGTATAGTTATTGATTTACAGATGGAGATAACAGTGCAGCAGACAATGACCCTGTTTATGCTTTTCCACCCAGAGCTTGTTGGGTGTGTGTTTATATATTGAACAAGGAGCTACAGTATGATGAAAAGATGGTGAAAGGAAACTTCTGGAAACCATGTTGCCTTGCCTGGGTTTTACAGCTATTGAATTTCTCAGCCAAAGTGAAATTGTAGCTTCTGCTAAGTCGGTCATTCTCACTAATATCGGATTGGGGGGGGGTGGGGGGGGGTGAGTCAGGAAGCACGCAGGGATGAGGCACCAAGTTCGAGTGGCTACACTGTACACTCTAGAGACGAACAAAAATCAAGAGCCAAATGTTATACGATAAATTACACTGAAAATAAAACTTTACTGGGGCAACAGGGACATGGCAGGGGGGCGAGTTGAAAGGACCTCCAGTCTGTTTTGGGACACATAAAAAAGCGTAAATACGAAGTGGAAAACCTCATGATGTCGGTGTACACACAAGGTCACATTCAGACATGTGGCCCTGAGAGCACAAGGCAACCACGTGCCACCCTGTGCCACCATGACAGTGACACCCTGAGTACACAGCAGCTGCACACCAAAGAAATTACAAAGCAATGTGAAATACCTGGCTGATTTTGCTATAGCAAACTTGCATAGCACTGATGTTTTCCCTTCAAAATAAGGCGATCATCAGAGTATAAACATTTTTTGAATTGGTAATTCAGGTAACAGGCCAAGAAAACAGTCACATATCTTAGGTGCAAAACAGTCTCACATTTCAAAATGTATAAATAATCACCAAAGCTAACTGCTGTTAGCACCCAACGTAAAGATACTTCAGTAGAAAGCTAATTCCCAGATTTCCTAGAATGGATTTTTTATTTTATCTGTCACATGATACAGCCTTAAGGGCTTTGTAGATTTAGATATTAAGAACGCCGAGCGGATGGCTGTTTATTTCTAAAGGAAGAGATTAGTTTTTCCATGTGGTGTGGCTTTAAAAATGGGGCCCAGGAATCAGTGTCAGATAAAAAAAGATGCCTGGTTGCTTGTAGTTCAAACTGCAATTATGAACATTTCATTAAAAACTCCTCCCAAATCATACAGATGGTTGAAAAACACAAAGCTGGCATTCTGTGAAGCAGTACTATTCCAAAGTGGTTTATCCAAGATCTATCTTCTAACTATCTCGGTCAGGGTTGGGGTGGGGTAATTGTCTTATTTCATTTTTTGATGCTTCTATCCTGTTATGCTCTCTGACCTGGTTTCTCGTCCTGATTTCTCTGTCTAGTTTGTCGAAGTGGAGGGGCAGATCACTTCACTGGTCGATCTGTATCCATCCTTCCTAAGGAAGGGTTACCGGCGGGAGGTCTTCATATCAGTTGTATGCTTCTTGAGTTATCTTCTGGGACTTACCATGGTTACTAAAGTAAGTCGATCAGTTGTCATTGATCCGTTTCTCAGCACAAACATAGTCACATTCTTCCTCTCAGCACTTAAAGCTTATCATTTTCAAAACCAGTTGCTGTAACAGAACCTCACACTGGCTCTTCTTAAATCTACTCTGCAAATTGCAGTTCATTTACACCAAGGGATGAATGTTTGCTGACACTCGAAGTTAGAGAGAATAAACTGCCTTACACTTTATATTTAACACTTTCTGATTGATAAAACCCTCATTGATAAAAGGCTCATTCCATATGGGTGGCACCTCTATACCCTATGCTTGTAGCTTGGCAGGCTTCCTTATCTGCAGGCCTACTTATGTACTCGCCTGGGTAAGAGTTTTCCAGTGGCATTGGGAATTGCGGCAATCACAGGCCTATTCCAGGAGCCCCAGAGCATCGTTAAAACCGTACTGCACCCGTGTTTGAGAGAGCCCTGGTTCTGCGACCCCCATGCGCACTCAGAATGGCATTCTGTGGTTTGCCATAACTGCCTTCTTCCCCATAACACAATTTCCTGTAGCTTCTCCCACTGGATGCTCTAGATTTGAAAAGCTGTCCCTGTTTGGCTGGCAAACAAAAATAAAATCCTTTAACCTCAAGTCATTTCCCCCGAACCCCCCCCCCCCCCCATTCTGCCATTGTCCTAAACGCTAAAGAAATGTGATCGGATCGGAACACTTCTGAGTCTAACTCCCGCTGATGTTTCTCTCCCTCCGGGTGGCATGTATGTGTTTCAACTCTTCGACTACTATGCAGCCAGTGGCGTGTGCCGTCTCTGGGT
>JABFDZ020000131.1:3331898-3349627 GCA_019775955.2 Pollimyrus isidori
GTTTCAACTCTTCGACTACTATGCAGCCAGTGGCGTGTGCCTTCTCTGGGTCGCATTCTTTGAATGTATCGCTGTAGCCTGGGTTTATGGTGAGTCAGTAGAAGGCGGGCATGTTCTTATATAATATAATATAATATAATATCATATAAATACAGCATTGCAACATTATATTTGTGTAGACAAGGTGTTTCTGTATATATTTTATGTTATATAAATTGTGCGCATACTGTATGTATATCTATATATTTATCAATGAGTCAGTAAGCTATATTGAAATGACCTGCTTTCCTCCCTCCACAAATAGGTGTTGACAACTTCTATAATGCAATTGAAGACATGATTGGCTACAGACCAAATCCCTGGATGAAATGGAGCTGGACTGTCATAACGCCTTTCCTATGCATGGTGAGTCTTCCGTACTGCAAATACTCCCCGTTATTACATATTACATTACTGACAATCGTCTGTTTGATAATCATCTACAATCCACATTAGTATAATCCATCGATGTCAAAACTAAGGAATAGTTTTTACTCCCCTCCCCCCCCCACTTCAGGTCCTATCTGGTACAATTGGCCAGCAGCTCTTGGTTTCCTGAAAGTGTCGCGGACACACAGCGCCCGGTTTCTTGAGCACAACTCAGCTCCTGACAGAGTGGCCATCTGCCTGCTGCTGATAGAGCATAGGATAGATACAGCATTCCCAAGAGATGACGGCCCCTTTCTCCAGGAAGTAGTCACTGAACAAGGTTTCCAGTGAAACCTTTCTTAAAACCCTGTGACTCTACCATGGTCTAAACCTGTTCTCCTCTTTTCTTTGGAGGATCCAACAATTCTCTCCTGGGCTTTTTCCAGTGGCCAAACGTATTGCGAATAGTGCTCTTAGTTCTATATAGATCAAGATTTCACTTCCATTTTGCTCCACTTTATTTCCTTAATTGTCTGGGTGGGTAACAGTCATGCAATGCCATTAAAACTGTGATCTCTGCGGTTAATTTGTCTACCACAATATAGACACGTAAAAACAGGTATTTAAAAGGCTCAAAACTATTTCAAGTAGCTGATTAGGTGAAAGAGTTTTTCATTTAAATGGGAGCTAATGGAAAAGCTTTAGGTGACCCCTTTAAATTCTTTTGCTAAAATTTGGTCATGCTTTCATTGCCTTAACCAGGTGATTAATCTTTGCATTATAAAGGATTCCTTCCATGCCTTGTCTCCTTTAGGGTTGCTTCATCTTTTCCTTGGTCAAATATAAGCCATTGACCTACAACAAGTCCTACGAGTATCCTGACTGGTCCATCGGCATTGGCTGGACCTTGGCCCTCTCCTCCATGATCTGTATCCCCATGGTGGTGGTCATCAAGATCATTCAGTCTGATGGGCCACTGATAGAGGTAAGAATACTTCAGGCATTTGTTTTGCTGGACATGAAGTTGACGTGCACTGGGGTGCAATGCAAATTTATCCTACCCATTTGTGCTTGTTTAACATAGACTATTAAACTGAATGAATGTGGACTTTTACAGTCATACCACTTTATACTAATAAAACCTGCATAGACATGGCCTACCAGGACCAGGAGTGGAGAGGTCTCCTCCAAAGTAGTGCTTTAACAATTCAACCAAAGGTCTTCCATTAATTAATGAACAGGATTAATGGCTCATCTGTCAGCTCTTAACTGTACAATTCCTCTCCTTCCTATGGCTTCTTTTCTCTTGCCCTCCACCTGTCCCATCTCAACTTCAGCGGATCAAGGCGGTTGCTGCTCCGGTGAGGGGAGGAGCTAGTTCTCGGCCAGTGGACCACCGTCCCAAGGTCAGCGAGCTTACACATCCCCTGGATCCCAACGGGAACAACGGCTTGATAAAGCCCACCCACACTATTGTAGAAACGATGATGTGAGCGCTCTCTATGAGAGGATGGAAAATAATTAGCTTTCCATGTTATATATTTGCTAACTTTTAAAATAGTTGTAGGACCAGGTTTACACGTATCTGCACTAGGTGTTTTCTACAGAGGAAGTTACGTGTTTTTTTTTCTTTGTTTATACTATTTTTAAGATTCATTATTATTGATATTATTACTATCATTATCATTACTACTGCGGTAGCTAGAGGAGGGCTGACCTGGCACATGACGAAGGAACTGAAAATAGGTTTTTGGTTTCTGTTTTTAAGTCCTTTTTTGCAGGTAAGGAGTACGTAGTCTGTTTTAAAAACTTTGGGGAGGGAATTGGGGCCACATTTGCAAATGTAAAGATGCACTGAATTTTATGGCGACATTATGGCATTTTGGAGTATAAGGAAAATCAGACTTCCCCTCTAGATTTCAATTTAATTTTTATATTGTCGTGAGGGTGACATTCTGTGGTAAGGTTACGGCTGTCATTGTTGTTGTGTTTTTGGGCATTATATAGATCTGCAAGGCCCAAAACCATACTGAGTCTACAGATATATTGAAGACCCATTGAGTCTGTACAGACTGGCCTGTCGCAGTCCTGGTCTTGGCAGTTCTCTGCAAATGTTGGTTGTTTGTTAAATATAGGTTATCATTCATCTTGACAGCTTTTCTGCAATGAAAACTAAAAATAACCAGCATTAAACAGTGGTCCAAGAGGAACCACTAAGAATGTCCAGCAATGGGTCAATTAGCAAAGAAACTAGCTTGAAGGACACTACCGCTATAGTCTCCCTGAGTATACTTCAGGTCTATTCTTCAGGTTTTTCTTGTATTTCTAGTTATAACAACTAGCTAGAGAATATGAAGCACACAGCATCACAGTGATAAACACTTATCTTTCTACCCCACTAAGAACTGAGAGAGACAAGATGAGTAATGACGTTACGTTAACTTCTTACACCACTCAAAAATGGACTACTGAGGCGTTCTGCGTGTGCTTACCAGCGAAACGCATACAAAAATGTTTAGCATCCTCTGCTAAAACAAAGCACTTCTTGTCTTGTTGCAATCCCCCATATTTCACCTGTCGGGTTAATTTAAAAGCACTCAGTTTTTTAAACAATAGTTGAAAACATCATCAGTTAAAATCATCAGTGAAAATCGACAAAACTGAGCTACAGCGCAATTACATCACTTTACACAAATTGCATCCCACTTATGAATCCTTCACTTGGAAAAAAACATTTACGTCTGTTTCATAGTATTCGTAAAGCATATATGTATACCGATATCTATATTTTCAATCACATTCGCCTTTTTTTACTTAAAATGTTATACTGTCGCTAATTATAAAACATTTCATTGAAAGCAGAGTGAACCACTTTTTATTTTCACACTTTACCCGTTAATCAGCAAAGCTTAAGTACAATTTTTAATGTGCAATATGTTATGGAAATAAATGGCATTTTTCTTGTTTCTAGTAGTCGGTACATTACATTTTTTTAAATGAGGTGATTCACACAATATGTTAAAAGAACTGAAAACGGAAGCCTTTTGTGTTCCGTTATAGAAGTGTTTTCTCCTACCTTCCAAATTATTCACATTTGAAAGTATTTGTTAAATAAGCTCCTAGTGGCATGACCTTACTCCTACATGACGTTTTAGCCAAACTTGGGTACTATTAAGATCATATCCACAAGAAGAGACCGTACTGTGCTCACACACTCATCTTGTAAGGTGTGCGTAAGGTGCTTCTCCAAACTGTTTTTCAATTAGAAGATCACATCAGACTTCTAGAAGGAATTTAAATTTGTATGAATACATTCAAGACTTCAGAACCTCCAAAGAGATTAAAAGTTTCATCCCAAATGGCTGATGCTGATGCACCTTTACAGAGACTGGAAATAAATTCATCTGTATTGTTTCTGTTTTACGTGTCACATCTTACGTAAGAGCCCTACCTTTTTTTTTAGAAAAAAAAGAATGTAAAATAGGAAAATGTTTTTAATTCATTTTGAGCGATTTGAAGTGTTTTATTTTTATAATTTTTAAACCAAGCTGTAAGCAAAAAATATTTAAAAACAGGTTTTCTGTATCTAAAGCTTTTTTATTTCTAAATAAACATTTGTCTTTGAAAAAGTCTGCATCTTTGAATAGTTCATTTTCATTAAATTTCACCTTCAGGCACCTTGAAAGCCAGCTAACTCTTAAGTCCATTCATCAATAAAGTGAAAAGAGCCTATCTTATAATTGTACTTAAATGGAAGTCAGTCTGACCTACCTTCAGCTTATCTTAACTAACTCTTAATACTCAAAAAATCTAGACATGGTAAAGTTTTAAGCTCTCGAATCACCATTGGACAAAATATGATGCTGACTCTAAGTATTTTCCACGGGACGGGTATTGGAATCATCTTCCCTTGTGTTGGAAATAGGGTCTTACCCTCCCTCCCCTCCCAATACATGTCAAGGGTGACATTACAAGCTACAGCCATTACAAACTACTTTAAAACTGAAAGGCTCCTGTGCTTGGCTAATTATTTCAGTTCTTCTTTGACTGGTTTGTCTCCTTGATTGAAAGACTCATCCAGCTGTTGCCACATTGACATTAGTGGCAAATGCATTATTATAGGAGACAGCACACTGCAATAACAGTGCTAAAGCGAAATCCAGGCCTTTTTTTAATTTAAATGGTAGTTTGCAAGCCCAGTTCTCGCCCGTAGTGTTCCCACTGACATGGATTAGGTGGCCACGCTAGGTGGAAATCATAATAGACCTTTTACCACAGGCTGTCCCACACAACACCAGAATCAAATGCTAGATCTTAGTCTTCATTCTAGGAAAAGACTGCTGTATGGATGGATATATGTAGATTGTATATAGATGTATTTGATAACATAACACAGAATTCAAATACCTAAAAAATGTCCTACATTAAATGATATTTATCAAGAGATTTACCAAGAATAATTGAAATTCTTAATATTTAAAACATTTTAATATTGTAAATGTATTGTCATAGTTCAGACTAGATCCATTGGACTTTGGCATCATTCTTGGCACTAGTTTGTTACGTGAAACAAGCTGACATTCTGCAGGTTCAAACAAAACATTGGCTGCTTCCAGTCCTCAGGTCCCACTGATCCATGCCAAAGCAGGAGATATCACTCTGGTGATACTGTACCGAGAAGCTTGTGCTTCTGTTTATCTAGAGAGAGAACAACATTCATCCATCCATTTGCCAGCCAGTTATCTTCCGCAGGGTAACAAAGTAACCACATCATATTTTGTTGTTACATTGATAGAACATATTAACATATTTGTGAGAACATTATAGCAAAATATGTAACTTATTTTTGTTAGATTTTACTTGGCTACAGTTCATCGTGACAAAGTTTTGACTGGACCACATGTTCAGGACGCTTAATTGGAGCGGAAAATAATTGAAATCAAAAGGATAAACTATAAGACACTTAGCATAGCATTTGCCCTCCTTCTTGCTGCATAAGAAACTGGAAGTTTAACTCTGTCAAGTCAATGGAAATAATGACTGCTTGTTGAAAAACAGATGGAATTGTCCATCAGAATGCTTCAGTTAAAACTTCCTGTTTCATATAGGCTTATTGTGTTGATGTCGGTAATGGGACACATCCAAAGTTTCACTGCTGCTTCAGCTTCAGACCGGGAATAACAAGCATATTTCACCCAAACCAGGAAGCGGCACAGATGACGCCCCTTCAAGTCCAAGTTGTGGGTTGAACGCTGGGTTTGCCCAGGACCCCAGGGAGCAGAAGGCTTTAAATAAGCTTTTTCCCCCTTTGAGAAGACAGCTAGCCTTGCGTTATTGAAACTTTTTCCATTTTACGTCTGCCAACGTGCTCCCAGAACTACTTTGTTTTCACTCTAACTGCTTTTCTGGGAACAATTGGAATCTATTTTAGTCAGTATGAGGAGAACAGACTCTTGCGTTCAAGAAGTTTTCTGGCAGAAGCTGCTCACTGTGTTTGCTTAAAGGTGTTTTCAAGTGTTTTGCATGTTCGGTCACAATGAGACAGGCCTGTCTATTTTTTATAATAAGCCAATTCGTCCTGCTCAGGGTTCTCTCATGGACAGCACACCTAGGGTAATCTGCAACGATCCCCAGTTTACATGGCCTGAAGCTCAACATCCGAAATCCACACGGTAGAGGATTTTTACTATGTTAAGCTTGTAGACATTAGCAATTGGGAGTCAATGTAAAATATGCACCATCTCTTCGTCCCATTGCTTAAGGGCAGTCGTTTTTTCCCCCAGTGCCAGTCATTAAAAAATTCAGCTTCCTGCTCAATATGGGGAGGAGAACGGGAAGCGGTTGACCGATGACTTCTGCTTCACAGACAGACCTTCCTCAGCTGGGCCACAAAGCCTCTGCCGTCACACGGCGCGCTGGCCAGCGGTGGAAAAATACAGCGTTCGTCTTAAAAATAGATTGGCGCCATTCAGCAGGTGCTTGGAGGAATGGCGCCGGCCAGGCAACTGAACAAAAATGGAAAAAGGCCAAAGGAACGTAGGGCATGCAAAATTATTCAGCCGGAGGATCACATGACATAACAGACTTTTTAAGAGATGGAATTTTGTTCCAAGGGCAATTGGGTACAGGCAGTTCTCGGGTTAAGAACGACTGACCTACAGACAGCTCGTCCTTCTGAACGGACTGCCATAAAGCTTATTATATTAAAAATACAAGGGTATGTAATACTAAAGGCACGTGCTACTTTGTGATGCTCATGAAAACATTATGCAGCTTCAGCTGTCCATGGCCTCGAGGTGCAGTGCAGCACTATGCAGTTGTTTTTATTATTAATGTAGACTTACTATTGTTATTATGGACAATATTATTATTTTTCTGACTTTAACATAAGTCGATTTTTCAAACTCGACTTAAAGACAGATTGGGGGAATGGATCTCATTCATAACCTGGGGACTGTCTGTACAGAACCCATTTACTTTAAACTTCAATGAAGTTGGGATATGTCAGCAAAGGCCTGACAATGTAACAATGTAAGACAAATGCAAGGCTGGCACACTGCAGTAATAAGTGCTGCAATGCTGAAATCTTCAACATACAATATACTTATCAATATACTTATGCCAATTTGACCCCAGCCCCCAGCCAATTACCCATGTAATTTTATGTGCTCAAGAGCCCCTAAAAAGTGTGAGGCTCCTGAAACTGCCAGAGTGCCCTTGTGACACCCCTGCTAACTACACAGAAGGCCCATTAGTGTGTGCGGTGGACCAAGAATCTGTTATAAGGAAGCACTCTCAGATCTGACGCGTGAAAGTGTATGTTCATCTGCGCATAAGCTTTGTCGTTCAGCACTGCTGCCACAGAACTGAAAACAGGATGATCTGTTACTGAAAACCACCAGATGGGAACAAATCATGAGATGGATTCTATCCTGTGACTTCCCGCTCCGCCTACCTCCCCCCCGCCCAATCATGTGACTTCTCTTCCCCCTTGCGGTCCAAGTAACACAATTGCAAGCTACCATTAGCTGCTCTTATGAAAGTAATTTATTTTCAATATAAAACCCCGCAGTCGATACTGATGTGGTTTACAGCACAGTCTTGCCCCAAGTCTCTGCACTGATAATTCTCCTGGACTGGCTGCTTCTGAGTCATCATTTCACATGCCCACAATCAGGTTACAGAGTCACTTCAGTGACATTTTGGTGATCTGCAAACTCAGGTCCAGCAGCACACAGAGGCTTGGGCACAGAGACCATACACACCATGGACTGATGCAAGTATATGTGTCGAGTGGGAGGGGCAATGTTGAGTAGGAGGGGTTACGTTATCAGATGAAAGCAGGCCCCTCGTCATTGCAGCTTATTGCCCCTCCCACTTGGCGTTCAGCTCCTGGCTTCAGCAATATGCCTTTCAACCCATGAGGCAAACCTTGCATTCCGCGTGTTTAATCATAAGAAGGCTTTCGGGTGTCGATCCAGAACAACAACACAAGCGTGTTTGACAAACTGGTAAGAAGCATACATGTCCACCTGTAATCTGTGTCTGATTTCCCATCATACCCCAACATTTTTTTTGTATGGAAACAGAGTTCTGAAGTCTCACACATATTAATCTCACACATGGCCGTCTCACACAGGACCATCTCACACAAGACCACCTCACACAGGGCAATCGCACATAGGGCCATATCACACAGAGCCATCTCACACAAGACCACCTCACACTGGGCCATCTCACAGAAGACCATCTCACACAGGGCAATCTCACACAAGACCATCTCACACATAGTAATCTCACACAGGGCCACCTCACACATAGTAATCTCACACAGGGCCATCTCACACAAGACCACCTCACACAGGACCATCTCACACAGGGCCATCTCACACAGGGTCATCTCACACAAGACCACCTCACACAGGGTCATCTCACACAAGACCACCTCACACAGGGCCAACTCACACAGGGCCAACTCACACAGGGCCATCTCACACATAGTAATCTCACACAGGACCATCTCACACAAGACCATCTGACACATGGCCATCTCACACAGGACCACCTCACACAGGGTCATCTCACATAGGGCCATCTCACACATAGTAACCTCACACAGGGACATCTCACACAGGGCCAACTCACACAGAGCAATCTCAATCATGGCCATCTCACATAAGGCAATCTCCCACAGGACCACCTCACACAGGGCCATCTCACACATAGTAATCTCACACAGGGCAATCTCACACAAGACCATCTCACATAAGGCCATATCACACATGGCCATCTCACACAGGGCCACCTCACACATAGTAATCTCACACAGGACCATCTCACACAAGGCCACCTCACACAGGGCCATTTCACACAAGACCACCTCACACATGGCCATCTCACACAGAGCCACCTCACATAGGGCCACTTCACACAGGGCCATCCCAAACAGGGCCATCTCACATAGGGCCATCTCACACATGAACTCACAAAGACAATACAGTGCAATTTCACCTTATTCTTTTTTTTAATTTTTATTAAAACAAAGTGTTACAGTCCCTTGATAAATAATGTTTACAAGGTCTTTCAGCCATTAAGCTAAACTTGTAAATCCATTTTCTGTTGCGATTGTGCTTATAGATAAGAGAGAAAATCTCATATAAAAATACTATACAGAGAATAAATCTTTAAAAATACACATTAATATCAATGCATACTTGAAAATTTGAAATGCATAGGGATGGACACATTTAAACCCTCAAAGCTCATTGAAAACCGATCTGAATCACACTTCTGGATTCCACTGAATGTTGTGTGTGAAAAAAAAACTGCATGACCTTCATTAATATCAAGTATAGAACACAACAACTTACAAATAACAGCAAATATTGTACACTTTAAAAATGAGTGAACGTTTCAGAGAAAAAATCCATCTCTGTAGAATTCAACAGTCTGCCATCATTCTTTAAGGAAGCATTACCATCACAGAGGGAACAGCAAATCTGTGTGCCATATTTGA
Organism: Pollimyrus isidori; assembly: GCA_019775955.2. Taxonomy (NCBI): domain Eukaryota; kingdom Metazoa; phylum Chordata; class Actinopteri; order Osteoglossiformes; family Mormyridae; genus Pollimyrus; species Pollimyrus isidori. The sequence continues at coordinate 3,341,323 of JABFDZ020000131.1, forward strand.
TAACAGTGTCCTTGGGAACTGAAAAACAAATGCAGGAATTTCTTCAAGTAAAGAGAAGACTTTAGTGAGGATGACGACAAATATGGGGAATATTCTGAGCTTTTTCAGAATTCTGAAACACAATCTTTGTGCTTTAATGGAAGTTGGTATCACTGGGGTTTTCTTCAGCATGACAAAATCCTTTTGTTATAAACCACAGATATCTTGTGAAATTATGTTAGCAAGAGTATGACCACTTAGGAGGGAGAACAGGAACTGATAATCTGAACTAATCAGTAAAGTAACAAAGCGTTTTTGTGTGTGTGACAGATGTCGCCCAGTCTATGAAGTTTGTTTTAAATCTTCAAGTTCTGCTCACTGTAAAACCATAGAGTTTTACAGTGTTACATTGTGTTTGCAGGCCAAATGTCCCCACAATGTGAAAAACTTATTCTGACATTGTTGGGACCATCTTTTAGGGTCCTCACAAGGGGGGACTCAATTTTATAAAAATCAGTGGCTGCAATCAAAACATTATTTGCTTGGTTACTTGTGGTTAAGGTTAGGGCTGGGTAGGGGTTAAGGGGGGGATGTTTGTGGTGAAGTTTCCTAGGAAACATGCATTGGTAAAATAATCACCAGTCTTAAAAAATATGCATAAGGTATGAGCCTGTTTTCTCAACCACAGATGCAGGAGCGATTGTTGAGTTGGTGTCTCATGCCAAAACATGGGCCTGACAGGCAAAAAACCAAAAGAACGCCGAATAATGCATGCTTGAGCACATGCAAAATGAACAAAAACAACGCCCCCCACCCAACAAACAAATGCAGATTAGGTAAGAAGACCAACAGGAGGAATCTGAGCAATATAAAAGCACATTTGTGTGCAGAAACTGTCCCTATATAAAGTTACATATAAACAACAACAAAAAAACACAGTGATCCCCGTTATATCGCGGTTCAGCTACCACGCTCCCGCTATATAGCGATTCAGCTACCACACTCCCACTATATCGCGGTTCAGCTACCACGCTCACGCTATATAGCGATTCAGCTACCACACTCCCACTATATCGCGGTTCAGCTACCACGCTCCCGCTATATAGCGATTCAGCTACCACACTCCCACTATATCGCGGTTCAGCTACCACGCTCACGCTATATAGCGATTCAGCTACCACACTCCCACTATATCGCGGTTCAGCTACCACGCTCACGCTACAGCGCGGATTTTCCCCTGATGCATCACAGTTCACTGCAATGTGTGTCTGTGTGTGTATATATATATATATATATACACACACACACACACGCACACACATTACATATTATTATTATTATGTTACGTCCGACATCCACATATCAAATGTGTTTACAAAGTGTGTTTCAATAGCTTTACATGTGTTAAAGCGTGTGGGAGGGGTTAAACTATCATCCATCCCTCCGTTTTCCAACCCACTTATCGTACTGGGTCCCGGGGGGTCCAGAGCCTATGGCTTAAGCTGTATATATTTTTTTTAATTATATGGTCTTTCTATATCGCAGATTCTCACCTATCGCTGATGGAACATAACTTCCACGATAGGCGGGGATCACTGTACACATACTCTCTATTTTTAAAAAAGTGGAAACTTGGTAAATCAAATGCTCATTAATAAACTCATAGTCACAGTGCAGGTATGTTCACGCAATTTCAATGATTTCATAGCTGCTGACACAAGTTCCATTGGCTCTTTACTGAAGGATCACTACTATTAAAAGGTCACTGGCATACTGAGCCAAATAGTCTAAGATTTAGAGCATCAGCAGATGGTTCAGTGTGCAGTTCCTTGAGGCAACTTTTATGCAGATATGAAACAGACAAAAATATCATAGTAGCATTGTGTGTGAATTAACTTAGTCAGAATCAGAGTGAAGTTTTGAGGCCCGGAAAAAACAGCAGTGTTGTTATACTCAGGTCGACAACAATTTGTCAGTTCTGGGGGATTGGCATCTAAATTTTGCAGCGCTAAAAGGTAGTTTAATTAAGCAGGGGGTACTGCTAGTATGAGATTGTGATTATGCTGAACCATTACTTGCAAAAAGCACCCCCCACTGCATTTTATTTCAGGCTGTGGTAACTCCCCCATGACTACAAAAGAGTCAGAGTTTATAAGTATTTGGTAACTATAAGAGTAGCTTTTTCATATGCTAAATGACTTCGCATGCTATGGTTTCACTTGATTTTTGTTTGCGTCACAAGATTGGAAGCAACTTGGCTACAAGGTACCGGAGGAACTTAACACACCCCTGACTGCGGGGCCTGTACTCAGGAACTGATGCTCTGTGGTTACATCACGTTTTGTTCAGACGTTGATTCCCATCTTTAACAAGAGAAAATAAACAATAAAGTCAAAGTTAGAGGACTTTGTCATGGAAACCTTCCTCCCCTGAAGTCTGATAGCCCAATGACTAATCCGGATGTTTCCCAAAGGCCTCAGAGATGATTTACCACAGCAGGACCTCCTCTGAACTGCAGCTTCACATTCTGCCTTACCCACCACTTCATGTAAAATGGACTTCATGGGATGGCAATACTGACAGGGTTATTCAGAATACAGGGGGGGACTGCAGTGCCACTGAATTACTAATAATAGCAATATTGATAAAGACATTTGGGGTAGCTGACAATAAAATTTGGCTGGAGGGGGAGCTTCTGCTATAAATCATATCTGCCTAGTGTCGGGGGTCGGGCACCACTAGACCCTTGAAAGTCCCCCTTCCCACCCTTTACTGCCGAGTAGTAGTTCATGTCCTCCTCCAAATGATAATATGGAAAGTTAAATGGTAATCTGACATTAGAATATTCAGAATTATTGGGATCGAAACAATCCACACACACTTAGCAGGAGTTGAAAATGATTAAATGTTTCCTGTTCCTTTTTCTTTTATCAAATCAAAAGATCTTTCTTTGGCTAAATGCACTCTGGAACAAATTAATTCCTTTCTAAGTGTGGAAAGATGACACTATCTGCTGATATATTTATTTTTATTGGTGTAGTATGTTGGCTCACTGTTAGCTCAGTGGAGTTAGCATGTGCTTCTGTGTGGGTAAACTGGCATCTCTCGACAGCAATATGTGCTGAGTTTGCGTATTGCGATGGACTGACATCCCTTCCAGGGTGTCCCCCTGCCTGGTGCCCTGAGCTCACCAGGATCCTGTACTGGTTAAACAAGTTGTGATGATGGTGGATGGTTATGCAGTGTGACAAGCACAACAGCACCACACTTAAGCTGATCTAATTACAGTAGATAAAACAGGAATCCGGAAAAGCGTGCAGTGCTCTGGGAGCAGTAAAACCTATCGCTAACGCTCACGTGTGTCGTCTCCTTCCTCTTTCATTCACAAAGGAAATGCAAACGTAACACTGATCTGCTCCGTTCTACCACTACTCAGTTGAGTCAGTACAAATATATAAAAACACACTTTAAAAAAGGTCATTCGAAACCAGAGTAGTAACTGGGGCCAGCAAGTCAGTAGCTAAGCATTTTTTTGCACAAAGATCAGTGCCTTGTATTTTGTTTTACTGTGTACCGGGTTATGTAGTAAAAGCATGCACAAGGACACCATAAAGTGGGGTAAAGTTCGGACGATCACAAGGGCCCCTGAATGAATAGGGCCCTAACAAATTTTCAACATAACTGATCTGGCCTGGGGGCCCAATACGATATGCTTTCGGTAGCAAATCTCTAGCAGCACACCTGGTCATGCAACTTATTAAAGTTATGCTGTAGTTAGCATTTTTCATTAATTAATGGGAAAGAATAGGGTCTTGATTGGTTAAAAACCTATAAGCCTGGATGTCTGTCAGAGTTATCCCTGTGAAATGCAGTTTGTTTTGTTTCAAAGACAGCCTGTCCACCCCGAGTGACCTTTCACACGGCGAGGCTAGAAATGGGAGAAGGACAGCCGCCCAAGTACATGGTTCAAGCGTGCTCTCCACAAAGGTGAGTTTAAAATAGTGCCGGGGAACGACGGCGATGCCTGGCAGGGGGCACGGGGAGCTTCGCTGGGGAGGGACAGCATGACTCTGGGGGCTTAAGGGAGCATGGGGGCAGTGACAAAATCACAGAGAGATGAGGGTGACAAGAACGGACGGGTTTATAGACTTAATGTCATGGCAATATTCTTCCAAATCCTCACAATTTTAAAAAATTAAATACAAGGGCTAGATTTTGCTATTAAGTGAAGTAAAAAAAAAAAAAAAAGCTACTTCATTTTTTTTTGAGAATTATCTTAAAATAAAAAACAGAAAAGGTTGCGGCTTAAAACGCATAAAAGCCTGTCACAATATCACAATGCCTTTCTCCTAAAAAAAACAAACAAAGAAAGCCTTCTTTCTCCCGCAGTCTTTGTTTAGTGCCTTTGTTGCATTGGCTCCAGCATCGTCAGACCAGAAGTCCGTTTCCCTGTGCCTTGAAAGCCTCCCTTCCTCCCTCCCTCCGTCGCCGTGTCCCGGCGCCTGACCTCTGTCTTGCGAGCCAGAACGCTGTCAGCTCCCGGTCACACCCGAAAATAAAAGGACTTCAGCAAAAGGACTTTTGTTCGTTCTCTCGGAGTTTGTGTTTCGTCAGTTTATTGTTTTTCTCCTCGGGGCTTTGAGAAAGATAAAAAACGAACGAAAACACTGACGACATGTAAAAAAACGAATAAAACTGAAAACGACTCCCCGTTGAGTTGTGTTCAGCAAAGTATCCAGAGAGAACAGGTCCAGGTCTTGTCCAGGTCCCCTCCTGATGCGGCTCATAAGTCCATGCAGCTGGTCTTGTGCTCCCTGGAGATGGGCAGTGTAGCAGATGTTTCCTTGAAGTCTGGCAGCTGCCCGCTTGTTCCCTGTGCCAGGGGGTTCCTGCTGATGACCAGCTCTAGCTTGTCCCCAGCCTCAGTGATCAGGGGCACAGCCAGACAGCAGTCGAAGTCCCGAGTGCGGACATGGTTCACCTGCCGGGGATCAGACTGACCAGGTCAGAGCAATGGCATCATCAGGGTTACTTATTACTACTACTATAAAATTAGCTTCTGTAGCAGAACAAGTAGCAATGTAGTAACAATACAAAGATTGTGGGGTCAAATCTGAGAAGCATGTTTAAGCTTACTTTGCTCTACTGTAAGGAGCTTTGGATAAAAGCACCCATTAAATTGAAAGTACTGCTGTATGGTTCATTTTATCTTGGGGTCCCAAACATGTGACATAGAGCACAGCACCAAGCCACCCACCTCCACAGCTGTGGGTTCGATTCCCAGCTATGTCTTTGCATAGTTCTACCCATGTTTATGTGGGCGTTCCCTAGGTAATCTGGTTTCTTCCCACCCTCCAGAATCTGAATTCATAAATTGGCCAGTCTGCAAGTGGGTGTCCTGTGATAGACTGGCACTCCACCCAGGGCATCTTCAATCTCATGCTCATTGCTTCCTGTTATAAGTTTGTCGCAACCCTGTACTGGAGCAGCGGAAGTTCTAAAATAGTGTTCCTTGTTTTAGAAAGGAAACAACACCAATCTTATGTAGTTAAGTGATTAATACACACGTTAACAATTTTTGCAAATTTGTTGCAATTAAGTCATTATCTCTAGCTAATCAGAGCATTTAATTTTCTCCAGAAGTTTTTAAACAAAAACTGCATTTTGTCTTAATATCACTGACCGAGCTGGTAAATAACTGAGCACACAATTTAAATATTCCATTAGCCATTGATCCAATGACATTAGCAAGATCTAATTACATCAAGCCACCCGGAGGTATTGTGCTGTTGGCCTATTAGTTTCTTGGGCCTTGTGGGAGGAAAAACAGACTCAAATGAAACGTTAAGTCACGTTATGATCGAGTTATGAGCATATTTAATTTTCTACTGGAACTGAAGCTTGTTTTTTTCATGCTGAACGTAGTGCTTTTCAAAGGGCTGGACCTGATTAAATGTTATTAAGGCCTAATCGGAATCACAATGGCTGTTCCTGGTTTTGATTTCCTATATTCTCTCTCCTATTTCCCAAGACATGAGAAAGCTCATGAAATTTATAACAGTCGTGGAGGTAAGTGCTGACCTTAAGGCCTACCCCCGTTAACCAACTTTTCAAAGGTTTACCAAAAGGCGGCTTAATCTTGTCATCTGCAGGGCATCTATTAACTCACTAAATTCATTCCAGATCCACCGTTTGTGCCAGAAGCTTCTGCTTTGTGCTGGAAGCTGCGTGGGCAGAATCACAGATCTCTGCAGCTTTTCTCAATAAAAATACTCGAAAATGCACAGTTGCTGCTGCTGCCATAGAAAAGAAGCACCTGAATAAAACTGATAAAGAAGATTTTGTGAGACACTTTTACCCAGCTTTGTAAATCAAATGTGAATCAAAACATCTTTAAATTATTGTCCATATGTGGGTTTTACCGCTGGATTTGGAAAGACTTCATGTTTCTGTGATTTTACTCTCTGATGCTGCCCAGTATCCAATAAGGAATTATGGAAAAGGACAGGAGGGATGGATAGATGATCACACAGTGTCGTATTCTGGTTAAAGTCACATAGATCTACACTGAATCTTCAAAATATCCAAATTATTCATATTAATAACCATATTCATTTAATATTTTTGTTAAAAGAGTGAAAAAATGCAATCCATTTTGTTAGTCCTCCATAGCAAGAAATCCACACAAGTGGCCTTTAATCTATCCAATTAAATCAGATTTACGGACAAAAGACCAAAAGTGAGTTGTGATTTTCTCCTGAAGAGTAGTCTCTGCAAGTCACCACAACCTTGCTCTCTCAACTCATGTTCGGTCAACGCTTCCTGTTAGCCACCGTCCCTGATGCTGTTTATATTTACCGTCAAACTCTCTGAGGTAACTGCACAGTAAAGCAGAAAGATGGCAAATGTTGCTCTGTTAAGGCTACATGGGTGGCGGTGCTTCCATGCACACCTGCAGGATCCTGTCGTAAGGCCGGAGACCCGCACGCTCGGCCGGACCCTCAGGACGAATCATGTTGACGTAGACGCCTTTCTCCAGGAAGCCATCCGATACGCTGAAACCAAAGTCGTCGCTCTCTGGGTCCTTCATCACCGTTACCTGAAACCGATCGAAAGGAAGAGTGCAGTCTTTAGTCAACAATCAAGTGTCATACAGGGAGTCAAACCACAAAGAAGACCCAGCTCCTACTGTAACTAATCACCAGTTTGTCTGAGGCTTGGCCAGTTAGCAGGCTAATGTGTATGTGACAAGATGTCTGTGGGGATGGCAGGACAGGCACGTGGCCACATAGTAAAATTACAGGTTCAAACGCCCCTGAAATTTGTTTGTTCCCACCGTTGCACATAGCCAGGTACTAAACTAAAGAGTTCGAACCTGCCTGGAAATTTGTCAAACTCCCCTCGGAATTCATTTCTGGCCGTGCACGTACCTACCATTGAGGATGCCAAGATCAAGGCCTCAGTATTTTTTCTGCAACTCCAATAACAACGACCACATTATGCGGCACACCTAAGATAGGCTAACACTTTTGACCTCATTATTTTTAAAATACTGCCTATGGCCCTGTTTATGGGTATGGGCCTGCTGTCGAAATACCAGTGTGGCAACAACAAGTCAATAAAACGATAATATTTATCGACAGCTATAAAATTTGTAAGCAATTTTTGCTATACGGACAATCCCATTAAATACCCTAGCTTTAAAACTTTATTAAACAAGTTCTGTAGGGCCCCATTTTAATGGAGGCCCCTGGGCTTCTGCCTTGGTAAACCTGTGATTTAAGCACCCCTGAGTGTACCTTGTGCAGCTCCAGGGGTGTAGGGGACAGGATCTCCTGCATTTCCTCCTTGATCCTCCGCGACTCCCAGGTCTTCTCGGACACACGCAGGCTGGTCTTCGCCTTGGACTCGCCGTGGAGCTGAGGGCCCTTCCTCAGAGGACTCGTCCCCGGTTGGCCGGCCGCCTCCATGTGCACCTTCCCACCGTCCACGCCCAGGCTGAGCGCGCTGCCCGTCATGATCGACGCCTACGAAACGTTACGTTAACATTAAGCAAAACAAACCAGATAGGGGCCAATAACCTCTGAAAAAAGTCTATATAAAAAATATTCATATAATGAGGAATTTTTAGAAGACTGTAAAATGCATACAAAAAAGGTGTTGCTTAAAGTGACTTTACTAAAAGATAAACAGTTTTTCAATAAAAGAACCCAATACAATCCCAGTCCCTCAGTTACTCTATACAGTCTTTTATTTATTTATTTTATTTAACCTTTAATTAACCAGGTTTGTCCCATTGAGATCACAGATCTCTTTTGCAAGGGAG
>JABFDZ020000131.1:3353766-3364053 GCA_019775955.2 Pollimyrus isidori
TTATTTCAGTCACAATGGGCGTATTCACATATTTCTTTACCCAATACTAACTGTCGGATTATCATGTTATTATCATGTGAATAACGCGATTTCAAGTGGGTGGGCGATCAGAACTGCTTCGAGATGCAGACACTTAAATCAGTCACTCTTGTTATTTCTATTCGTATCGCAAAGTTGTAAAAATATATTTAGTTTCTACCTATATATATTTGAAAAGCAGACCGTCCCCGGTTTCTGAGGGTATTTTTATGGCATTTTATTTAAATGGCTTGGTGAAATTTCTGTCATATCCTGTCAGTGGGATAGCCGACTCCAGAAGGTTAAATGCGTAATTTTTTAAACACGTTATTTTTTTCAACTTAATTAATCGCAATCGACCTGTAAATTCCCACCCCTAATATATATTATATAATTGGAAAAAATGGAAAATTCAAGCTCCTACTAATAAGTCGAAAAAAAACAGCGGGTCGCCAGCCTTCATTCTTACCCCATGGGCTTGTCCCAGTCATCCTCACTGAAGCCGCCATCGCTGAATGGACAGTTCTTGCGGCGGCCTGCAGGGGGAGTCGCGCTCCTGTGCTTGGAATTCCGCCACTCATGGGGATGCAGGGCAGTGCCGGCAGCCTGTTGGATATACGTTCCTGGGACAGAGGAGGGGAGAGGCTGGTACTGGGATGCTGAAAAGTGTGAAAACAGCCTAAAGGAGCTGATATTCTGATGTCAAACAAAATATTTACATTTAATCAGTAGGCACTTTTGTTCAATGTGACATCTAAGTAGTGATCAGCCAGTGTCCCTGGAGCAAATGGGGTTTAGGACCTTTCTCAAGTGATATGGTTAATATTACATGGAATTTGAACCCATGGCCCATGACATGGGGATAGAGCCCCAGGAGTGCCACTAGAGGTTTTGGGCCCCATGGAAGCATGTCGTATTGGGCGCCTAAAACAGACCAATTAAATTATGTTCAAAATGTTTTAGGGTCCCTGTCACTCAGGGGTCCTTGGACTCCTTCTGACTTCCCTTCCCCTTGCAGTGCCCTTGCAGACTCCTAAGCTACAGCGCTACACATTGGCCCATGAGCCCTTTCCAACAGTGAATTGTTTACATTTTCGCCGGCAAAGTCTTCCAGAATCCCGAAACCCGCTTTTTCCTACTTTAAAGTCCCAGCTCTAGGCTGTAGGGTCATGAGGCCCAACGTAAGCCCACCGCACCTTGGCTCCCGTAGCCGGTATCCACACCAGAGCTCTCCCATGACTCCGTCGCCGAGTCTACACTGGGAATGGTGGTAGAGAAGATCTCAGAGAACTTGCTGGTCTTCTGAGAGTCGGTCGTCTCGTCCTCGTTGTCGCTCAGGTCGTTCTTGAGACCAGACTTCTTGTCACCTGGGGCTGCCAATATAAACTTGATAAAGTTCTGTCTTCCGAGGATACAGCGGCTTTCCCCCTGCAGATACACACTCACCATCGGCCTGTTTCTTGATCTTGAGCGTGACTGTCTCCCCAGCCATCTGCAGCAGATGGATGGCTTCACTGAGGGGCTTCCCTTTCAGGCTCACGCTGTTAATAGCCAGGATGCGGTCCCCCACGTGGATTGCCCCTGTCCTGCATGTACAAAGATGTGCGGTGAGGTGGGGGGAGTTCCCGTTGGCACTGTGCAGCATTTGTCGCAAGCAGAGGCACAATCAGAAGGCACATTTCTGGAAAGTGTTGTCATGGCAAAATAAAACTACAACATAAACTGAGAATCCAAAAACAAAATCAGAACTTACATATCGAAAAAAAAGGAGAAAAAAACAATAATTCAGCTTTCACTCACTGCCCCTTACAGATAAACTCCAAACATTTACAGCTATTTCACACCAACTTACAGTAGAGGGAAGGATTATACTTTAAGCATATTCCATGAGATCTGAACCCACAAACTTGCCACTGCCAGCACAATGCACTAACCGTTCAGCTACAGCAACAGCCAAGGCAGCAGTAATTTATCACACTGAACTATTGTGCTTTATCTATCTATCTGTGGTCCTTTTAATTGTTTTTTTTATGTATGTATGTAATATATATATACATACACACATACACACACCCTGCTCAGTAAGACATATCACATCACTGTACATGCTTTGTATAAGAGTGAGATGCTGAAGTCACACAATGATAAGCTAACCACCATGAAAGGGAAAGCAGACAAGTTTAGGACAAACTTGATTACAACACATACCGACTTAGCCTGGTGGTCTGTGATACTGAAATGACAGCGTCAGCGCTAGTAGCTATCTCTGCAGGATCTTCAGATCAGCCTCCACAGATTTGCAAAGCTTTACATTATCGATGCCGACCGTTTCCTGACAAGTTGCATCAGATTACTTTGCAATGCACACTGCACAGCTTCAAACATCACCACGGTACACGGTTGTGTGCAATTCCCTAAACTAGCCAGCAGAGGGTTGCACAAACACAAACACACACACACGAAGAAGGTACTCGGCCTCACCTCTCAGCGAGGCCCCGTTTGGTGAGCCCAGAGATGACTATGGGGTCAAATGGCTCCTCTGTGCCTGAGATTGTGATGCCTAGAGGTCCACCATACCTTTTCAGCTCCACAGTGTAAATGATAGATCCTGAAGTCTCCTGCTCATCTGATGAAAAGGGGAAAAAAAGATGGTCTAGTTCAGTCTATGTTACAGACAACCTGCAACGGCAAACACCTAGGGAACAAATACTGAGAGAGCAACAGGATTTGCAGCAATTGCACCGTAAGGTGCAATTAACAGCAATAGCATTGTAAGGTGCAATTAACAGCAATAGCATTGCAAGGTACAATTAGCAGCAAAAGCATTGTAAGGTGCAATTAATCCACAAAGAAATTTCAGGAAAATGAATATCTGGTATTCTTTGATATGTATGGATTTACAAGTAGGTCAGCAGTGAAGCTTGTCTGGAGATCCAGCAGATGTAGGAGAATGCAAAACCAAGGCACACACATTTCAAAAGCAATGAAAAAAGGCTGTCAGAGCCAAAGACTTCAGTAATCTGCTAGTCTGACTGAAGAGAATGGGGTGTCAGATGTAGCATCAGAGATCCCAGGGCTGTTTCATACAGTATGGGTGCTGACACACACGGGGGTATGGATGGTGGTAGCCTGGTAGTAGCAGAGGTGGTCCCCTCCATGGCAGACAGCATCTCTCTCATCCCAGAGGGAGCAGATACCTATTTACCTCTGCTCCTTGGTGAGTCCTGGCAAATTTAGAAGCTTTGAGATGTTTACGAAGTTGGCATTTTGCCATAAAGGTTCAAGCGACAGATATTCTGGCACGTTCAGTGCAGCAGCAGATGTTGAGCTGACTTGTCATACCTCTCCTGTGCAGCAAAGCCTCGAGTATAGTGTCACTTTGAAGAAGTCCCGAATGCCTCCGTATTGACTCTGCGCTAAACACTCAAACTGAACAAACTTGTTGCCCCAAAGTGTTTATACTCCTGTTTTTCATCACAAACAGGGTATTTTTGCTACTGTAAACTATTAAAAAAGGACTCTTTCTAGCAGCAACTCCTGACCTTGAGTACACAGTCAAGACTAAGAGACCGTGACTCATTGGGCCTCTGCTACGAGTCATAGTCCTTACTGCCACTAAGACCATCAAACATCAAATTGCCGAAGATGAACGCAACTCAGGGTACTTTTACTACCCTCTTATTGTTCCAAATCCCCAAAGTGAGTCAGTTTCTCACAAACATTGCTTTTTTAATAGCATGTACGCATTTTCAGGTCAAGCCCATTCTTTAAGGAGCATGTCATGGATGTAAGGTCAGGGATGCCAGTGTTTATCATTCCAAAGTCGTGTGGCTGTCAGATCAAGTCTGTTCCCTCCATCTTGTCATTTCCTCTTTTCATTCCATGGCAAAGGAAATTCCTTTTCTTATGCACCTTTTCTTCACCCAGCTTTCACAACTGTTGTCACCTGAGAAGCACTGAACCCTCTCTGAAATGTTTATTTTCTGTCTCCCAGCAAGATCACAAGCCACAGGAAGATGTACAATGTTGGAGGAGCACTATTCATGGACATTAAGATGGTCTGTTTATTTTTGGCAGGGAAAAAGGCCATTGCTGGCAAATGTTTATTTTAATCCCCTAAGTAAACACTCCCTGTATAGCTTCTTGCTCTTGCATTATTAATGAAAATGCAAGGCACTCAATCGATCCTTAAAAAACAATACAAACTGCCAAACAACATTTCGACATTTCAAATTCAAATGGAAACTCAGCACTGCGACGAGCAGGCCTCTTAAAATCCTCCTGGAGCTGGTGGTTATACCCATCCAGATTTACCCTCAATGCTCACCAGAGTTGTCCTCATCCTTGCGGATCTTCAGCTTCACCAGGTCCTCGCTCTGCTGCAGGATCTGCATCGCGTCGTCTGTGGAGCAGTTCACCAGCCGCACGTTGTCAATGGCCAGCAGCTTGTCACCCGGTTCCAAAGTGCCAGTTCTGCAAAACAACGAGGATGTAGACAAATCCAGTGGGTCTACTGGAGATCGAGCCAAGAGTCAGATTCAACAATGTGCCCATATTTACCTAGTGAGACACAACTGATCACCAAAAATATGTAATACAAGTAAATACAAATACTGCGATGGGTTGGCGCCCCATCCTGGGTTGTTCCCGGCCTTATGCCCAGAGGCTATGTAATAAGTTCCAGACCCCCCAAGAGGATAAGTGGCTACAGAAAATGGATTGATGGATGGATGGACAAATGCAAATAAGTGTATAAAAAAACAGTATATTATCAATAGTCTTGCTCAGTCTCAAATAAACTGCCATACCAACTCTATCAGGACAGCAAAGACCTCCACCATCAGAAGGCACTTGACTCTCTCTACCCCACTCTACAGGCTTTGTGCTTTTTAATTATTGCCATGGTGATGAAACTGGGATTCAAACTAATGAGATCCAGTGATCTCAGTCTGCAGTTTGTCAGAATTGTCAAAACAATGTCAGGGGCCTAAGTTTGAAACAGAATTCACAAATGACAGGCAACATACTGAAATTGTGACATGCGATAATTAAAAAGCTGATGTCTCACCCTGCTGGATGTACAAGGTATTACATTACCAGGTCATTGCAAAGCAACACTGAATAAGACAAAACTCACAATTTTTTATGCAAATAACCATTGTTAGCCAGAAATTGCACAAGTTTGTGTTCTGCAGCTACTGCTGCTGCATTTTAGATAATGCACAATAATATTATTAAGCGCATATATATATACATAATTTTTAAAAAATAATTTATTTTTTACCTTTTATAACTTGCTCTAGCTTTCAGTAAGGTCCTCTTTAAGTGACACAGAACTTTAAAAATGTATGAAACAGACGTACTTTTAATTAGAAAATATTAGTGGAATATTCCAAGTGCTCTTTCACATGTTTGAGTTAAAAAATACACACACTTTGCTGTTTGAATTACTCAGCTACTGGAAAAAATGTATCCATTAAAAAGTTATTTTATTCACATTGTTAGCTACAAGTTCTTTTATGAAATTTACTGTCCATATTTTTAGCTAAAAATGTTTTGCTCCCATCTAACACAAAAAATATATTCCAGTTATTAGAACAACAAATCTGTGTTGTATTTTTCTTCCTTTTGATTGTATAAAGTTCTCAGTTTTTGTTTGCCAAAGAATGCAGCACATAAGTGGTAATTCAGCAGTCGAATGTGAGAATAAAAACTTCAAATGTTAATTAAACTCGTCTGGCATCACTCATTACAGAACAACTCTAAAGGTGCTTTCCCACCAAACAAAAAAACAGGAACTGTGACCTTCGTGCTAAATAAGCTTGGGAGGTGCAAAAAGCTACGATAGGTTAACCTACACATTCAATTTCATGCAAAACTACACTGCCACCCCAAAACAGTGGTGGATGAACAAGTAATTTTGTTAGTTATTGGGGTCTGAAAATATGGGACAAAGTACATTTTATTTATGTTGTATTTATATAGCCAGCGTATCCATATTTCGTTTTCCACAGAATGAAAAAAAACAATGTAACATTTTTTGTTAATAAGCACTACCAAGTTTCACCCCTGGTACTGACAATATTAGACATATACCAAATATGCTGGTCATTGGTCAAATTTTTCGATGCAGAAATACAAACAGACAACAATAAAAGTATCCATTAATGCATTTTATGTAATTCATATACAAAAATAATTCTTGGGGTTTTTCTCCACCATACTTCTCCCAAACCCGTTTTATGTCATCCACAGCCTACGCCTAAGCCTAATAATCAAAGGCTACATCCCAAAACCCTTATATGCGGCACCCTTCCTCACTATCCTTCCTTCGCTCTGGAAGTTTTTCTGAAATCCAGATGTGCTGTCCCAATACCTTAGAGAAGCAGTCACTGTGGGGCGACTTCTGCTGAAATCTCCCCTTTGCCAGGGGAATGTGGAAGTCTAGTCAAGAGTACCCTTTGCTAAAGAACTGATGACTTCATACTAGGGGTGTACACGTATTCATTCAAAAATTCAGTATGCAGGTCTTTCGGTTTGGTAAGCATATGTACCATATGCAGCACATGAAGAACTTAATGGATTACTTACCCCACTTCATACATACAGGCGGAGCATGGTAAGTCAACAAGGATGCAAGAGCCCCCCGATTCCGCTTTTTGTCCATGCTTCCTCGCTCAAATACTCATTCCTTCCCTCATCAATTTCTTGAACTTTCAACTTTAGACAGTGAATAACTGAGGGAGGGGGCGAGGGAGCAGTCAAAAAAACAGTTTTGAGATGTAGCCAAGAACAGAAATATAGAAGACGGTAAAAATCCCCGGATGTCATTCTTGCCCCCCACCAGATACCAAGGATGCATCGGTTGCATTCTCGCTAAATGAGAATAATCCCATGATTCGTTGCGTCCGAAGTTAATTCTGCTGAGCAAGTTAGCATGGCTGCTCTTTCCAAGACCACAAGTATGATCTTTTCATTCTTGGTATTGAAAAACACTCCTAGCTAATCCTGAACAGAGACTTAAAAGAAAGGTCCCAGAACTGCTTCAGAGGAGCTACAATCTGGACAGTCTTCTTTAGGAGACCATCTCAGAACTTTTTCCAAAGAAGGGAAAGTTACACAAGAGATATCAGCCTATAATATCAAGAGTTATAAAACTTTTTAGAATTTGCATTTGTACTTGATACAGAGTAATATACATTATTCCGTTTTATTAACCACTTGGATATGTGGTTATCTATTTGTGGCACATTTTCAGATATGTTGCATTAACAATTTGAATGATTGACAATGGAAATCAAGAAAGTGATAAGAAACTGCCGCTAACACTTCTTGCAGATGAGACTGACATGTTTATCTGAGGACTCCTGCTAGTGTAGTGTTCAGTCATGTTACACAGCTTTGGCGGTCTTCAAAACACTCCCTCTTCATCAAATAGCACGAGGAACATGACATGCTGGATGAATTACTGCCACACAAAAGGGGACAAATACGGTAAGTTTCAAAGGTAAGAAGCTATTCCTAGCAGAAGGATGATGACAAGGGCCCTTCCACTAACTTCAGCCTAAACTGCAAGCTGAAATTACCAAAAGCTGTCCATCCCACCCCAGGACAGCAAATGCGGTACTGATGAGTGATGCATGCTGGGATATGTGGTTTCTAGCTGAGGCTGTGGACAGACATGTTACATACCGGTGAGCCACGCTCCCCTTCTTGATGTCGGAGATAATCAGAGGCTCTCCCGGCTTCTTACTCGCTGTCGGAAAGAAGAAAAAATGACTTTACTTTCAAACTCAGGAAAAAAAATCCCTACACACAAGGCTTAAAAACCAAATGATTTTATTCCCTTCAGGCAATCTGAGGACGCCTGCTACTGCTGCCTGAAGGTCCCCAGAGCATGTGCTTGTCAGACATGGTGCAGTATACTGTAGCTACATTATACTCATCAAAGGTTGACAGCCTTATTGAACTGCTCTTTTTCTTTCGTCCCTGGGAGGCACTTCCTATATTTATCAACACAACTACAATGAAGATGTTAAGCGAAACTTTCAAAGCCATCTGCATGTTGACGGCGATATGAGAAATATGTGCTTACCTTCAAAAATAAACAGGAAATGAAGACACAAAGCACACAACAATAAACAGAATTCAAGTGTGGGACTAAAGAATACAGAAAATATATAGTAGTATAATATAAGCTTATGTTTCTAGAGGCTGTGTTACAGTCATATCACACAATATTGGGTTATAGTGTCGTTATTGGTCAGGGGATCTTGGGGTTGCTATTGGACTGAATGTGTCTGTAATAGTTTGCAGCACAGGAAACAATCTGAGGACAATGGTTGGCTATTATTAACTTAATGGAGAATTGGTGGAAGAAAACTAGACACTATCTCATGTATGTTCCTATAGCTGATCAAGTAGCACTGACAACACAAAGGTTGTGGGTTCACATCCTGGCAGGTACATGTAAATTGTAACACTCCCATCTACTGTAAGTTGTGTTGGATAAATGAATGCAGGGAATAAATAATTTGGGTCAAGCAGCCTGTAGATTTTTGAATTTCTCGCTGAGCAGGGGGAACAGGAAAGACAAGCACATCCCTGCATTTTGTAGGAGACCACCTTGATACAACATTTATACCAATGCTGCAGAAACACTCAGACCTTTTCCTGAAAGTGATTATATGCCAGGGTCTGCCAGAGCCTTGAAGTGGGCGTCAGAAGGGAATGTAAATAGTAGTGGTCAAGGTCTGGGGGAGCTTCAGTGCTGCCTGTGGTCTGTGTTGCAGTGACAGGACTATAAACGGACAGAGTCGACTTAACAATAACAGAGGACTGAAAAACGTTTAAGATGACAGGCGAGTGAAGCCAGCTGTTCAATATCCAAACCTTTCCAAGGCCAGGAGACCAGCCAGAAGGAAAAGACCCCTATCTCCATTTATGGAATTTCGATATATACAGAGGCGGCCATTTTGTTTCAAAACAATTTTTTCAGGTTTGTATGACTTTACAGTTTCCTTTTAAAGAGTTTTTCTTATTTTAAATTACCTCAAGTTTTGTAAAGAAGGCTTTTGAATTAACTATCATTATTCCTGATTTTTTTCAATATGCCTATTAATTAGGATACACACAGAGCAGTTTGCAAATTAGGTTATTATTTGGATTAATGCTATTCGTATTAAGAAGTAAAAAAAAAAAAAAATTACTGATTTCAGTAACTCCACGGCTCTTTGTTGTTAAGAGTACAAAGCTTTCATTTTGAAGGAAGAAAAATGAAAGCATAATCATTTCAATTTAACTTTAGGTAATTTTTCTTTAAAGTACAGATTTCCTGCTGAAAGCAATACATAATTTTAATGGTGTACAATGTGGCTTTTTGTTAAGGCACAAAAATAATGGGAAACGAGATTGGAAACAGCTGCCATGAAATTATGACATTTGGTGACAAGTTAAAAATAGTCTTAGGTCACATTATTCAATACAGTAAAAGCTGAATAAGACCTAGAGACACCCTTCTCTAGGTGCTAACTTGATAAAATGTCTGGTGTCTGGGGGCAGTTGCCTCCTATGAGATCCGGGGGGCTGAGACAGGACAGTGTAGGGAAAGCTTAGAATCACTGTGACTTGTCGTTGGCAGTGATGTATAGACATCGTCAGAGGAATACAAAATTTCGTCAGAGAAATCCACAGCTAGCAATGTGCTCATGCCACAGCTAGTATTACGGATATGAGACCTGAAGGAGGAGATCATCATTCAGTCCACACTGGAAGCACGCTATCATCTCAGAGTATTTTCTAGCAAAATGCAGTCCCATCCATCCATGAGAATGCAATATTTTCCACCGCCGAAGAGTGAAATCAATTTATCTTTCTGCGTAGCAAGAGTATAAATTCTGGGTAACGTACGGTGATGCTATGCCCCGATGACGCTACATCAAATAAATTGAAATTTGACTGATATACACACCAAAAGATACTGATTAATGTCGGCAAATTCATGATTCCTTTAGATGGGCTGCCGCTGAGCATTCCTGAGGCCCTGGGGCCCATCCTCTCAGGCCGTGGGGCCCATCCTCTCAGGCCCTGGGCCCCAGGCTCTCAGGCCGGCCCAGCCACATGGGACTCAATTCACAGGAAGATTAATTTGCACGGTGGGCTGGTGTCGCCAGGCAACATAACTGCCCTACCTGCCCCCCCCACCCCCTCCAGGTGAAGATGCTCACCGCTGATGGTGATGCCCAGCTCCACTCCTCTCTTCTTGGGAAG
>JABFDZ020000131.1:3367258-3383255 GCA_019775955.2 Pollimyrus isidori
TTGTTTTTTTAATTGCATTACGGACAATAAAGAACTTTATCACAATATTCTAATTTTCTGTGACAGTCCTGTATATACATATACATGACACATATGGCGAACGGTCTCATGAAAGGTGACTTTGGGGTCCCTTGTCCTTGCCTGGCAGCGGAATACAAGAAATTCGGATGCTGAGCAGGGTAATCGACGCGGCACTGACAGTCTCGGCAGGTCAGTCATTTAACTGGCAAGCTGACGGATACACCACGTAGAGCTGATGGCCGAGCGCCAGATTCCATTAGCTACCCGCTGACCGATCGCTAATCATCAGCATCTTGCAAGTCAAGTGGCACTTTCAGTGGATACGGGGCCATTTCTGGAAGCCACAGCTGGTAACCTGAGGACAAACCTCACCGCAGCAACGAGAGAGATGGACACCTTTAACGGTGACTCCGGAACAGCGAGGACAAGGTCAGGTGGGATACCAGATGAGGTCCTTCTGAGACTCAAATTTACACGTGTGATATGTCACTCTAATGGGAAATTAAATGAAAAGGAAAAGATGATAATGAGATATCAAATTTCACAGCATACTTTGTAAACAAGACCCTGACATGCCTTGACTCCGAATATAATCCCAGCATTAAATCTCACTGATAACTGGCAGTCCTCCTGTTGATATTCCTGCAGAGTCTTGACCCAGATATGAAAGTAATCAACTCTTACGCAGCCTGACAACTGCCAAGTGATTTCAAATGAACTATGAAGGAAATGTTTTTTTCCTTTTCAAGATCCCTGAAAGATAGGACTTCAGTATATGTAGAGCAATTTTAAAAGATCAGTGCGTCTACCTGTAATTTACAACTAAACACTGGGGGGCAAGATGACCCACAGAGGTTATGTAAGTATCTCACTCAGATCCATATCGATAGTAAGTGTGGCCTAAAAGTTCATCATCTGCCCATTAGTTCTGCATAATTCAGTATATGTGACACTAGGGCTCGTGGGAGGAAGGATAGGTCACCCTCAACATAAACCAAATGTCTTTGGATTGAGGGAGCTGACTGAACTACAGTACATAGAGGACATGAGATTGGAAATGACACCCCCTAGAGGTGAAAGGCCGCAGTGCTGCCCCATGAGATGGCACTTATTTGTTATGAGAAACATAAACTGGCATAGTTTCACCTAAGTGACTATTTACAGTATATAGGTATTTCAATGCTTAGCCATCTTGCTTCAAAATTTCTTCTTGTCTGGGGCAGGTATATTATAGTTAACTAAAACTAAATCTAAAGTTATAAGAAAACATTTTCATAAACAAAAACTTGGATACAAAAATAATATAAAAACTAAACAAAAACTATAAATATTGCTTCCATAGCTTCTGGGATAAGCTCCTGAAAGTAACTAAAACAAAATAAAATAAAAGCAAACATCAAATACTTCCAGTTACTGTTTTCTACCACTAAATTACTAACATAATTATTTGATTACCTTTCATGACCATGAATAATGGTTGGAACATAAACTGAAACTTTATACAAACTAAACAGAAATATAACTTTGGAATAAAAACTAATGAAACCACGTCGAAAATGAACTAAAACTAAACAGGATATCAAATGAAAATGATTACAGAAATAAAAAGTTAAAAAATCTAAATTATAATTACATTGGTCCAGGGTGCGGCCTTGTGAAAGACTGTCAAACAAAGAAATTTAACATTTTAAAAGCTGAATTAACATTAAAGGGTTAAAAAGTGTGCCTTGAGCCCAGACAGGTCTTTACTACAGACATGCTCAGTCAGTGAAAGTTCCCTCAGATGAGATCAGACAGAAAGTGATGATTCATATTTGACTAAGGGACTGCAGTCCTTTAGGTAAACCGAAAACCGGAGTGTCAGACAGTGTGAGTTAAGGCTGTTTTTGTGTGTGCAGTCAGACCCTGCCAGACGTAAACATCCTGCAGCCTTTATCTGCACATCGGGACTTGTCTCTCACCACAGGCCACGTTTTTTACATTATACATTTTATAGTTAGACTACAGCGCTGAACGTGACCACTCCAATATCTCCTCACCTCTCAGCAGAGCTGTCCGGCTCGATGAAGCGGATGAGGGGGGGTGCTGAGAGCGTCTCCGTGGCAAAGATACCCCCCTGCAGCTGGACACCAAAGCCGTTGAGTGGGTCACCCAGGAGGGTGATCTCACTTGTCTCCGTGTGCACAATCTGCCCACCTGGGCCCACAGTGCTGGAAGCCAGGGAAACTGAGGCCGAGAAAGATAAGAGGAACAGGAGAAAAGCAACGTGAAGCTTCAGTTGTTATTTGTACAATACAGGTACATTGGAAGGTTTCATCAAGGGCCCAACAGGCATGTGACTGCTTTGCCAAGGCTGGCAAACTGGCAACCTTCCAAAGGCACAGATGTCTAACTAATGGAAGCCATGAAGTGAAATGGAGATAGACCTGGATCATTCCGGATGCACCAGTTCTGTATGTCACGCTAGCCAAGGGTTATTGGCGATGTAATTAGGACTGGCAAGTCAACAACTTGCTATTACAGGTTAGGAAATGATGGCTAATATGAAGTGAAACAACAGAGCCCACAAAACTAGATCTCAATGTCTTCAAAAACATGGTGCCCTAAATCTGAGAAATAGCACTTTTAACACCGCCCGTGAATATATGCTATACTCTAACGTGGCACAACTGAACACGATGCTCTAATAATGACAGAGTGGCAACAATGGCTTCAATAAATGCTTCACGCAGCAGACATTAACTGCAATATAATGAATATTCCTACCATCATAATTAACATTGTTACTTCAATCAATCCAGCTTGAATGCTATTATGAAGAGAAGACTATTTGGTGACATATTTACCAAAACTTGAGTTTGGCCTGCAGGACAAGAATGGCGATAAGGGGGTAAAACTTCCTTATTTCTTTATGAAACAAAGAGGCACAACCCAAAGCATTCTACGTGAAACAATTAAGTTTCCCAAGACTGAAGAAAGCTATCTTGTGTATTCAAGCATCAAATAAAGTAAATGTTACTGCAAACTTTGAATATGAATTAGTGGGAGAGCTTGATGCCATCACCAAATGCAGAGTTCTAGACAAATTCTGTAGTATGTACAAGGTTATCTACAAGTTAGGTAGTCAATTTTGAAATGAATAGCATTAATGATAGAGAAGCTCTTTAACGTGGAACCACTGTCATGTGTAAGTCAAACCTCACTCAGTCCTGTGGTTCAGAAGAAAGCCAGAACGATATCTAAAGCTCCTGTGTGCTAGTGGATTACTGTAAT
Organism: Pollimyrus isidori; assembly: GCA_019775955.2. NCBI lineage: Eukaryota > Metazoa > Chordata > Actinopteri > Osteoglossiformes > Mormyridae > Pollimyrus > Pollimyrus isidori. The sequence continues at coordinate 3,370,553 of JABFDZ020000131.1, forward strand.
CCAACCAATTCCTTACTATCTAGCTCATACTTGGCAGATGTTTTCATTCTTTTCCATGTATTGCCCAAAGACTAGAAGGCTAGTCACCATACCCTAGATATGTTGTGACTCAGGCACCTGATTGGTTTGCCACACTTCTAGTTGATAGGACCCACCTCCTCTACAATCTGATTGGTTATCACTCAGAATATTTTTGTGTAAGTAAAACTCCCATGAGCCAAATACAAACTAGCAAGATAGATACACAATTGACTACAGTTCACCTAGGGATCCTTGGATGGTGCATAAGCCCAGTGAAATCTAATTTCTTTTATTACATTTGTGGACAAGGACCCCCCAAAAGACGTGCCTTTTTAGCTTTGGCATGACTGGCTGACGCTCCAGGCCCTCAATATGCATGCAGTGGCCTCTCTCTAGTCACCTTTACCTCTTATTCATGTGTTGGGTGATGGGTGACTGTATATGATCTAACCTGGCAGTGACAGTCAGGAAGTCAACATGGCATCATGCTAAAGTTGCCTCACATACGCGAGCTCTTGTGTTCCTTCTTCCTCTGCCTCCTCTTCAGCATGGAGTTGCGCGGGCTCATGGGTGGAGCTGCGCGTGGCAGGGTGCTGGAGTTCTGGCTGGCGAAGCCCGACGTGGTGGTGGAGCCAGGGGAGAAGCCACTGGAAACAAGCGCTGTGGGCCATAAAACATCACTCAACAGTGGCTAAGCTAATACATTAGCATATTATTACCCAGGGGTATATACAGGGACAGAACCACAGAGGCAAAGCTGATTGGACCTCGGAAAGCCCCCTCACCTGTCACTGAGTGATTCAAAACATATCCTAGGCCCCTCCCCTGTCACTTACTGATTCAAAACATATCATTGGCTAATGCTAATATTGGCCCCTTTGTATGAATTATGGCCCCTCCTGTGGCCCTCCACCCCACCACATAGAATTCTAAAAAACCTAGAATTGCCCCTGACAATTGTCAGTGCGACACAGAAATAGGTAAAGATCATATAAATCATAACTTTTAATTTTTTGTTCATTCTGTACTATATTTCTATGCATTAAGTAACCGATACAATACTAGGCAGACTCCAACCTCAGCCAACCCTGAAACGAGTCAATCGACTATGAGAACAGCATGATTACAAAGACACATCAGCTCTGCTTGAATGGGCTTGTTTAAAGCCCAAAGGAGCCCACTGACATTTGCAGTAGTCTTGACTGGCCGGGTTGCTCGATGACGGCCACGTGGGGGTTTTGCAGTGTCCAGCGTGCTGCATGTGGCAGTAATTTACGCAGGGGTCCCAACAGTGGGCGTTATCACTCTTCTGTATTTTCACTACGGAAAAAAGCACAACCACGCTGGTTAATAAAACACAGTACAGTGGAAAGGTGTTAAACAGTTAAAGAAATTATCTTTAAATGATCTTCATGTTGGTGTAAAACTATGATTTCATGTCTGTCAAAGTGTGTCAGCTTAACCATCCCAAAAAGAAACCAACCAGTACACTCAGGTATTTGTTGACTCGACCACAAGTCATCAGGTTAAGTAATTAAATTAACCAGGGATGACGTGAACATGTTCCACCCCTCCTGGGTAAAAAGAAGAAACCCTGTAGCATTAAGCAGGAAGCGCGTCTGATAAGGACCAGCGTTATGGCATGCGAGCTGCACTGCGTCGCATGCACCATTAACGCGTTGGTTTGCTCTGGCGCTTACCGCAGCCCATCCTCCTCATTGTCGCGTCTGAATGATAATGCACCGCCCTGATACCCAGGATCCAAAGCGAAACGTGCCTCTGAATTAATATGCCGGCTCATTATTGCCTGACTAATGAAGTCTTCCGTGCTGCAGGCGCGCCTCTAACATCACGCAAAGGGACTGGGGGGTGGGGGGGGCGGTGCAGATGCTCAAGGGCCCCATCGGATAATAAAGATTCCGGTCCGCCGCCTCTGCCTGCCGAGACGTGTTAGCTACTGCTTCGGCAAACGCTGCTTTTGTTCTCCGTGGGGGAGCAGGTTAGCTCCTGGTGAAGGACACAGGCTCCAAACCTGAAGGCCGTGCACTTATTGATGGAGTGCGGAGGCAGCGGCAGCCTTCGGTAACATACCCAGCGGTATGTTTTACGCCGCCTGGGATTTAAAGTCGCTCAGAGGTCTCGCTTAACACGGAGGCCTCACAGCTTCAGGGTCGAGGTGAAGTTGTTCTTTCCTTCCCGAAGCATTGTTCATGTGCTTAACCTGTTCTGTCCAGTGTAGTGTGGGTCTAGGTTTCCCGATGTCCTTATGCAGTCCAAGAACATGCAGAAAAGTGAAGTGTGTTCCTTAATTTACCCATAGGATGTGAGTGTGCGCCCTGAGATCCGCCGTCCCGTCCAGAAAGCCACCGGCCTCCAGCCCGGCGTTTCTTGGCCGGTGCGTAGATTAGCAGGCTAAGAATCTGTTCCAGTGATCGGAAGGTTACTGGTTCAGGTCCCAGCCTTGGCAGCTTAATCACATGTATGTGGGCCCTTGGAGGAGCCCATTAACCCCCAACTCCAATGATGCTACATACTCAGTGACTCTGTGCTGTGATTCCCAGCTTGCTCTCATCTCCATGCTTCTAATGGAGTAGATGAAAAAAGAATTTCCCCATAGGGATCAATAAAGTATCACTATTCTATTTTAGGAAACCCTCGTGACCCGATCATGCATGAAAGGTTACAAGATATGAAACAACAGCTAAATAAGCTTAAATATTGTGACAAAGACCTGATTTAATTTAACATACCCCACCACCTCATCGATTCATAGGTACATAAGTAAAATATGTTTTTCTCACGTATATCATGCTAAATGCCTGCACCAGCATTGGCCCTGATACGCAAACATCAGCTGCTTTGTGTTAGGCTAACAGCTCGCTTTGCTTTCAGAATCAGTAACAAAGGCTTTATTCCAAATGATACGACTCTTAATTAAGAGACACGCATTGGAGGAATGTTCGGCATAAACTTTGAAATTCCAAACCAACTTGGAGGAAGTGAGTAAGATGTGTGAAAACTTTGTTTTGGGGAGTGGGGTTTATAACATTAACGTCAAGGCTTCCCACTTTTTAAATCTGCGATTTAATGCCTAAACATTGCTAAGCAGCCTCAGCTAAGTCCAGGAAGATCCCTTCTAGCTGGGTACATTTCTATTTCAGCTTCTTTGCAAGACAGAAAGTGCTAAAAAAAAACGCAAGGGACTTCAGAAATGTCCGGAAACCAGGTTAACTGCTCAAATCACCGCAGACAAAAAAAAGAAGAAATGACAGGACTGAAAATTCAGAGAAACAGTACACTGGCACCCTTGCCAAATTTAAAACTGCAAATCCTTGCATCTCGCAGCTTACGCTAAGCTCATCTCAAGTGACTCTCAAAAAAAAAAAAGAAAAAAAAACATTCTTTCGAATCATTCGAGAGGTAAGAAAGTTGAAAACTGATGACACTGGACTGTGCTATGAGAAGTGATGCGACAGCCTGAAACGCGAATCCCGTAAGAAGATTAGAAGTGACATCAAACATTTAAAAGGCATTAATCATACATGACAGCGATGGTGTGTGTAGTTTATGATCGTTTGGCTAATTGATGGAAGATTCATTATCTATCAACATATGTATTATATTTGCCGCTTAGGTGGCAAAAACGTAAATGCTATGAAGCTTTCAGTCTAGCTGAACTTTTCATGCTGTAATTCTGGAACAGAAGCCTATAGGCATTTGCACAAATCTTTACTTAATACTTGCATTAAGATTACTTCCTACACTTTTGTCTTTGATCTTGTTTTGTTCTGTAGTTATTTTGTATACAAGTTTGTTCCACAAACTAAAGACCCCCAAAGCCCAGAAAAAGCCCCACGAAATACCCTGGTCAATTTGAGCCCCCGCATTCCGGGTGCCGCTGGAAGCCCCCAAAACTGACACGGACGATATTCGCCCACAATCCCCGGCGGCCTTTATTACAGAAAATAACTTTTACAGAGAAAAGATCATCTTAAAGCCTTAAAATCTGCTTCTGCATTAAATTATCTACACTTTACAACAGTCCTGGCTTACTAATCCACAAGCATAGAATGTGAAATGTCACAAGATCAATATTATCATACCAAAGGCCAGAATGACACCAAGGACATTATGCATGTGAGGAAAGACTTTTTAAGGAAAAGGAAAGACTACTTTTAACTCAGCCTGACATGTTTCATGGTGTCATGGAGCACAGCTCTGCAGTGATTTGCATCTCCTTACCTTTAATCTTAGCAAAGATGCTCTCACTTCCACAGCTGTATCCTTCAAATCCCTTGGAACGTGGATTTGAATTTTCTACTAAATTATAGATAAGAGTTTACATTTGGGGAAATGCCTAAACTCTTGGAATTGAGAATAATTGTGGAATTATAACACCGTTTGAAAAAGTTTCCTTCACCCAAACTGTAATTTTGTGGTGTTTGTGGGTAGTGTAAACAAACACCTCGTAACAAAAGGCACAGTTGTGATATTATGCAGTCCATCCATACATCCATCCAGCCATCCATCCGTCCATCCATTCATCCATTTTCTGTAACTGGTTGTCCTATTCAGGATTACGGGGGGTCCAGAGCCTAACCCAGAGGCTACACAACGACATGGGGAGAACATGCAAAAATCCACACACACGTGGCAATGAATTATAAAGGCAGATGGGCAAGGCTTTAGGTCAAACATATTACACCTGCATAAATGTTTTGTAATAAAACACTAACTTCATTGGGTGTCTAGCTAACATAAGGCGAAGGCAGGAAAATAAATCAAAATGCCACAATATTCAGCCCGGGACAGACAAGCTATGAAGATTGATGTCCCACAAGCGCTGGTTGCACAGACATGTAAATTGCACTTTACATTATATATATGTAAATATTTGGGTAAGGTAACTCATAAGCATGCCTTACAACTAAGCCCAAAATACTAATACAACAAGCTTGGACAGTGGCTTACCCTGATTTGTCATTTTATCATGATTTACTTGTCAATAAATCTCTCTTCCCAAAAATGACGGAGCTTGTTTCGGGTTCTGGTTTAGAGGTATCATCAGACTTCTGTTGGAGATGTAGGAACACATAATTGGGTTCTCCTGAGATAAACCCCCTGTGAATCCCCATAATCCTCTGCTTTGCTCACCGCTGTCCTGCGGTTGGCTGGGCAGCCGGGTGTTGTGCGCGGGCAGGATCTCCAGCTTGACGTGATCGGAGGTGCTGGCCAGCAGCTGTGTGGCTTCCAGCAGGGAGCAGTGCTCTGTACTGGTGCCGTCGATGGACAGGATGTGGTCGCCCGCACGCAGCGCCCCGCACCTGCCATGGAAGGAGAGAGGCTCTGCTGTGAATGCAAATTGCGGACGGAATCATAGACAAACGGAAAGCGTAAGTGGGGATGGCAAAGCTGGGGCACGGTGGACAGCACTGGTGCCTCAGCACTGCAGTGGTCTAAATCGGCCTCCAATCTGCGCAGTGGAGTAACTGGTGTGTGAAAAGGAGCCCTATGATGGATTGGCATCCCTTCCAAGGTGTCCCATATGCTTCTGCGATTAGGCCCCGGGCTCATACAGCACTGACCGTCTACTGGGTAAACAGGCATGGAAGATCCATGGATGGATGGATGCAACAGGGAGTATTACAAAAATAGCAAAGGACTAATTAAGCTGTTTACAACATACATTTTTCAATGAACATCCCTTAAATACAAAGTATTATTTATGATGTGCGTGTGATGATGCCTTTTTGGCACCAGAGAGGTGGGTGATCTCTCGCCCAGATGCAAACACCCACCTGTCCACCACGCTGGCAGGCTTGATCTTGTCGATGACGATGACCTGCTTGCTCCTATGTGTGGCTGTGGCCAGGGTGATGCCCAGCACGGTGCCAGGCGACTTGCCTATCTCCACCAGCAGGGGGCCCGAGGCGTTCGTCACCGTATCTGCGCAGCAAATCACACACAGGCGTGTACTGGCTCTGACTTACCCCCCGACTTGCAGCCAGGGGCAGTGATTATTACCACTCCTGCGGGCCCCCAAGACTGGTCACAAATAGGGGTTGTAATCAGGGGCACATGAGTGTGGAAGCATGGATAATGGTAGCGTTGGTTGGGTTTGGGTGGTTTGGATTTCTCCCAAAATTCAGGGTCTACCCAAGCAGCAGGTCAAAGACATGGACTGTAGGCAACACAGCACCTGACAAGCACACACACGGGTGTTAATGGGAAATCTTCACTTCTGCCATTATTTCCCCTTGTTATTTTTATTCTTGTACTTCTTACATTTTTAATATTACTTTTGCTTTTTACATGGCAAAGTTTTCACTGGCTCCTTTTGACACTCTGCTGAGGAGGCAGCTTCTGGAATGATATTACGTAGGTCTGAATACAGATATTTATATATTCAGTTTATATGCACATAGATTTCATCATACTTAAAATTTCCATTAAAATTCAACAATTATCACTATTGCTTTTGCATATTTAGTTCCTAAAAAAAATAAGGAAATCCCAACAATGCCATTTGTGTTTATTAATAACCAAAACATAGCATTTACCCTACACACACCTTACAAAAAAAAGCGCACTGTCATATAATGCAAGTTTATAAAATTACCTTTAAACTAAATGCTTATTGACTATGTGCAAAAGTCAGTTTAAAAAAAACAAAAACAGCAGAATCAGTGTCTCTGTGGGGATCCACACTCAGGAAGCTTCGGAATTTTAAATCAGGACCATGGAAGCTCATGGACTGTGTGCAGACATCCCTGGGAGAACAATCTCTACTTAGACAATGCATCATAACACCCACCCTGACTAGGCCGTCCATCAAAATCGAGCCATCAGGCAATGAGGACATCACTGAGCGCAGCGAGGACGGCGGTAACATTAAAGAGATACAGAGCTCAGTGCCCAAGATGGAAGGAATCAGTCAGCGAAGCCCACAACAATCTGATCTACAAAATCAGCTGGTACAGCAGGGTGGAAAAACATGTCATTAGTAAAAAAACAGGCTTTCAAAATGGAGAACTTATGCAAATTCCATGCATGCAGAGAGATGCTTGACCGGCGTGGGGAAAGTAATCAACTGAAAATAAAATCAGGCCACAGGTTTGGCACAAGACATCACTGTAATGTCATGTCATGTGTAATGCACTGTAATATTAGTAAAGACAGGCAGTGGGGGGGCGTTTTCAACAGAAGGAAAACAAAACTGGTCTCAGCAAATTACTCTTCCATAGACCAAAGCCTATTGCTCTGCATGGGAGGAGCCTGAGAACAAGAAAGTAATTACTTCAGAGGGAATGGGTCCGGGCAGAACTCAAATTAGCAACTCTGAGCAAAATATATGTTTAGAAGAATAGACAAAAAGTGCCAGGTAAATCTAACAGAGACTCACTCAAAATGATAGGTACCAATTATTGAATGCTTAAATCAACATACAGGTGAAGCTAGCGGCAAGATTTTTGGGGACTCCCCTTCAACTCGAACCAAAGTTTATTTTGTGGTGGAAATCACCCCAACAATAAGTTTTTCAAGTTGTGGTTGTATCACAAGGATATGATTCAAGTCCAGTAGAACATCGGGGAGTAAAGAATGCAAAGATGGTATTTGTGCTCTTGGCATGACCGATCTTGCTAACTTGCCTCCCTAGAATAAACTAGGGATGCAATGAATCATGGGATTGGTCTCGATCAGCAAGGATGCAAAAGATGTATGTATCGTTAATATTTGGGGCAGGGTCAGAATGACATCCAGGGATTTTTATCGTGACAGGCTCACCCATAATGGAGACGTCATACTCGATCTGGAAGAGCGCTTCCTGGCCACACTGCGTCAGCACGGACAAAGCGTCGGTGTGGCTGGCGTTGTGCAGGGGCACGGCGTCCACACTCAGCAGCCGGTCGCCGACTTTCAGGGTGCCCTGTCTGTGGCGGGACGGAGAGAGGAGGACGGGTCGGGGGAGCAGCCGTCCGCGTTGTTTATTACGGCTCATAGGAGGGCCGAGCTCATCCTCAAAATCAATACGGAGCGAGGGATAACGGTTAACGAGGTGAGCTTGAGATAGGGGAGCTGAGGGCTGAAAGTGCATCACAGAGAAGGTACTTCCACGTGGTAGTAAAAGACCTCAAATGGCACCATGAATCTCCATGGAAAATAAACAAACATTTAATCTTAAAAAACCACACAGATCATTGCTTTCCAATCCACAGTGCCTCATGCTCCTTGAGAGGGCACTATTCAGGTGGGGACACTGAGGCTTCCAAGGCACCCTTTGAATAGAAGATGCCTGACAATGTGATTTCTGTCTCTGAAGACAACACCAACAGCAAGGCAGTGTGTGGCTCCATGGGCTAAGCCTCTGTGATCCGAAGATTGCCAGTGTGAGCCTCGGCGAAACAGACACATGTTCGTGGGCCTTTGAGCGAGGACCCATAACCCCCGGGCCACAGGGGTGCTGCACACTGGCTGACCCTGTGCTGTGTAAGCTTGCTCTCACCTGCATGTGTGTCTCATGGAGAGCAAAAAGGGGTTAGCGAAAAGATAAATTCCCCATGGGGATTAATGAAGTATCAGTGTTACACTCTATTCCAGAGGTCACTAACAGGAGGGCCGCGGTCCGGGTCTGGACCTAGAAACTGTCCTATACGGACTCAGATTGACAGGCAAAACATTAAGTTATTATTTAAAACCTGACGCTTCAGGTTTTCTCGATCTGCGCTTTAACCGGCGCAATGTTTGTAGTCTTTTCGGTAGTGGTTTAGCAGAAGAACTGCCGTTTCCCACGCCAATGAATGTCAAACAACTTTAACCGGCAAGCTAGATGTAGTTCGGCTCATGCGGCCCTTTGTCTGTGCTAATGTGCCATTAATGTCAATCGCAGCAGTGAAGCTAAAACCCACAACCAAAAAGCCGTAATGTTTCTAACAGAGTGGCTGGTCTGTCCTAAAATCATACAGCTGAAAAGTTTTTAAATACTGTATGTATTATATAATACTGTATGTTCATATATAGACATAGTTTATTGCTGATTTCACGTTTGTTAAAGTTTATGCTTTGTATCATATATATAAAATAATCTTATTTGTTATATTAAAAAAACTCAGGTGAAACAAAAAATGTACGTTTTCATGGCTGCCAAATCTCCAGCATCTGGCATAACACTTGCGCTTTCAGACTCACGCTGGAAATCTAACGGCAAATCTATATTATTCCATTATAAAACCTAAGATTAGCCACGTCAAAGGTGTATTTACATGATTAAATACAAAAGCAGACTATTTACAAGGTAAGAACTGTTACATTTGTGCAGACATCTCGAATTGACCATCTCACTCCAGACAGTTGGCCGAAGTTCTGTGTCACATGACAATAAATATTGTCAAAACGTTTTTGAATTGTACTGAATGCATTTGATTTAACAGTCAGGTACTGATTAAATGCAACGTTGATGCAACTAATAGGTTACTTAAATATATATCACACTAAAGAGTTAGACATTATGATCTTCTGGACCTCTGTTTCAAGAAATTTTCTCTAACTGGACCTCTTTAAATTTTAATTGAATACCCCTGCTGTATTCTGTGTCAGTAGCTACCGTTGGGACTCAGCCAGGAAACAAACCCTCTAAATTTGGCACCTTATATTTTGGAGTCTACGCCACTATAATTAAAGTCTGTGACGCACACTAAAATCTCGACCTGTAGCTTGCCTTTCCCTCTGGCCAGGAGGCGTACCAGTGACATTCTGCCCCCATTTTGATTTCTGTTAAGAGGACAAAAGATCTCCAAACATTACCTGTCTGCAGGTCCTCCCGGTCTCACATAGGTCACCACCAGGGGGCGGGACTTCTGCCAATCTTCATGAGAGCCTCCTAAATCACCACATGAGACATCCACCTGAAGCATCCGGATCACAACACCATGGCAGTGCAATCAAATCTGCAAGTTGACAGGGGCTTGGGGTCGGCCATTTTGGGACACTCATCATACTGCCAAGATACACCTCAGTGACTCAAGTGCAAAGAACCTCCCAGGTCACATTAGATGAGCAGAAAGCAGAAGGTTACATATAAAGACGGGTGACTACACAGGTGACGATTTCAATTCTCTGCCAACTCGACGTCATATTTTACAGATGGCATTTCATTACGGTACACAGGACATCAGGAATCAGGATTTACCCACAGTTCTCCAACTAGGATGAAAACACTGATGGTGAGGAGAATGGACATGGACACGAGAGCTTACCTCTCATCACGAAGCCAAAACTGTTGCCTTCTTTGTGCAAACATATCTCGATTGTCTTGGAAATGACACCTGAGGTACTGTCTGGAGCTAGGAGAGGCACAGAGACTGAGATCTCAGCACAAGTTGCCAAATCTCAGCTGACAGAGAGTAAAAGCAAATCGGCTAAACTGATACATCGCTATATTTGAAAAGGTCAGCAAGGTGTAGATATCTTGTTAAAATTCCGTTGTATAGAAAACGTGTTGAAACTCAAATACATCAAATACAGGCGTTTTGCAAATTACATAGTTTTCTTCTTAAATAAATAATGCATAAAAGAACAAATTAAGTCCAACTTGAAACCAGAGTACAACAGAGGAACCCTTTCTTACCTGGGAGGAGTAGTAATATCTATAAAAATCAACCCAAATTTCTGAACACTATGCGCTTGTCTTTTCAGTAAAAGTACGAAAAATCTGTACAAATACATGCCACATTAAACGAGGGTGTGTCCTTCACTGGATAATAGCAAGTACTGTATGCTATGCCAGCACATAAATAAACCTGTTGCCTGCACAAACCATTCCGTTCTACCTAAGGGTGCATTATAAAAGAATAGGATCTCTTCTTATCAATTTTAAACACGCCCATGACACCTTCCTTTTTTGGAAATCAGCCATCATGATAAATTGCAGGAGCTGGTGCTCAGAAAGACAACGCGATTTCGACCTGCCTAGTTCTGGGTTAAAATCCCGACCCGTAAGTGCAGTGACCCGCAAAGTGTGAGGCACCTGCACTAATGTTTACCTGCATCACGTATAACTGAATCTTCTCTTTAAGGTCAGGACTGAATAGAGCCTGTATCACCATAAATGAATGATTAAATCGCAAATAATGGAACCTGTGGTATCAGGCACCCAAAATTATAAACAAATTTAAAACAGAGGCGATAATTTTACTGATGGATGACGGGGCAAATGATTGATTATTATGCAGTCAACACAGAGGAGGATTTGCTACAATCAGTAAGCATGCACACATCTTGTCACACGTTTAAAACATGCATTTACCAACTCCAAACCAGGCCAAAGCGCTGAATGGATCCCAGGCTAAACACCCAAGTCCGTACCTGGTGGGGGCAGCTCATACTCCACCTCCAGCATCACCCGCTCGCCGACGTTCTTCAGCAGGCTGATGATCTCATCATGGCGCAGCTTGGTCAGGTTGATCCCATTGACCGACTTGATGTAGTCTCCAACGTTAAGCTGGTCGCTCCTAACACACAGATATCGATTACACGTGCGATCCGTCATCTCTGCAGTGCTAAATTTGTCTTATATGGATCTAATGATCCAATGACTTTCATACCCAGTCAATCTTGGAGCCATGTTTGTAATTGTGTGATTTACATACGATATACAAATATATTAATGCACATCCAATACATATCAGATAGATGTTTAAAGTACATATTGAAAATATACAGTATGTAAGCACTGATGCTGAATTATACTAATGGAACAATTTGAACACTAGTATCTCCCCATTTAAGCAAAATAATGTAGTCAGCACTCAATATATAGTCCCTTTGTGTGTGTGCGTATGTGTGCATGTGTGTGTGTGTGTGTGTGTGTACATATATAAAATGGAGAAACACTGCTTATGTTTAACTCTCTTCTGAGCCATACAGCTTGGCATAAAACTCGTGTGGAAAAAGACAAAGTAAAAAATTGATCCTAGCACTAATTTCAAATACAGAGATGACTCCTATACCAGGCTCCATGTTCCTAGCAGTAAATAAGTCTGCAGTTATGTACAGGGACCTTTCACATTATCTGGTTAAACCACAAGCAAAAACTACTGGAGAAAAAGGGGTATACACCCAAAGGACTAAACTGCATAAAGGCAGACAGAGGGAGGCTGATAAAGACTGAGATTATGTCTTTGGGGACGATTCCATTATAGATAAAGATGGGAATACTGTGTGTGGGGCACACAGTAGTACTGTAAGCTGCAGCTCAATATGTAACATAAAGGAGAAAAGCAGAGAAATTGGATATTTTCATTGCAGTCATAAAAACGCAGTCTTGGTTAGGAAAAAAACTAAACTTGGTCCAAAATGATGAAAATAATAACAGGTCAAAGTGTATGTGGCTTATGAGATCAGGCTGGTGTTTTATGGTTAAGAGTTTCAAAAACATCAACTGCACCATTTTTCTGATACCGGTGCTACAGCCAGCAATAAACAAATTCTAACCCACAGAGACCGCTGAAAGTTTGTAAGTAGAGGAGCATCTGTATATATAACAGAAAAAACTGCAATTTAGCCAACATCTATATCAGCTGTGAAATGGGTTGACTGGTAACATGGTGTAGAGCAGGGGTGTCCAACTCCGGTCCTGGAGAGCTACCATCCAGTATGTTTTCAACCCTACCTGGCTTCTGATGAG
>JABFDZ020000131.1:3406352-3421862 GCA_019775955.2 Pollimyrus isidori
ACACACACACACACACACACACAGACAGACACACACACACACACACACACACACACACACTGCTTCCATGACTCATAACCAGTAAAAATTAAATTTGACTTATGAGAAAACTGCACAGTGGAGCATAAAAATTGGATTACCCTGCTCTCCATTTAGATTTAAATGTAAATTCCTGTATCCAGCCAACATGCACACATATAAAGCAAGTCAATTATAATGAAGCTACAATACAATCATCATAGCCTCAAGATGTGTCCCCGTCTCCCCACCTATCCTCCTTGCAGTGGTGACACTGCTGATTTGTTTCGAAGAAACGGAAGAAAAGAAATTCCACAACGTTCCCCGCCACCCGTCAGAAAAGGATGGGAGCTGAGGGGCACGTCCGAGTGAGGTGATGAGGAACCAGACCGGTGCCCAGGGCTGCAGTCAGGATTTTTAAAATATGCCAAAATTGTAAGTGTTAGGCCTTCCAAGGTGTGTTCCGTAATGCCTTATGGTCATTGGGGTTGCAGAAAAAATACTGAAGATGCTGAGGACCTGATTGAGTCGTACGGGAATGTGCGTGACACTGCTCGTCTGGAACACGGAGGAAACCTTTTCCAACTCCCGTCAGCTTTAACAACGAGGATTACATGTAATCTTGTCAAACAGTAGCAGTGGAGAGGGAAAAACAACAAAAAAACATATGTAAAAAAGTATCAAAACAACCAAATTCAGAGTCCTCTCCTTTCCTTTCCCCACAGTGTTTTGCTCATGATAATTAGTGACTTTCTTTGTCACTTAGATTGAACACATCCCCAGGCTCATAAAAGAGCCAATCAGCTTCAGCGTGGAGATAGCCGTCTCGCTCAGTCACCCTTCACATTTCCTTTTACTGACCCTGAAGGAAGTCTAATGAAAAGGGGGACCGTTACAGAGCAGCCAGCCGGCTTAAAGCCCTACCCCATGCTGATGAGCTGCGGATACGAGAACTCTCCCATCCCTCCAAGCCATTCTGCCCAGCCATCCCGCCCACTTCCCCGTATCAAACCACTAATTAGCTCACACCAGGAGATCACATTCACACTTGACCAAACTATCCTGCTCACAAGCTTCCTCCGCGTGAAAAAGGAAACACGAAAGCAATTGTTCGCTAAATATCTTTCACTATACCCAAAATGTGGACAGTGTATGTCCATCCCTTGTTCTACCTCATATATTAACTCTATTAATCCAAATGAATCGTTTAATTAACCTCTTAATGGAGAAAAAACATCTCGACAAGGAAAAACATTTTCTATGGATTGTTTATAAATGTTCCAATTTAAGGCATCCTTGCTGTTCGTGTGGTTTAATGGCTGCTTGCGCAGAGAGGGGAACCGTCATTAAGGAATCAGCGGGATTCTAAAGTTTCGAATGCACACGGCGTACTTGACATGCAAATAGCTTTGTAAAAGATTTCCCCTCTTGCACTATTGAGAACCATGATACAGGCTATTTTTCCAAGTTGCACATTTGCACATTCAATACATGAATGGGAGAAGATATCAGAGTAAGACAGTTTCTTTAAAAAAAATGTGTGTGTTTTCTGCATGATGTCTAGCAGGTACAGGACATGGAAGTTCTGAAATTTCATGGGAAAAAGTCACTGACTTGCACCACTTCATTCAAAGAGATAAAAAAAACTACAATTGGATTTTGTAGGTCAAGACAAACAACGACACCATATAAGTATCATCAAGTTACCCACATATATCCATCCAACCATCTTCCATAACAGTGAGACTTGTCACAATATTAGCATGAAGGTTATTGCATTAATATCAAGGATAATATTCCTAAAATCAAAATCCCCTGGTTCAACTCCTACCTCCGGCAGAACTTCGCCCATGTGCCGGGGGAGACGGGGGACATTGAGTCCGAATGGGCCTTGTCGTGGCGGCAATCCCCGAACCCGCTGGTGGACACCGGGAGTGAGGGATGCTGTCAAATAGAAAAAGGAGTCCTATCGGGCCATTTTGGCCTGTGGGACTCCGGAAGCAGCTGATGAGTACCAGCAGGCCAAGCAGAACGCGGCTTCAGCGGTCGCTGAGGCAAAAACTCAGGTATGGGAGGAGCGAGGCCATGGAGAACGACCTCCGGCGGCTTCGAGGAGATTCTGGTTCACCATCTGGCGTCTCAGGGCGGGAAAGCAGTGCAGCATCAACACTGTTTATGGTGGGCATGGTGCACTGCTGACCTCAGCTCGGGAAGTTGTGGGTCGGTGGAAGGAATACTTTGAAGACCTCCTCAATCCCACTGACACACCTTCCAATGAGGAAGCACAGTCTGGGGACTTGGGGGTGGACTCGCCTATCTCTGGGGCGGAGGTCACTTAGGTGGTTAAAAAGCTGGGCCCCGGGAGTGGATGAGATCCGCCAGAGTGCTCTCTCCAGGTCAAGGATGAGGTCCTTCCCCAAGTGGAGAAGTTTAAGTATCTCCGGGTCTTGTTCACAAGTGAGGGAAAGATGGAGCAGGAGATCAACAGGCAGATCGTTTTGGCGTCAGCAGTGATGCGGGCGCTGCATCGGTCTGTCGTGGTGAAGAAGGAGCTGAGCCAAAAGGCAAAGCTCTCAATTTACCAGTCGATCTACGTTCCTACTCTCACCTATGGTCACTAGCTGTGGGTAGTGACCGAAAGAACAAGATCGCAAGTGCAAGCGGCCAAAATGAGTTTCCTCCGCAGGGTGGCTGGGCTCTCCCTTAGAGATAAGGTGAGGAGCTTGGTCATTCGGGAGGGACTCAGAGTAGAGCCGCTGTTCCCTCCGCATTGAGAGGAACTACACGAGGTGGCTCAGGCATCTGCTTAGGATGCTTCCTGGACGCCTCCCTCATGAGGTGTTCTGGGCATGTCCCACTGGGAGGAGGCCCTGGGGAAGACCCAGACCTTGGATAAGAGGAAGTTAAGGGATGTATGGATGGAATACATCCAACGCAGAACGAGCAAGGACAGACACTTATTGCAATTCATAAAGCTGGTGGAATTTACACTCACAGCTACATCATTCAATGCTAAGAAATAAGAACAACATGATGAGTATTTCAAATATTATCACATTATCTTTATTGCAATTCTTCACACGTACACATGCTCAAATGCACACATTAATTCTTGACGAGATTATTTTTACATCGAGCGATTTTCATTGGAATGAGCTTTAAGTATATGTCCAAGGTATCCTCAAAGGCCTATGATTATGATTGGGGCTCTTTGTGTTCCCTGTTTTTCCTCAGATGAACAGATGTCTTTTTTTATTGAGAGAATCCCAATTATGTGCATCGCAGCCCAAGGGCAAGGATTTTAAATAACGCAGCCCATCTTGGTTCAGCTTGCCCATGAACACGCTGTACAGCAGCACTCGAATAATTAGCAGTTTCAACATCGAAACAAAAACAAAACCCAACTGATAGCAAAAGTTTTTTTTTTTATAGTGCAAATAGAAGCTTAGCATCCATATTAATGGATTTGTCTTCATAGCATCCACCTGCTTAAATCAATATCACAATGCAGCACGATAGCACAATGAAGTTTGTCCAATTGACAAACATGTTGATCTCAAGAAAGGCTGACAGTAAGACTCACCCAATGCAGCAGATGCTTGCAAGAAGTACAGCAGTGAAGGATTGTTATTGTGTACAGATTTTACAAAGTTACTTGTGTCACATTTTTATTTAGTGACTTGGCCAATTAAAGTCAATAAAACCTTAGTACTGAGGAGTAAAAATTATTAGATATATATGCACTTGGGTGGGTTTCTTGCTGTAGTCCAAAAACATGCAATTTGGTGAGTCAGGGTCTGTGTGTGTGTGTGTGTGTGTGTGTGTGTGTGTGTGTGTGTGTGTGTGTGTGTTTGAGCGTGCCGTCCCATTCCGTGTGTGCTGTGCTACCTGGGATAGGTTCTCTGTGACTCCATACTGGATAAGTGGTTATGTGCATTTTTATTTTTTTCATTTCAGTCACGGATCTTTACAAAAGAGTATTTTCCTATATAGGGACCAAGAAACATAAGGTAAAAAAATGGGCATTTGTCATGTTGTAGGGACATTTGGTCCCCACAAGGTAATGTATACCTTTACCACACACATACACACACGACATGAATAATACACCAGGCGACATTATTCTAAACATGATCCAGCAGATGCTTCTTCATTTTGAACAGATTGGCGGGTAGTGGCATGTTCATAGAGGTTCAATCTTCCTTTTTTAAAGCTCTTTCAAGGGATTTTAGAATGTATCCCCTGGACTTCTGCATGTAATCCAAATCCTAATAAAAGTGGTAATTAATCCCCGTGAGTTACAGTGAGGACTCCACAACACCGCTCTGTGCTCACTGCTCTGGAGACAGAGCAGTGCAGGCAGGTCACAGCAACTGACAGCTATTAATTATGCCAGAAATTTCCCTGCCAGAAATAAAGACATACTTAGAATGTAGAGCATAGCTTGCATTCTTTAGGTCATTAATTGAACTGTTAGTATTTGAAGGTACCGGTAAATTTGCAATACTCTTATTTTGAGAAAATAGCTGCGCATTACCCTTGAATTTATCCCATTTGTCCTGGTGAGGATTACAAATGCAGTGCAACCATAAAACCCCTCCCCCTTTTAGGAGTGCCACTAGAGTTTTTAGGCCCCATGAAAGCATGTCATATTGGGCCCCCAACCCAGATAAATCCAATTATGTTTAAATTTTTCGGTCCCTTGTCACTGAGGGATACAGAATATAGCTCTTTCAGAGCCACTTGATCAATATATTCTCCACAGCATGTCCAGTAAGGCCAGATGAGGCCTCATAAGCTCATTGTATTGACATTTATACTACAGTATAATATCATTAATTCCGAAAACACAACACAAAGTAAATAACAATGGCAAGCTAACTGAATTTGATAAAATACTTTCAAATTAAAAAAAGTAAATATGCTAAATGCTTTTTTAAAGGTCAACATGCTTATTTTAGTTGTCATTTATTATACAAATGGCCTTAACATTTAATTAATCATGCCTGAAACAATTCACTAGGCTCAAAGCTCCAATGATATTTCACATTATATCATACACAAAAATATATGTCATCATATGTCAGTTTCATTGTTGATAATCTCCTGCTGAAAGGTGATGACAATGCATCCATTAAGAAACCCACCAAGAAAACTCTGTGATTATTTATGCTCTCCGGCACTGTTATATAAAAAATATAACCTGCCAGTGCATGTCTTAGAATGTAGAAAGGGTGAAAACCCGGAGTAATTAAAAGGGACATGTTGACAAATTTTTGAAAAGGGATTTGCAAAAGAAGTTTGTGTCTCCACGCGACCCAGTAGGATAAGCGGGTTGGAAAATGGATGGAAATTTGTGTCTCTTACTTGTAACAGAGAATATAATTATAAGCTACCAAAGAGGCAACTGAATTTAAATTGAGTGTTTAAAAAGGACAGACATCAAAAAGAAAGATTGTGACAAAAGCCTGTAAGAATCAAATCAGATCTGCCAGAACTAAAGTGTTGTTAAAAGAAGGAAAATTAGTACTTAAAATGATTGGTAATGATTTATATTAACTGCACTGTCATAGTGCATTCATTGCGATTTCATAAAAACTGTTCTTTGGTCCAATTTTTAAATAAATGGTTTTCACCTGCAATGTAATGTACAAACCTTTGAAGTATAGGGAAAGTACATAATAATTTTCTGAGCAACTAACATCCAGTTATTCTTTTGTAGAAAACCTCAATGATGCAGGCTTTAAATGGCCATAACTTCGGCTACCATGGCTATAAGAGATCACTGTGGTTTTGACAATAGGGGCAACTTCAGCAGGAGACTGAAAATTGCTGGACCTTCCTTAGTACTGGTGGCTGAAGATGATACTTATATGGACATCTGAGGACATGGTGGAGGTGAGCGCATGCTACTCAACTGAAGAAGAACAAGAAATACAACCAATAGTAGAAGGAACAGTCTTAGCTAACGGTAATCTTTTAATTTAGTTGAATGTCCAAATAAGGCTTGCTGGTAGTCAAGGAGAAGCCTCCATCTTTGTACACTTTGTGCTCTCTTAAGGTTCATATCTTGAAGAGCATCTATAATGTACAATAGAACCAACAGCTTTGATAGAACGCAATTAATCACAAATTTGCTAATTAACCATTGTTTTCCTAAAAGCATCATTTAAGTCCTTAAATATGCATTGACTATTGAAACACAATAAGATGATGTGATGAGAGTGACCAAACATCAGCAATGAAACAATTCCTTGATAAAGCATATGGTAGACAATACACTCAACCCATTTCTAAAGGAAAATGTGACTGGTACCTATGGAATTCCAGCTCTTCTAGATTAAACTCTTTACATTCCAGAAATGATTCTTAATGGTAAACAATTCTATATAAGATCATGGAAATAAAATGGGCTTGGAGTCCTTTAAATAAAGATCTATGCATGTTTAATGGCTTGCCACATGTTTGCTCAGCCAAAAAGCAAGCATAGAATGAGAGTATTCATTTGGGCTGACCCCTCAGCTAACGACATACCATTTCAACAGCAATTACAGAGCGATTACACCCATTATTGCCCAGCTAGTGATTTATGCAGTTGGCAGCATAGTTTCTTTACTAATTATGCACAATGTGGGGACAGGAGAATGTCCTCCCACAGAAGAGGGCTGATGGCAGGGCTAACTATGCTTCCTCTTAGCGGCAGTGCCCGCCACCCGTTTACCCGAAAGGAGCTTAAAAGGCTTATTGCTCTCTGGTGAAAAAAAACAAGGACCATGCTATTAGAGACACAAGCACACCTCAGCAGTGGCAGTCTGCCTATCTGGGCATGTAATCAAATCTGATGGTGTTTTTGCAGGACGAACTCTTGTAGGGCAATCGGGGGAGCCATTCATGGTGAGCTTGTGTCATCAGCCACATTACCAACTGGCCGGTTCAGACTTCCCTCCCTGGAAGCTCACTAAAAATGTCAACAAGCCCACCCAGTAATAACTAGCTGAGGTACTAGCTGATTGTACTGCTGTTATTCATGACCTACTACATTGTTATGTCCGAAATATGCATACTTTGTGATTATTCTACATTAGTCTGGTGACTGATTTTACATTTGAATATGCATTATGACCAGCTTTAGTCTTAAGAAGAAGTTTTTAATCGAAATTAATCAAGATTGATTCTTTGCAAAATTTGCAATTACTTTTTACTTTGCGATTACTAATTGTTTTAATCGATGGACAGCCCTAGTATTTAGCATTACTTGATATCAAGACCCGCTGCCCAACAGACATACACGTTCCATCCATTAAATTTCATAATTTGTTGCATCAAAATGTTTCTATTTCACTTCAGTCCACAATAGAAAATGACATAATGAAGACTGGTGTCACCATGTTTTAAAGCTTAAGTTACTTTGAAACTTTGTTACTTTGTTGGGGCATGCATGTGGTCATTTTCCCAGGAAGGGTCATGCTCTTCCAGACACTGATACTCCACCGCTCATGCATCAGAGTGGCACATCTCGGGTGGGCACATCCATCAGAATGCCCTTTGCTGCCATACATTGACTAACTGTGTCGTTTCAGGTGTCAGTGAATGCAGTGTCATACCATGCTGCATCCAACACGCTCAATGTTCCTGCTGTACTCAACTTGCAGGACTGATTTTTGAAGTTCTAGTCAACTTGATCCATAACTTTGCTGCTCTTCTTTCATCATCAACACCATGAACAAAGCATGATAGTGGCACATGACATAGATCATGTCCTCTGTTTTGTTGAAATATCAGTTTCAGATGTTAATGTTAGGCATGGTGGGGTTGACACAAAGAGTATTGTTGCTACACCGCAAACATGGCTAATGACAAAATCTTCAAATCCTCAGCAAAACACGTTCATTTTAACGCATCCTTGCGTGTGCCTCTTTCCCCCAGAGTACGAGAGAGGCATGCAGCCTCTTCTGACCATGTGCACCATAAACGGCACTTCTTCCTGTTATTCCAGCATTTAGCTCAGCCCGTTTGGCCACCGGCACCAGCAGCCAGCCAGAACTTCAAAGTATGTCCTCAACCCCTCTTCCTTTCAACTCTGTCAAACATCCGTCGAAGCTCAGCCGGGAAGATGAGGCCTGCTGAGACAATGCATAAGGGATGAGCCTTCTGGAGACGACTGGCTGCAACGCAGAGACGTGCAAAAATCTAATTTCGAAACCATTGCGTGATTTCCACAGATTTCAAGCATCCCTTCTGACAAGCATCTTTCAGCTCTGCGGGTGGTCTGTAATTTACATTAGAATCTTCTGTTCTTTAAATCAGAGTCCATTGTGTGTTTGATTACATCATTATTGCATCCCTGATCTTGTTATGAAATACTGATTCACAATTCCCATTTGGTCTCAGAACACATCTGCATGTATTTTTTATTTTTTTTGACAAGCTGCTAATATATAACAGTAAACTTTAAAAGGTATATACACATTCACAGAAGGCCAGTAAACCGATTGTCATAAAGGTGTTAAATTGCAAAATAAGTTCAAAGTCATAGAATTTGAACACACAATGGTACAAAGGAACAAATGAGTAAACCGAATATGTTTCGAATCGATACTCTGCAGCCTCACCAAAGGCTTTAATGTATCAAAAGCTTTACTTGTTTAGCTGTAGGCCTGCTGTGAGTTTAAGTACATTTCTTTTCCTTGCAAATTATTACAAGCGAACACTTTCATGATCAAAGTGTGAGCTCTCCAGATAAACACATGATGTTCCCCAACATGGCATACGGCACTGAAAGCAGAATTCTTCCTACCGGCAAAAACGAGACTCCATCTCCACACACCACAACCACAAATCTTTTAAAAACAACCAGAGGAGAACTGACCTGATAACCAGTAGTGACCTTTAGGTTTGAGTAGACACTCCCGTTACCCCCCAAGGGCCTCAAAATTTGAGCAAGATATCAACTAATCTTTCCCCTTATCCCTGTACAGTCCTCATAAATGATAAGACAGAAACCCAATTCATGAGGAGTTATGACAAATCTCCAGAGGCAAGGGTGCAGCGTGGTATCTTTGATAGAACAGTTCTGCAAAAGCCGATCCTTATAGTTTAAAGCAGTGTTTTTCAGTCCGGTCCTCGAGGACCCCCAGCAGTCCACGCTTTTGCTCCCTCCTAGTTCCTGAACCATCTGGGGGTCCCATAGGACTGGGTTGAGACAAAGAATAAAGGTGCCTTAGATTTCACAAAGTGACATATAGGCTACACTGCATTGTTATAAATGGCCTGTGAAAGTGTGCTTTGGGCAAAAGTGTAAGGAACCTCCAGCCTAATATAAGGCACGAATCACAGGTATGAGAAGACAGACGCCGGTGCGGATTTTGGCAAAAAGTGTCAGATGACCCAGCTGAAGAGCCGCAGGAGCAAACGCTTTCCTGCTAAGGAAATCAGCTGGAGATTGACGGTCAATATGGTTGGACAGGGTGGATCGGGATGCTAGGGTGGGAATTTGGGTATGTTTGAAGGACACTACTGTGTCAGAGGACTTGGAGAATCCCCAAGTGGGTAAAAACTGAGTTTGGGTGTGGAAACCACTCTGTGTGTGTGTGTGTGTGTGGGGGGGTGCAAAAAATTCTACTCTATCACTAATGATTAGTTAAATTTTCTCTGTCTCCATTAGCCATATTATCTGTTTGGGCCCACTCATACCTCAGTATCTTACTGCAGCAGGATCATGTGCTCGGCTCAGAGACGAGGCACAGTGGTATAATAGAGATGTATGCTGTACAGCATATGTACTGCAGCGGGAAGTGCTGTCTTCGAATTAATCATCCCTGCACAGCATGCGCCGGCTCTACGAGGCTCCCGTACCGCCCTAGGAGTGCTGGCGCTGACAATGAGCCCCACCGAGTCTGACCTCGCTCCCTGTGCCCCGCTTCCCTGATGCAGAAACACAGGAGCGGCGTGCGAGGATAGCTAGCTGCTTGTCATGGCAATGGGGAGAAGCATCACGCTGAAACAACTAAACCAATATGTATCTCTATATGTATCACCTTCAGGCCAAAACAAAAATGAATGCACCAATGGCCACTGAAACGGTGACAATAAACAAGGACAGGGGATTATAGCACATTATTACCTACGCAGCGTGAATCGCACACTCACAGCCTAATCAGCTTCATACTGATGATGCATAAGATTTTGATGCACGCAGTAAATAGCAGTGTCATGCAAACCAAGCACTATGAGGCTAAATCGAGCGCACGAGTCATCTTCATATTCATTTCCTAAATATGTCTAAATGCAGCCTTCTCAAAATACATTCAGTGATGCACCTTATACTTTCGGAACGTGTAACAATAACGGTGGGAACCACTCATCGGGATTTACTGATCTGCTCCATGAAAAGATCTGTAGGTGGAGGAGATGGAAGGCACATTCCAAATTCCCATCTCGCCTGACTCACAATTAATATTAAAACAACATTACAGCTCAAACTGCCAAAACCCAGGAGAGAGACATTTCCGAAAAACACTCCAGGAAGCTCCTGCGTTCCAACCAGCAACGCCCCAGCTTAACGTGAAATGCGTTTAAGTGTTTCCACTTGCATGGAAGATTAAAGCAGCCTCACTGCAGCTTTTTAAGTCGATGTATTTAGGACAACAGCAAAACATCTCCATTAAAAAAAAAAAAAAACTCCTCACAAACTTCAGCCATGTTCTCTTGTGCTGTAAAATTCCCATGAGCTCACACAGCAAATTGTGTTTGAAATGTAAACAAAAAACAATATTACAATATGCCCAGATTTTTCTCCTATTTGAATTGCTTACCTGAAGGGTTCATAGGAAAATAAAATTGTTATCATTCCCTTCTAAATCTATAACAAATGCATACACAGTCTCTGCATTAAGATCTCTTTTGACACCGCAAATAAAAAACGAAATTAGTCATTCACAATCAGCAAAAAAGCCAGATAAATAGACAAACAAACAGAACATAAAACGAATATTGTGGCATAAAAGCCAATAAGCAGACAGGCATCCACTCAGAGGCATATTTACATATAGGCCTATGGCTTTTCAGACCAACATGGCACAGACAGAATGAATGCAATGATCTTCATTAAGTTGAAGTGCAGGGTTGTTGGTGACAGTACGTGTGAATACGCATTATACAGTACACCAGAGACAGCGTTCCTCAGCACAAGCAGAAGAGCCACACTGCATTCTTGTGGCTATCAGCTCAACTGCTGCGTGTATTAGCAATGTACTATAAATACAACATCCCAGCTCGCAGCTGATGGGAAAAGGATGCAAACAATTAAGTGTTAGGCAGCGTATTTTGGTTAACTTTTTCAAATGGTGCTCCATGTTCACAATCCTGAATTATCCTGAAAGAATCTGCATTATACCATCTATATCATCAAACCTTTATTTCTATCAAAATTACATCAAAGACTGACATTAAAATAAACAAAAGAACAATCAGTCAATGTAAATTATGCCCCCTCATCATGCCTGGATTACAATCAATAGATAATGCAGCTTGCATTCAATAAAAGAACACTAATATTCTGAAGTTGGGCATGTCTGCTTTTAATTGATTACTTGAACACATACGTTCTCAGATTATTAGACAATTAAATTTGTACGTTTATTCATGTTTCTCTTTCTACAATTCAATGTAAAATATTACTACTCTTTACTGAAGCATGACCAAGGACACCAACCCTCCTACCCCAAACTGCATACATTATCTCACCAACAGGAGGCAGGTTGTAGCTACCGATTGTTACCCAGTGTCAGCCTGATGCGTTTAAAGATTTTTTTAGAGAACATTTTTCATATTTTTTCTTTGTACATAGTTTTATTTTGCAGCACAATGTTAGCTAAAATATTAATTACTCTGAATTACGTTCATTAAAACAGTTGACGTCAATCTTCATGTTAAAAACGTCAAGTGCCTTCCTTAACTGAGAAGTAAGCACGTGTTAATTACGTGAAACACGCATTTTAAACATCATGAAAGTCTACCGAAAGTCTTAGCATGATTATGCTAAATTATAGCAGTTTCGTGTCATGTTTTCGCTTATTACTCTCAAGCATGTGCAATGACTCAATATTCAAGCTTCCCCCAGGCGAAAGCTGCAATCTAGCGCGTTTTACTAACTATTGTTTATTGATTATCATAACCCCAAGAACAGACACTAATGAAATCGCCAAATCGGAGTATCCACGTCGGATTATGATAAATGCCTATACAACCCTGCCTACCCATCAGTACTTTGATCATTCATGGGCGTGTCACAGGCTGATCACACACATTTATCCCGTATTAAGTGCATTTGGCCCCCACAGAATGTTTAAGCATGGTTCATATCACGGTAAAATGCCAGCACAGCACTGTCATAAAATCTTGCCACGATTTGCATTGCATTGACGCATCGGGTACCTTTAAACGTCCTTCTCCGTAAAATAGCCTGGAAGAAAAGCATTTTCCCAACGCGTCTTTCAGCTCCGGTATTATTATCCCTTGTGCGCAAAACTGCGGGACATGCCGGAACTGTGGGACGGACTCTCGCAACTTGCCTCTCTCTCACCTCACATCACTCCTTTCTTCCCCCATCCCTCTCTCCGCCCCTGCTGGTGCTCAAAATAACGGGCCAAACAGCGGGGAAAAAGTAAATTTCACAAACAAAAAAGGTATTTCTTACTAAACTAAGGCGGGAGAATTCAATTTTCCTGCCTACTGTATATAGGCTACCATCAATGCCTAACTGTGCAGCATTTATCTTTTTCATCTTACTCGCTGAATATTATAAGAAGTAACCGTGAGAATAATCTCCCTCTCGCCTCTATTGCTCTGATTAATACATGCAAAGTATATGCTCAAAGCCTTCAGGACTTTTCATGCCCTACTTTTTATGCGCTGTTTCCCCTGAATTAAACTAGGAGATAAACGAGTTTATACAAGAGGGAAGACCAACAACTTTTTCAGCTCTTATACTGATATTGTCTGCTCCTAGCAGGGCCAGAGATGCCAGGTCATCTATCGCATCTTGGCTAAAGATAACGGTTTATTTACTTGACAATAAATATTAGCAGGTCTTTTACAAACAAACAACAAAAGTAATCATTTGCAGCTACATTAACTTTGTATCCCTAAAATGACATGCTAACTCAGTGTGATCTCTCAAATTACAGTGTTGCCATTTATTTAATCTTTCAGGCACATCGATCCTTATTCACTTATTCATGTGATAGGGTCATTGTTTAAAGGGCTTATTATAAGAAGCTATACTGGTCCTCATCAAAATAAATGATTAGGTAAAACGAATTACTTCCATAGGTAAGCATTTTCAATTTGAGGAGTAGGAAGGTTCTTAATTATTTATGATTGCACTTGATCTGCACACACAATCAAGGAATAAAATAGGAAAAATAGAAACGCGTCCATTCATGATCTATAGTCTCCACAAAACAGCCTTTTAAGTACCACAGTTTACAGCAGCTCCTGCTGAAGGTCTCCTGCAATACATAGAATAGCGACACCTCAGTAATACTCTCTTCACTTGCCCCAACTCGCTCTCCATGAGACACACAGACACTTGAGAGCGAGCTTGGGGGTCACAGCATAAGGCCAGGCAGCGTGCAACCCGCCTGGAGCGGGGGGTTAAGGGCCTTGCTCAAGGGTCCACGGACATCTGACTATCCTGCTCCCCCCCGCAACTGCCAACCTTCTGATCAAACGCACAGAGGTTCCGCCTGCTAATCCACACATCACCACACACACCCGCCCTTCAGAAAAACATTTGGCAGGAAAAAATAATAATTTAAACTAGGACACCCAAGCACCCTGTGTGGAGTCCCCAAAAAAAAAATTAAAAAAAAAAAAACAAACAGAACATAAAACAAATATTGTGGCATCCCACTCTTGGTTGGTGCCAGGGCAGTATTTTAAGAAAATCCTTGTTGCTGTTGCTGTTGTTCTTGCAGTTCCAGGTGGTCTCCCTAGGGGGCAGAATGACTTTATAGCCTGGGGGTTGCCTTCGCTGAGGGTGGCTATTTAGGGCAGCATTTGGAGGGCTGTCTCTCCCTTGGTGTGTTGCTCAGCTAGTTAGGTAGCAGTGTGCGGATTTGTAAAGTGTGTCAATGGCAGAAGACAAAATTTATTAAAATGTTTAAAAGATTATTTATTTTGCGATAAAATGCTTCAATATGTTTAACTTTATAGTAACACAGCCCTTAGTGTGTGATAGTGAGTGCCCTGCAAAGGCCTCCCTTTCAGCCTCTCTCTGGCAATTCACTTCTAATAACTGCAACCTGGATTAGAAAGTAACTGAAGGTAATGAACAAAATTAAAGTACAACAATGTGGTTCCCTCTAGTTTTCCAGCCAGAATGTAAGCAGCCAAAGAGAAATTACCATCGTCCTCAACGTGAACAGGAAACTGGAGTAATGACAATTTAGCAGGACAAGACCGTTGCTACCAGCTGCTTGTCCTCATGATCTCATTTCATTCGTCACCTGTGGCCATCCCAGAAACAGAATGTTGCTTTTCTCTCATCTAGCATTGGTACTAAAAAGAGAACATATGCAGAGAGGTGGATTGTGGGGGTTCCTGCTTAGTAAACAGAGAAAAATGTAAGAAGAGCCTGGCAGATAAAAAAGAGAGAGGGACTTTCAGAAGTATCCTGAGAACAACCGTATATAATGAATAAGACAGGAGCTAAACTCAATCGAGCCACAGCGCCTAAGATGCACAGTCAAACTTTCATCTGTATCTTTCCCCGCCCACAGTATTCACATTTGGACTAAGTCCGAACCCAGAGACACATCTTCAAGACAAATTCACACACTGTATAAGAAGCTCAGAGTTAATCTAAGACAGTGCTGAGCAAATAAGTGTCAGCCGTATTTTTAATGTTACTAATAGCAGCTCAACATTTTTGTTAGCTGTCCATCTAGAAAGTTGTGTCACATAAACATTTGGGCATGACCCAATTTTTTTAATTTAATTTAATTTATTCCTTTATTTTCTTTTCTAGCTGTTTTTTATTTCCCACTTCTAGTGTTTGGGGGACAGAAATTATTGTTAGGTTTATTTATCACCTTCCTCTCGGAGTTGTCCTAAACTGATTAAACATCCAGCCCCTTTGAAGACACAGCAGTTAAATTTATAAATGAATGAGTCTCACTGGAAAAAAGCCAGTGGATTTAGGAAACAACTCTAACAGTATAGACAGAAAGAAAGACACCATGCAAATAGTGCACAAAACCAGCAACTTGCAGGTAATGTTCAAAGAAGTCTGACCTTGAGAAGGGTAACACTTCATAATACTGTTCCATAGTTAACAGGGAAATATACAGGAAGTAAGCAGCAACAAAGGAGTAGTGCTTCATTAACAGCTAAACTGGTACTATTCACTACCAGGGAATTATGCTTAATTACTCAATAGGTAATAGTGAACTAATTATTATAGTAGTTCACTATTACTTCATTAGGAAC
>JABFDZ020000131.1:3427695-3448091 GCA_019775955.2 Pollimyrus isidori
TATATATATACACATACCTGTATTGTTATCGGGATATGAAATTTTGGTCATATCGCACAGCCCAAACTCATTCTATACTTTGATACTCCACTTATGCTTAAACTTCGCTTAGGATTCCCCATGAGCTGATTTCCCTTAAAGAGAACATTAAGAAGATGATAAATTGAATGTACTGCAAACCAATATTAGCAAATAAATCAGATGTAGCCCTTTTCTGCGGCATGGCTTCTGTGTATTACCAGAACAGTAATACACAGGGTGCTCGGCTAACTCAGCCATCCTTGCTGTGCATTTGTTGTGCATAGGTTGTCCATTTTCAAAATGCTGTGTTTGGCGACAGGCCAAGTTATTTTAGTTAGCGCCAACCAAAACGGCACATTCTTTGTAGAGTTTCTGAATCGCTGTGGATGTTTACTGTGGGGATTCCTTGTGGACTTAATTGTACTGAGCATTTTTGTTTTGGATTTTGCTGCATTACCCTTATTGGACAGGTTGTTTTGGACTTACTTGCTGTTCATGGTGAGCTGCCCTGCTGTTTTGATTGTATTGTCTTGACTGTTGTCGTTCCTCTGCTCTATTGCATTTTATTTATTCAATAAATGACCGGTTTGTGTTTTTACAGTCCTGGTTAGTAGTCACAGAAGAGTGAAGTCATTAAATTGGGTCATAAATGATATCGAACCTTTATCGAGGGAAATTAAAACACGATAATTATCGTTATCACTTTATCCCTCAGCCCTAACTGCCATCTGAGAGAAATACCACTGTCTAACTGATCTGACAAGGTGCAAGGACATTTTATCCTGCAACGAAAGGTAGACTTACCTTTTAACATATTCTCTGATTAATTACTGCCCCATGCCATTAACATCATCACCTCTGATGATTTTTTTCTTCCAGATATTAATCTTTTTCTCATAGGAAATGGATTTTTGCCACGTACAGCCTTCGGTCTTGCTGTACACATGGGCATTAGGTAAATGAAAACTTGATTTAATGACAGAATATCTCGCATCCACAGAAAAATTTCCTTTCCTCTTCCTCTAATTGCTATTACATGCAGTTTGCCAACATGCACTATTTGTGTCAAGCTACGACGCTGACGGGATCAAAAACTCATGGCTCTGAGCGGAGGCGGACAAGTCAACAAGGCAGCCCCTCTGACATCGGAAGGACTTTGATCACTGAAACACCAGAACCAACTCGATCCCGCTAGCATCCCAAACGCGCGAGTCCATGGGGATTCCATGCCCCTCGTCAGGAAGGTACACAGGATCACGGAGGGGGGGCACCTCCCCACCACTGACAAACACAAGCCTCCACACTCCTACCCCTGAATCGACACCAAGCAGAAAATAGTGCGAATATTGAATTTGACATTTACCTGATGGATTATATAAAATATCATCCTCAACCGTCAGTATAAAAATTCCATAAAAATTCACAAATTTTA
The DNA here is from genome assembly GCA_019775955.2 of Pollimyrus isidori. NCBI lineage: Eukaryota > Metazoa > Chordata > Actinopteri > Osteoglossiformes > Mormyridae > Pollimyrus > Pollimyrus isidori. Next base: position 3,429,149 of record JABFDZ020000131.1, read on the forward strand.
TACAAAATGACACTGTAGAGAGAACAGGGTCAGTCACCGGAGAAAGTGAAGGTTAAAAGCTTTGCTTCAGAACCCAGTGTTGAAATCATTCTGCCTAAGTGGGGATTTGAACTGACAACCTTCGTATGACTGAGCCACACACCCAGGGGCATCAAAAGCATTTTGAATGTCGGGGAGGGGGGTTGGGCGGCACACAAGCAGGGTGCCGGAGACCCTCCCCTACAAATTTTTTTTTTTTATGAATTAGATGCCATTTCCTGCATTCTGGTGTATTTTAAACAGCTTGATAAATACCCAATTCTTGCCATTACAATACGGTAGGCTACTAGGTTTGGATGTACTGATACCTAACATTAAGCTAGCTGATACATCTCCTAACATTTCCACTGGAAAAAAACCCTGTCCTCCGGAGAAATTTTGACTTACTTTCCGCTTCTTTGTAAAGTATTTCCTTATTTGAATTGTGTCTGGGGAAAGAGCAAATATTGCAAACAATGTATCATCAACCTTACTTTACTGTTACTTAAAGTAGAGAAGGCAAAGCTTAAGCTACTCCTTATATTCCATTGTTCACTTTACTTGTGTGTGGTGAGTTTCTTGTAGGTAACCCAGAAAACTTGGAGTGGACATTCAGTGCTATGTGTATTCTCATATCGATCAAGTGGAATGGATTCTTTCGTGAAGCAATAGAAACAGTGCTGGGTGAACTACTATTTTATGTTGGGGAGGGTCCAAACAAATAATTATGAGTGGCAATGCCCATGTACACACTACCCTCAACCCAGGTCCTTTGGCACTTTTGCAGGGATCGTCATCCAGTTGAACAATAGTGTTAACAGGTACAAACTCGCAGCGATCAGCTATTCCAGGTGTTTAACCTGTTTTAAGTAAATAATCAAAATGTGCATGACTGCCTTACACCTCTAGAGACCAGGCTTCGGTTCTACGTGTGGGAGTTTACATGTTCTCCTCATGACGTTGTAGGGCTTCCTCCGGGTACTCCACTTTTGCGCCACAGTCCAAAAATATGCTGACCATGCTGATTGAATAGGAGTTGCCTAATTTTCCATAGGTGTGAATGATGCCCCATCCTGGGCTATTTGCTGCCTTGTGCCTATTCTCTCAGGCTCCAGAGCCCCATGACCCTGCATAGGACAAGGAACCATGGAGAATTAATGATGTAAATTAAGCTTGACAGGTATAAGCCAACTCCAGAGGCCAACCACAGTGCAGCGGACATGTTGCCTATCTTAATAAAAACCAGTGAAAACAGCATGGGCACCAGTAGAAAACATATAGCCACTCCAGTTGCCCCCATAAATAAATAAATTAGGCTGGAACCAATCCCCCCAACAACCCCCACCAAATCGGTATGCTTCCTCCCTCATTTCCCTTTCAGCAATGGGACCAGAAACAACAAACCCTCCTTGGGCACATCAATATAAGTGGCCCCTGATGGCTTCCCCAATCAAAGGTTTCTGCGGGGCTCTCTGTCCATATGCCAAAAATAAAATCTTTGAAAAAAAATCATATAATAACCTTATCCATGGGGGGGGTCTTGAAGTTTCACAAAAAAAAAACAAATTAAAACAACCAATTTATTCAAGATATACTGTATAAAGGGAACCATGCAGTCAATGTTAGTGTGACTTACCCCCCCAACCATGATCAGGGAAAGCGACAGGACTATGAATGATCAAAAAGCAAATTGCAAGTTTAGGTCATATTTTTTGCATGACACAGTTTAGAGTTATGGTAAGTTACCAGCTGTGACATGACAGGAAATTTACTGCACACCAGCAGGGGGCGTTCTGAACCATGCCGACAGACAACGACCAAAAAACGTCCGGAAACCACCAGGGAGGAATGCTAAGCGGGCACGGTTGGAGGCCGCTAATTGCACCAACCGGGGGCTGAGACTCACTTATTCAGCACATCTTAAATCCAAACTAGAAGGAAAGTTGGAGTACAAGGAATCGGTAAGTAAGGATGCTTTCTCTGCCCTTGAGAACAGATACTCACTGTTTGTTGTAGGAAGCCATGCTTCTCCCCAAACTGTTGACCACACCCCCTTTTATATATGCTCCATAATATCTCAAGGAGTATTCAGATGGGCCATACTTTCCCATGCCTCTCTCCCCCACACACAGTGCCCTGATAAACAGAGTTGGAGAAGGTCCTGGAATCATGACCACAATGGCTGTATAAAGGAGAAGCAGTAGGATCCCTCAGCCTTGTAAACCCCCCCCCAACTGAAAGGGCCAAATGGACATTGCCCTCCACATATGGCTCTTCTCACATGGCCACAGCAGAGACTTCAGGCAAAAAGCTGGCTGAGATCTTGTGTAAACTTCTTTCCCCTCCACTAACAATTGGAGCAATTTTCAATCCACAGGAGTCAGAGGCAATCAGCAGGATCTCAGCCATCAGCTTGGCTCTATGTGGTGTCTATCAATGCGGTTCTCTGTGGCAGATACCAAACTTACGTTAAGTTTCCTTTTGTGGCAATTCTTCTGGGAGGAATTTAGAGTTTTTTGCACAGAAATGTCACATGTGCAAAAAAACCAATTACATTTAAAATGGGCTTCTTCACAAAATCTGATTTAAAAATACATGAAATACATGGAAATTCTGTGTGATGCTTTTATATAACTTTAAACAATCTGGTTATGAATACTAATCTAAAAATAGGTTTAATGACCACCGCATGTAAAAATTAAGACCATGATTAAACTGGGCCATTATGGGCTTATCATAAGCAAATAACTTTTAGAAAACATGCCTTTTCATTACTTGTAACAGCTTAGGCTGCCTAGAGGATTAGCTGGCTGACTAGCTGGCCTCAGAGCTCCAGAATTTCATCTGAGAACAATAACCGTAAGTGTGTTTCCTCGCCCCCTTTCCTCTAAATCTGCAGCTTATTTTCATATAATATCAAAATTTGTTGCATCAGTCCTGCATGCTGTTGTTCTTGTTAAGTCTTTGTTAACAGCTTTGGGGAAAATTCAATTGAACAGAATTTCAACAGTAATGAATTTTTCAAAGCAACCATAAAAATCATGCCAGTCAGAGAAAGATCTGACATAAAAATGAATTACATTTCCAAAAACACAAGGTGTTGTGCTTTGAAACTATAAGTGCACATGCTGTATTACTGTTGTGGCTCTTTGCAGAACCTATAAAATGAGCTTGGCAGTCACATAGAACCGTCACTGTTCTAAGTTGCACTCAGAACAAGAACAAACCGCTTCTTTTATGCACAACATAAGCAACACAGAAGATGCAAATAAAAAACAGACCCTTGTTACAAAGCTGTGAGAATGACACTATAGCGGCAGTGACTTCAGTTTGATTTGACTTATCTTTTTTGCTTGAAACGTAGGTGGTGAACTCAAAGTAACAATTTTCACCCTCAAGATTCATACAAGTCTCAATGCATTCTGGGAAATCCTGAGCCATCAAACAGTGCCGCCTGTGTGATGCTGATGCTCAAAGCTGCACACTGCGGGAGGATCTTACATTCTTACGCTATGTTAATGTTGTGCGTTTGACCACACCCAGAAAATCAAAGGTAACCATGAGCGATGGCCAGAAGCACTGGAAGCCCGCAGGAGGGATTAAATACCTCCACACTCCACCAAAGTTCAATACACTTTAAGCTATCCTGGCAGCTGCATAAATTTAAACACTGTTGTCCCCTCCAAGTTCACATGAACAGGCAGAAGTTATCCTTGAAGTGTATAATAATAAACTGATAAAAAAAAACATTAATAGCATTTGATTGGATGCATGATAAATTATTCATGGGTTTTAATTAATAAACAGTTGGAATTTTGGAAAACACAAAGTAAAATGTGGGGTGTTGGATTCAACATACTCCATAAACTGCATTTTTATCCATAGCTAACAGATCAACTTGGCTTTCAGTGGATCTGTGCTGTTTTAAAGCACAGTATTGATTGCAAAAGTAACATGAGAGGAACCAAGAAAAAATATATAGGCCTACAGCTTATTACAGAAAAATAATAAGCAATACAAGCGCAAATAAACATTGTCTTGCTATCTCAGTATAGAATGTCTGTTCTGATTCAGAATTCATACAAGCTAGAATTAGTAACATCAAAACAGTATATATCATATTCTGGTTTTTGGATTGTTATTTATTTATGGGCACACACACACACACACACACACACACACACACACACACACACAATGTAGCATTAAAAATAAAATCATGCTCATGTTTTATTTATATAACTGAATTAATCTGCTGATTTTCTCATATGGTGACTTTTCAAAGCATCCTAGGATAACAAACTAACGACATCCTGCATACTATTGTCTACACTTGAATTAGTATCTAAGATGGTCTTTGAGACTTCCAGATTCCAGAAGTATTATCAAAATGCACCTGCCCTCCTATAGCAAGTTTAAACTAGATGGGCTGATTTTCGAACAGCCAGTGCTGGCCAAAATTTTCTGCAACTTCATCATAAAGCAAAACTTTAACCAAAAGGACAATGATAGATCTGTTGCAAATAAGGAATCTGGGAAGTACTTCATTATCTTAAAAAAATATAAGCAGGCACACAATACATACATTAAACCACAGAATTTCTGTGATCACCACACCTTTTGGAAATAAATCCATGTTGTCCACACTGTTGTTAAGGCTTGCTTGTCTGTCAGCATTACAATTCTGATTTCTGCACGGGATGGAACCCCGTTCATTATCGTTTAGATAACTAGAGTTCGGAACCCAAGTTCGGAGTTGGAGTTCGGAACCCAAACTTCAGCCGCTCGTCCGTGCCTCTAGTTACATGCCATTAATTAAATGCACAGCGGCATCCGGCGAGGTCCCTCAGCTCTTCCTAACTGAGCTGGACGCACTCAATTTCGGGAATTCTCCAGAGCGCCATGCACCCGCAGGAGATCGCAGCGCACGCCGCACGCATCACACACAAAAAAAAGAAAAAGACAAAACTATGCTACCTGAGACAGACGGACACGCACATGACAGAGAGCAAAGCGTCACCTCTTACGATCGGAGGTACGGCTATTAAGGGGTACCTTAGTAACCAGATGGGAAGAAACCCCCAGGTAACGCCTGCTCAGAGCGCCCCCCCACCGACCACACGAGAACACAAAAAGCTCATTTAAAAGTGGTGCATTGCACAATACCCTTGGTCCGCCGCTTGATGACCCCCAGCTGGCACTTCAGTGAAACGGAAAACATCTCCTCCTTCCTCCTCTCCTCCTTCTGCCCTCATGCATTCATTGTTAAAAAAAAAAAGGAAAGTAAATTGAGGCGGAGGGGAGGGAGGGGGGATCTGGAGCGGCTCCGCCAGTCACATGGTGCTTAGCGGATCCTTCCCAGATTCTGGTCACTGTGGGGGGGGGAAGGAGGCAGGCTCCCTGCCCATAATCTCTCTGCCCCCACCCCACTTCCCTCCTACACGTTAAATCCCTGTTGTAGCTGGAGGAGACCGCCCAGCTGCTTAGACACGGCAGGCTATGATCGGGGGGGGGGGGGTTACATAAAGTGTCAGAAGAGGAGAAAAGGACTGCTCACCCTCCAAGGTATACTAATCATCTGTTTCTACTAGCACATGATTTATACGCCTTTTTGTCTTGCACTCTGCTTCCCTCATCTCTCTCTCTCTCTCTCTCTCTCCCTCCCTCACTATTCTCCCCCTTTTAGAAAGACAGACAGACAGAGCGCAGAAACACACAGTGTGCAGCTCAAACACCATACGTGGAAAGACAGCAATTAGATTTCTCCTTTTTTAGCTGATAAACACTCAAAGACGATGTGATTAATCTTAAGTGGCAGACTGGACTCAAAGCCCATAGCTGTGGCATTTCTGTCGGTCTTAATTAGGCCACATTCTCCTAAAACATGTCACTAACGAGGACCAGAGAGAACAAAGCATGCTAATTAGAGAGAAACCTGTAAAGAATGTGAAGGAAAGACTGCCCCCCACCCTGTAATTCATGTACTTTGTTTAAAACATCACAATAATGCAAAATGGGCAAATTCCCATATGTTAAAATTAGTTCCAATAATGAACACTTAGTTCATTTCCCAAACTGTGTTTCAAGGCCTACTAAGACAATACCATAACACATTATACAGTATAAAATCTTTGGAATTAATACACAGGAAACCTTACCCTAAATGTATGAAGTTGGTGCTAACCTTAGAAAATCATTCACGTGCAAAAAAAAAGCACACACATTTATCAAGACGGTGGCATTGTGTACAATTAGCTCATAAAGGGTGACTTCCAAAGAGAAAAGTCTAACACAGATAGATTTATCCAGTGTGGAGCATAAAAAGTACTACGACAGCAGTACCTCAAGGCATGTGCTGTTACAACTAGCAGATTTTCCTATACTCATCCATATTAGCTTCTGGGCTAACCCCATCCCATAATTCCTCATGCAATAGTGTCTGTGGGGTACCTCCTACCCAGATATCATTGATTTGGATCTAACAAGTGCTGCAAGGTCTGAAAAGGTTGGTATTCAGAGATTTGATTTGGGACTCGGTGCTCTTCTTACTTCTAGGGAAGTCATAAAAGATTAATTTTCAGTCCTGTGCTGAACAATTGGCTTACAAAATTGGCTTCTCAATCAGGCCTTCTAGCGACATCCATAGCCTTCTTAGGGAGATGTTCAACTGTCACTCTAAAAACACTAAAAAATGAATGCATTCATCTGTATGACATGAGTCATTGTGTCTCCCTTTCCGGGACAACACATCACAGCTACTCCACAGCGGAAAAGTACAATTGTATCCAGCTTTTCAAGTCTTGTTGACTTTTCCAAGTTCAAATTGGGCGTAATTTTCTCCCCTTTTTTAAGGCATGAAAATTTCCCCAATCTTACTGATCCAATTGATTTGTATGAATGGGACAGTACTCCAGATTCACAGTCTTACAGTTTATCTATAATAAATAGAAGCCTTGGCAGTAAAGCATTCAAGCTCTAAGGCATTTGAATTAAAAAAGATAAAGAGTCTGCAACAGATCCCCACTATATCTGAACATTTAAATCTAAAGTGAAGACTACTTAAGGCTCGCCTAACCTTGCTGAAGCTGCTAGAGCCATAGTCTTGAACTCTTTCATGTCCATTTTTTCTAGATTCATACCACCCTAAGCTCTGTCCCCTTTGTCTGTGATGTGCTGGTTGAACATTTCTCTGATTCCTTTAACCCTCTAAAAGCTTCACCGGCCTAGAAGGTACAGGATATGCAGCATTACTACAGGCTAATTGGTCAAGCAATAACAAATGACCTGGGAACCAACAGGAAGTTCAAAGAACATAACATATGCTTCTTTCAGACTTGTTACCATGTTCATTCGAGTAACATACCACCATTTGTCTTGAAGATATCCCTGAGTTGTTTTATCAATATCAGAAGTCCTTGACATGTTCCAAAAGGAATCTGTGAGGTATACTGGAGTTTTTCTTTGCAATACATTCTTTCAGGGATATAACATTCATTCACCCATTTGTCAACCTTCCAAAGATTTATCCATACAGGGTGGCAGTAATCCTGGTACCTATCCAAGAAGGCATAGGGTACAAGGGAAGGAGACACACACACACACACACACACGGACACACACACACACACACACACACACACACACACACACACACACAGATAAAAAATAATGCAAGGAAAAATGCACAACAATTGTTAGATGGAAAACATTCATATTTGATCTTACCTCAAGCCAAGAACACAATTTTTCTGTACAGAAAGGCTGAACATTTTTTCAAGCAAGTGCAATGGAAAACAAAATCTCAATCTCGATAAGCAATTTTTGACAGAACTCACATATCCTCTATAGGGATTCATAAAGCTGCAAAGCCACATACTGTTATATAATTAATCTAATAGCAACTTCAGTGTGATAATGCAATTTTCAGCCAGCTTTATGTAATTTAACATATGTCGCAGAACAAATTTGCTTAAAATTAAGAGGCCACATTTAATTTAAATTATATATTTTAATTACAACAAAATTCAATCAAAATAATAAAAAAACCTAGGACATTATCAAGTTACTGGATAGTAAGCATCAACAGTTTTGCGCAAGGCAGCTCTTCAATTTACTTTGTACCTAAACCATGACCCAGAACCTGGTAATCTTTAAGAGGTAAGAGGCATGCTCTGATTACAGTGTGTTGCTGCACTCACCCATGACAAACACCTGAGGGATGAGGACCTGAGTGCAGCCACGTTGTGGGTGATACCTCAGTACCACACAAGCCCAAAAGGAACAGTATGAGTTCTTTCCAGTGCCAATCCTGCCAGCAACCCCCAAGTTTTTCCCTATAAATTGGAGGATCTGCTTACAGGGCTGGATGTAGATTATCGTCATACTCAGGACAAAGCAATTGCAAGTTAAGGGTCTTGCTCAAAGGCCCATCACAGTAGGATCACTCCAGGCTTTCACAGGATTTGAACCAGCAACCTTTCAGTTGCCGGCACAGATCCTTAGCCTGAGAACCACCACTCCACCACGCACACTTAATCTTTACGAAGGAAAAAAAATCTGAAAGTACTGAAAATGGACAATATCTGTTTCGCCTTTGTACATGTTGCAATTTAATCACATCACATCAAAGCTTGGGCTAAACATGCTATTCAGAACATTCTGGATGTAACAAATGCCAAGCCAGCTGAACATGGCTGTTCTACAAACGGAACTGACAGCAATTTTTGCAAGCTGACTGTTTCCCATTCGAGGCTGATTTTCACCAACCATGTACTAACAGTATTGTGGGTACTTTAGCTCATTGGATCCAATTAAAATGTTCCTTCCTAAGACCCTAAGAAGTAAGTATACACAGATGACAAGTTAAAGCTCTGTTTAATTCCCATACAGTAAGTGTATTTTACTTTATTTTTATTTCAATTTTACAGTGAAGATTACTAACAATGTGGTTGGAGCAGTATCTTCATCTTTTCAGGTGCGAATCATCTGCTGATTCTGGAACTTTCTAGTAAGCTTCCAGAAGCTAGACACTCCTACCCTTCATATTGTTCTAGTCTAAAGCCCAGCTTCAGGCTAAAGCAGGTAAATTCAGTTTAGATTCCGACCAGTCCTTCACATTTACTGGCATCCAACATAGAGAGCATTAAACTGGAAATTTATATAGACTTATGCTTTCAAAGGTTTATTCATGTTCAAAAACAGAACATCAGTTATATTAGTTGAACGTAAATTTCAAAATCACTAACTAATTATGTGACGCTCAAACAATCAGGTCCTTACCATTTCCCACTTTCCACACCAGAGTTACTGTATCAGTCATATCCACTTCTGTGGCTGATTTTCCGGACAGTAACAGCTCAACCTACAAGCAAGCTGATGATTTACTCATTTACATTTACATTTACAGCATTTGGCAGACGCCCTTAGCCAGAGCGACTTACATAAGTGCTTTAAGATACTAGTGTAATTGAGCTTCCTAAGGACGTGGCAGCAAGGGATCGTTTCTTCAGGTTGCCAGAACACTGGGGGTAAACGTTAACGTCTGATGACAGACGACAACCTGCAATTAAAAGACGCGCAAGTACGCACGGAATGCTGTGTTTGGATGATGACATTTCCCTAATAAGATAAACTCCAGGCTATGTGTTATAAAGATGCCGTGTTTAATTTTAGCATTACTGGCAAACATATCCAGAAAATACAGAGCGTGAGCATGGGCTATCAACTTCGAAGAGGCTTCCAAACTTCTGTAACTTCTTCAGGTCAGCCAAATCCTGCAGTATGCGCTAAAATGCATCTTAAGTAGCATATAAATGACCAATAATGACTAATAGCAGGGTAGCTTGCTTTACAGACCTACTCTAACACAAAGTGTTTAATATAATGTGACACACCAAAGGATTTAACTACTAATCTTCTCCTGCAGAGTTTCAGTACTCACTGGTCAAGTGGGGCATTTGATCAAAATTATGCTAATTCAGGAACAGTACACCAGTGAGAGACAAAATAATGATTACAAAATCTTCTTACAATATCAAAATAAAATACCAGTGGAGCAATTGGAATAAGTGTTGATTATACATATATATATATTCCATTTAGAAAGGTTAATGACTCACTCTTGAGTAACATTACTCCAAAGACTTGCCCTGTGTAGGCTTACTTGGATTAATCTTTATCTGTTAACAAATGCTGTACCGTTATCGCTAACTAAAAAAGTCCATAACTACAAGGTGGCAAGAATAAAAGCATACAGAATAATAACATCATGAAGTACATCCCCACAAACCCCAGACTTAAAGAAAACTAGAAAAATACCATCTTTAGGTAAAGGGAAGTAAATTAATTTGTTAAGCCCATGTAGCAGACCTTCAGCTACACCCCCCGAAGTTGTTTCTCTAGTCTGGACCTTAGACGCTATCAGTTATCGGCGTTAATGGATAAAAGTTGTTCAGTAACAGTGACTATGGGCCAGAGCTGAACAATTCAGCAGAGACGCCTATTGATTACAACTGCTTAAGGATTTAACTTCTCTGTGATTAAAGGGGGAGATTATTATATAAATGGTTAGATACGCAGGCAGAGTGCTGCATCACAGATCGGGAAAAATAGGAGGTACGTGGACACCCAGGACTCGGTCCTCTGACGTCGTGAGCTGGAGTGTCTCCCGCTTCGGCAGCTCCGAGTGCTGGGCCTGGGTTCACACGCCGCCGGCCGGACGGTCCCCAGTTCCTCTCTTCATGTCTCCCTCCCCCTCACACGAAATCAAAACCGTCTAACTGATGCAACGCAAGGCAACAGAAATTAAAACCCAAAACAGCAGCACCATAGCCAGTAACAATTTAAAACGGTTATAATAATAATAATAATAATAATAATAATAATAATAACAAAAATGCCCGCAAGCTATAGCTTTTCATTGACATATCAGGTAGCTTGGTAAAACTTAAAACCAGGGCGGTGGGCACAAAAAACAGTGAACGTTTGCCTAGATTAATTTGATTCAGATGCTATCTGACCCAAACCGTGTACAGTGTATCTTGCTCAGTGTGATGATTCTCATTTTAAGACTGCTACCAACAGACCCCGTACATCTATTGCCGAATGAGGAGCGGATTAGGAACCTGAACAATAAGGGGTTTTGAATAAAAAATGGAAATCCATCCCACAGCGCACCTCATAATGGAAATAAACCTGTAAGGGAAACGTGAATAAAATTGCAAAAAAAGGGCATAAGATTGCCCAGGTCTATACAGAATCAGAAACGGTACGATAGCCTTTGGAAGGGGAAAGACGAAATTTAATCCCGCCTGGATTCATATCTTACCTGCAAGTGTTAAAGATATATTACTGCAGTTTCAGTAGGTAGCAGGATGGCCCGTAATGGCCAGTCGAGCTTCCAGATCGCGATGTGCTACAGCTGACCCTCATCAGATCTAATCCCGCATACCAGGGCGGACCAGCCCTGCTGCGTCTCGCTGCTTCACCTGCTTAATATGCTTCAAAGCGGGCCGGGTACGATTTATGTTTTGCTGTTACTACTCACTCAGAAATAATTGCCTGTCTCTGGCTCTGCTCTTCCCCGTTTCCTTCTCACACTTACAAATGAGATCCGTGGTTTTCCCATCACCTTTAAGGCCGGCGATAAGAGCGCGGAGGCGAGGAGCGCTTTCTAGCGGCCCGCTGTCACTTCATTGCGCTCCGCTTCTGCTCATCAGTAGAGGGTTCGGGGGTGGGGGGCCACTACAGAAGACCATAGCAAAGTAATTAATGTTAACTACTGACAGAAATCCGTTATTTGAAAAACCGCATTCCCTCGAATTTTCACGATTTACAAGAAAAAAAGAGACTTGTTTATGTATTGCATGCAGATTTACAAAAGCTTTGAATAGACAATTTAAAAACGTCACCTTAAATTACTGTTGAGTTCACCACGTCTTATGTATTCATATACATTAATACCCACCTCTTGATTAACGTTCCCTCCAGTGATATGCTTAAAAAGTCCATGTAAGTAAATATTTAATTAGTAAGTTAGCCCAATTGATATAATGGAAACAAGATAAATCGATCAGTTCAGTTGTGCATAGGGCCTTTAAGTGTGGTTCAGAGAAATATTTTATTATAAATTATATACAGTCCAGTAAAAATGTACAGTGTACCCATACAGAATATCATTTACAAATGTATATATGCACGAACAATGGTATAGGTTCCTAAGTTTACATGAAAATTCACTCAAATATTATCAAATGCATTATGTGAATGAAGTGTATATAATTGCACCTACTGTAAATAACCCAAGAACTCCACCACTGAAGCATACTGCAGGCATATCTGCTTCATTATACATTCACTTTCAGGTTTTTGAAAATTCATAACTGTATTTCTGAACCATAGAACTACAAGTACGTAGACCTATTCACAAAAATGTACAGCATTCATAGGTCTTCCAAGCTAGAAAAATGGCACAAAATCTTCCAGTGTGGTGGCCAAGTTTCAATGTGTGATGAAGCAAAACATATGTGTGTGTGAGGATGTACTGAGTGGGGACAAGGCGATGAACCCAGAGGATCCTTTACATGGTACCTGTGTAGGGTACAGCCAATACACTGATTAAAAAGCTCACTTGCAAACAAACAAACAAACAGACAGACAAACAAAAATCAGCCCCTTCGGCTGCTGCTTCAGAAATAAGCAGGAAATGAAATAGGTGGAGATTATGGGGGTCCTGGGGTTGGCATCAACGCTTCAGATTAGCAGGGCCAAAGCAAATTAAAACACAACAATAAATACAAATTGCAGAAGACAGGGCAGGTAGAAAAGGCGAGTACACTCTGCTCACCGGCCCTGTCCTCCTGAAATGGTTGATTGCCACGGGCACCCGCAATCTTAATGGATTAAGTCCGTTCAGTAATAATGTGATCCAAATTATGCTCAGGGAGTCAGTTAAGTGACAGAGGAGAGCCAGATATCGATCAGCACCTCTTGTCTGGTGAAGAAATCCAGTGGGATCTAGAAAGGACTTAATACCCCCCCCCAAGCTATCAACTGCAACCCTAAGGAAGGGGCTGTGGTTCAGGGGCACAGCTAAAATTATATTTCCTCGTTCCCTGGGGACAACGAAGACAAAGCAATACCAAGCACTTAACATGATAGGATTTCTCTGGGGAGAAGATAGCAGTATGGTCTGGGTTACCAACACAAAACATAATTTTATACTTGACAGAGGCTGGAATAGATGCATCTGGATAAACAGAGTTACAGAGATTCTCCCAAACCATTGTTGCAGAAACTCAACAGGCAACTCAAGGTTTTATTACAGCCCCCTTCCATGAAGGTGAAAAAACCATTAAGCTACTGGAGAGATTGAAAATCAAGTGGTCTGTCACGAATGTGAGCGGGAGTAAGAGAAGATTGCTCAGTTGCCGCCAGATCTTCTAGGTTCTAAGACATACTTGCAGCATTCAGGCATCTGTCTGCTGGCCTACATCAGAGCACGTTCAAGTGATTCGGTGCCTTGTTTCAAATTAAGCAAAGCGTAAGTGCTAATACCTTCCCCTGTGGATCCACACTGGTGTGTTTTGCATATAAAACCAAATAAACTAAGAACAATAGATGAAGCTATAATGAGTTCCAGAGCAGCTTTGGAAAAAAAACATCTCATGGGTTTAAGATGCATGTAAACTCAAAGTGTTTAAAAATATTTGAACCTTTAAAAAACATCCACAATAAATATAAGAGAACAATGGAACTTCAGTGCAGCCACCCAAAGCATTTCATCGTTGTGAATGATCATTTTAAGGGATGATTACAGATTACATCATTGTGACCTTTTTTGACCCAGGAGTCATCAATCAAGACCAATTGAACACTATCAAAGTGCAAAATGCTGTTGGAATGGTAATATATTTCCTGGACGCCACCCCCCCATCAAATCCATCTATCAAATACTTTTAGAGTTACTTCCTTTGCTGCTACCTAGCATGGCTGGTTCAATTTTGGTGTGAATTGTCTCAAAATAAAATCAGGCATTGATTCTCATGGATATCATGTTTTTGTGAAGTGGTAAAAATAGCCATACTTTCTGAGTCATCGCTGAGAACAAATGTCTTAGGTGACCCTTCGCTTTGCTGCCACTGTATGAACACCTCAGTTTGGTGTGAACTGGTGAGTTCCAGATATTCACCCATACAATAGCAGGAGCAGCATCTTTCTAAGGCTGCATCCGAAGACCAAATGTGTCATAGTGTTGCAACAATTTTCCCATTTTGGAGGGTCCTTGAAATGCAGTCTAGAAATGCATCCTCCTTCTGCAAAGTCGCTATGGATCTACCTGATGGATCTTTCACAGCCCAACATGTCCCAAGATCCATTGTGCAGAGATAAAGTGGGTGTGTCCCAGCTATGCAATAGGAACAGTGCTTTGAGACCCTAGTGTAAGAGTAGGATCAGCTGCCAGAGCTTTCCACCTGGCTCCATCTAGTGTAGGTGGCCCGCAGGGGCGGTAGCTCCCCTCCGATGACCCTCTGCAGTGCTTTGTGATTGAGAGCATTGCAGGTCCCATACCAGGTATTGATGCATCCAGATGTGGCTCAGGATAAGGCATCAGTAGGACGTCCTAAGGATGCAGGGCCTCAGGCCAAAGTTTTTCAGCCTCCTGATGTAAAAGACGCGTTGCTGTGCCTTCTTCACTGCCTCGGTGGTGTGTGCTGTCCATGTAAGGTTCTCTGTGATGTGTGCTGTCCATGTGAGGTCCTCTGTGATGTGCGCTGTCCATGTGAGGTCCTCTGTGATGTGCGCTGTCCATGTGTGGTCCTCTGGGATGTGCGCTGTCCATGTGAGGTCCTCTGTGATGTGTGCTGTCCATGTGAGGTCCTCTGTGATGTGCGCTGTCCATGTGAGGTCTTCTGTGATGTGCGCTGTCCATGTGAGGTCCTCTGTGATGTGCGCTGTCCATGTGAGGTCCTCTGTGATGTGCGCTGTCCATGTGAGGTCCTCTGTGATGTGCACACCAAGGAACTTAAAGCTGCTGAACCTCTTTACTGTGGTCTAGTTGATATAGACGGGGGGCGTGTCATCATCCTTGCTACCTGAAGTCCACTATCAGTGCTTTGATCTTGGCGACGTTGACGGTGAAGCAGTTCTTCAGTTGGAGCTGTTTGTGGCCATGCAGTCATGGGTGTACCGTGTTGAGGATCATTGTGGAGGAGGTGTCATTGCCAAATCTGACTGCCTGGCACCAACTCTGCCTTTACAGACCGTGTCCTTTGAAGGTTCCAGCTTCTGAATTTGGCCAATGTGTCTGCAAAGTTTGAAAAAGGCTCGTCAAGTGCTTTTTGAGTTATTGGCTAACAAGAAAAGTGCCTGCAGCAGTGTAGTCCAGGGTTCTTCAAATATAGACCTTATTCCAAATCCAGGCCTTGTTTTCAGTTCTCCCAGGCAATTCGTTTAATAATTACCGATTCTGAATCGTCAGAGGTTAAAACACCTGACTGACAAGTGAAGGAAGGCTGGAAAACCAGCAGTGCTCAGACCTTGAGGACCGTGATTTAAATAACCCTGGTGTAGCCCCTATCTGGGAATATGATAACTCAGTATTCCTCTTCCATATAAAAGTGAGTTATGTCGTAGCCCTAAAGTTTGGCTGATTATTAAACAGCTATTTTCAGTTCCTGACTTTCACTGTACCTTGATTGTCTTGTTTCAGTTTAACCAAGCCCACGTTTGCAGCTCCTTGGTTGTTGCTGCAGCCTCAGGGTTTGAATCATACCCAAGTAGGTTTCCTCCAGAGACTTTGACTCCCACAGTTTTAAAAAGAAAAGTGGTCTAGGTGTATTTGAACAATTGTCCATATTCTATGAGAATGTGTTAGACAGGATCTCATCCCAGCTGCCCCCTCTTATAAGCTCCAGGGTTGGGTAAGCAGTTTTGGAAGTGTAGTGGATGCACCCATGTTGCATTTAGATCATTGTTTCCTAAACAGGAAGTGAGAAAAGCAGTGTTTCCATTGGATTCAGCCCAGAATGAAACCAGGATCGTACAACAGCGACTGTAGTAAAAGGCGTCAGAGAAAACCGCAGGAGACACTGCACATCAAGTCAAAGTGTTTCTATTGTCGTATTACAGTAGCTCCATGATGCATGGAGACACGGTGAGATGGAATGTCGTTCCTCATTGGTGATGGTGCAAAAAAGAAATAAACAGAGTATGCCTTACATATTTCTATTCTAAACATGACATATTAAGACTGTAAAATCTAGACATAACCATAAAACAAATAATGTATAGTTATGCAGCTGATTAGGTGTACCAAGCAATTAAAATACTCCATATTGGATCATTGACATCTGGCAGATGTGCATCTAGTGAAATATTAATACAAAGATATAAATATTAATATTAATAATACATAAATATTTGAGTAACATGCTTGACAGCTAATGGATAGTCTAGTTAAAGGCAAGTAGACGGGTAGTTATATTTAATATCATTCATAATGCCACGACCTTTCAGAAGCACTACATTTATGTGCTTTTTGCTGTGGTGCCAAGTGTGTGATGCATTGGGTGTATAAATATGGGACATTAGCACCTCGCTGATGTTTTTCTTCTGCCATAATTTTTTTTGTAACAATGGCAGCTTGACTAAACTGTGCAACAGACTCAGGGGTTTCTATAATGTAGAAGCTCTGGAAGTCTGGAAGTTACCTAGACGTTTCCTGATCCAACTTGGAAATGTGCAAAATAAAGAGTGGCACATTTCTGAGGAGCACAATGCGGTATAGTCTCAACAAAAATCAGATATGTGAGAAAATCAATTTGCCTGGAGTTCCAATTCTTCATCTGAAACGTGTAAACGAAAACTGCTTCATGTGATAGATAAGAGGACCATAACTTCTGAACTCTCAAAAGAAAAATTTGAAGCCACAAAAGACTCAAAAACGGATCATTACTTGTTTTTCACAGCACGGCGTGTGTTGTTTCTTACTTGCACTTAAAGAATGACTCTGGGTTTCAGAGACCATATAGTAAACATTTTTCACAATAAAGGGAGAAAAGTGATAGACAAAGGAAAATCGTGAAATTGCACACTGTTCCCATATCGATTTCTTATTTCAGGGTTTCCCAAACCCCCAGACACTTCACATTTTGCTCCCTTCCAGACACTCCACTTTCCTCACTGTCTGAGGGTCCTCGAAGACTGGGTTGGGAAACACTGTCTTGTTTGAGGCATATGGATACGTCTAACAAAGACTTAGATGCTGACCTTGATGCTGATGCTTGTCAGAAAAATTCCTTCTCTCGACACCTAGATTAAAGACCGCTGACTTAATTAAGTAACAAAATGCATCGTCACACATTACAGCGCATAAAACTGCCATTTGAAGTATAATTTACTATTCATTATTGTTTTTTATGATATGTTATGGTACTATGCTCCTACTACTGTACTAATTGTACTCATTTTTAATAGCTTCAATAAATTCAAAGAAACCCTGTTTTTACTTAAGTATGTTCTGAACGGACACTGTTTGACACATCTGTCGCATGGTTTCTTGTCAGAGAATCCCATCAACTTTGACCCTCCAGTTCAGTGGGGGTTTTTTGTATAATTTTTCTGGTAAGGTAAGAGAGGAACCACTTTTGGAAATGAGGAATGCTTTCTTTATAATTTTATTTCATGCTGTTTTGAGTTAAGTGAACATTTTTAGTTTCAACATATTTAAAATAAGTTTTATTAGGAGGTGAAGCATAAACTGAGGTGTAATTCTTTGAAGATTTTTGGTTTACGCCCAGCCTCAGCATAAAAAGGCCCTTACATCCCAGTTACCTGGATGCCACTGCAGGTGGCTGCCTTTCACTGCCAAGCTTGCTCTCAACTAAATAGGTGTCTGCGTATTATGGATGGAAGATGGGGTAGGTGAGAAGAGATTTCCCCACGGGGATCAATAAAGGGTCATTATTATAACAAGACAGCTAAGACACAGATCTGGTGAACCTGATTACACTAAGACAAGTCACGCAATGTTGGGGTTTTCATAAAGATTTTTTTAGAGAGATGGTGAGAGTATATAGAGTAGCTAGAGACTGGTGAGGTTGGTGGTGTGGGAGGAGAAGGGATTACATGGGGGGGGACTGGGCCGTGTGGGAAATACACTGTTGTTCCAACAGCATTGAGTATACTGCAAATTGTACTGCGTTTTACTCATTAGCATCGAGTACACTATAAATTGTACTGCATTTTATTCACTAGCATCGGGTATACTGTAAATTGTACTGCATTTTATTCAAAATACTTCTACCTATTAGTGCTGTAACAATACACATCAGTAGCTACATTTACAATAGGTGCATTGACAAGCAGTAGAACATGCATAAATACAACTGAATCGATGCTAAAGCAGTGTATCAGTGCGTATCAGTCTGCATCCAAGTATAATGTTAACATTTAGAGATGAAAAATGTGACCCATTTACCAAAAACAGAGTACTTCTGAGTCACAACAAACTCTTCAATGCTGTTTTTTTCAGTTTTCATGTAACATCTGATGGGACAGCAGATGTGTCACATTGTCATTTGTGTATCTATGCTTCATCGTGATATTTACTCCATTACAGATAAAGACAAGACTTACCGGTGGAGAAGTGTCATCAAAGCACAGACACATCAAACAGAAGTCGAATCCTAATCTAAGATGTCTACTGGTCAGAAGCAAAATTTGACAGGTGGTAAAAATCACAACAGCTCCAAATTACCATGCATACAGTACAACGTGAACGAGTGTGACTATTATTTGAAAGATATGGATTCAAAAAAATTAGATTTGCATCCAAAAGAACCCATGAAAAATTATAACAGAGTTCCGTTGCCCTCGCCCGGACTAGGGTCACCGGGGCCCCACCCTGGAGCCAGGCCTGGGGGAG
>JABFDZ020000131.1:3462267-3475558 GCA_019775955.2 Pollimyrus isidori
TCCCATCTACAGTACCCGGCACAACCCCATCAAAAATTGGAAGAATGTAAAAACCCACCGCACATCGCTGGGGCAGTAAACAAACCCCCCCCCCCCCCCCCCCAGCCCTTTAGGTGTGGAGTACCAGCCACTGTAGCACTTTTTCACAAACAAACAAACTGCAGAGACGTTCCACTTTGAAAGGTGACTTGGCAAGAGAGAGAAAAATATCAGGGATGCTGGATACACAACGTTGTCACATGGAAGCGGATTTGACACACAAAATAAGGCAACCCAGAAAAGAAAAGAAACGAAACGAAAATCATGTGGGTGGCAGCCAAACTAGATCGGCGGGTTACGCAATATTTAAAAAACAACGACATCAAGCAGGTGTCTATATTCCCACACCGTGACTGCAAGAGAGATTCTGAAATTACTCTGTATATTCCCCCCATGAACCATAATATTTACGCTGGTGATGCCATGGGACGGCATTCCAAGTGGAAATCATCTATGTCAACATATCGCTATAATACTATAGTAAAATATTATATAAAGATATCACAGAGTAATAATTTTGAGCTACTTTCCATACACACGCTGCAAAAATCCAGTGTTTACGACAAATCTATAAAATACTGCAAATCCTTATACTGAAAAAAAAAATGTTATAATTGCAATTAATGATGCATGCATTTCAGAGTAATTACGGCATCGTTTTGACTGTGTTTAGTTGGTTGAAGTTGAACTCAAACTTCTAACTGCTTTACTGGCGTTGAGGGGATTGGTCACACTGCAGCCCGTCTTCCAGGGTTGCCTGGTCTGCTTCGCTGTGTGTCTGCGGATTTGCTTGCTGTCCCCGGGTCGTGCAGGTCTCCTCCACGTTCCCTGGTTTCCTCTTGCAGTCCAAAGACACCTGGGTAGGTTAAATTTCCTGTAGTGTGTGTGTGTGCACGCAGGAGCGCAGCTGGATATTCTGGCCCCCGGACAAAATGTTGTGGTAGAATTTGCTAGGTGGAGGGTGGGAGTGGAATTCCCCACAGTAAAATGAGCAGAAACCAGATATATACCATACTTCTGCATATTAGGTAGGCCCCTGAATCTGCCGGGGTATCCGTGCCCCTCCAACACTCCTGCACTCCATCCAGGGCGTACCCTAGCCTTGTGTCCCATGTTGCCTGGGATAGGCTCCAGCACCCCCTGTGAGTGTGACCAGGATAAGCAGGTGGAAGTCGGATCGACAGACTAGCTATAAATCATCTCCAGGAAAAACCGCCTTCTTGTTTAACTGCATGTAACAGTAGGACGACAAATCTCCGCAGCAGATGGACGGCCGCTGAATTGTCACTTCACTTATTTCCTTCTGAAGCCCGCTATGGAGGACACGCTCCAATGCAGCCAGGGGGGTGGGGGTGCGGGTGGGGGTGGATGCACTCCCCGGGGGGGGTCTCCCCCGGAAGGCGGCCCCATTTGTATAATACCGTGACATCCCAAGTGATGAGAATAGCTGTGACTGGTTTAATTAAACTGCGAAAGCTTATTTCTGCTCTGCCACTTTGCATATTGCAGGTAAACAACTGACACCAAATATATGTTTTGCCACTGCAGTCAATGCTATAATTTGTCAACTCAAGGACCTTTCGCAGGCTCCAGTAGCAACTCAGGTCAGATAGTAGCTAGCTTTTTTAACTTCCAAGTCAGTTTATAAGCTCAAAAAATGTAGTAAGATGTCGTGCAGTGTTCTTAGGGATAGTCTTAGAGATAATCTTATCCACAAAGGGCCGGTGTGTATGCAGGTTGTGATAACCTTTAGGTCAGCTGTTCAAACCCCGGTGTGAGGACTCTTCAGCCAACCAGTCCTCTAATCAGTAATCTAATTAGGGAGCTGCAGTGAGAACCCGCACACACAGCGGCCCTTTGTGGGTAAGATTGCTCACCCCTACGCTAGACTACTAAATTATACTGTCAATGAGTATTCAAGAAGAATTGATATAAAAAATCATGACAAAATGGGAAATTTTACCAAAAAAAAAAGATTTATATGGCAGCACTAATTTATGGGTATATAATTTATTGTAAGACAATCTGAGGCAGTGTGTAAGGCATAATGAATACAGGGAGTTAAATTAAACCTGTTTTGAATGAGCACAGTGGTTTTAACATTTGACTTAATTGTGATATATCTGTAATGTAATCTCACTATGAGACAAAACAAGGGGCAGGAATTATATTAAACAGACTGGAATATATATTTTTAAATTATTTACAAACATTAAGACTGTACTTTAGACTATTTAGCAAGCTAGATTTTCAAGGTAAATTCCCACACAGCTATAGAATGCTAATAGCTCATCATTGAATCACTAACCATTAAATTCTGCCTGTACAGAAAAAAGTGTATTAAATTATATGTGCTCCAGCAGGCTAAATAAATTGTGCCTGTATTAGATCAGTCTCTGTGCAGTTGTCACCCATACATATGTACATTTTGCCTAGGCAAACAGACCAGGAGTGTACACTGTGGCATCCACTTGACACTAAACATCCCAAGGCATGCTGGGAAAAAAGCTCTTTTTGCTCACTGCTCTAGTTTACCTACTGAATGAAAAGACTTGATTGGTTTTTCCTTTTTTGAGTAAGAGCCAGAGTATTGGAATAACCTCTTACTGTTTCTCTCCATATTGAACATACCTGCAGTTTTGTTAAAACAAAGACATAGCAGTTTTTAATGTTTCTTATAAACTATTAAAGAGAATATTATTCTGGTTCATAATGTTAATCTGTTTCATGGAACATCATAAAAAGAAGATTGCAGGCTATTTTTTGACCATTTCTAATGGGTGTTATAAACGGCCAGACTGAACATCTGTAGTATAATCAATTCCCGAAATTCCACACCAAAGTTTCGCCAAAGGGGTTGGCATTCACCCAAATCAGCAGTGTTTAGATTTAGACTTGTCATTAACTTAATCTTACCAGACAGCTAAGTATGTGCCTTTTTCTGTCTGGCATTCATACATGCATACAATCTCAGGGGTTTCTTCTTATGAAGAGTCACAAGTTTTTCACATTAAACTGCATGTCACAATAGTGATTCGCTCAGTAGTATTAAAACACATTTTCTTTTTATGTTGGAGTAAGAGCAACGCTGTCACCTGTCTCGCACATGACAGGATCATCATCACACGTTGAAAAAGAAGACGCCGCTTTCTGTTTTGAATCAATACACGATGTGTGGCCTGTATTTTCATAAACATTTCATTGGACCCCCCAGCAAATTTTATTGTCAGATAATTGAAAGAGAAAGCAATTTAACAAAGAACAAAGTTATACAATCACTGTTGAAGTTTGCGTGACAGTTTCAATTACGGCAAAATGCATGCGATCCTACAGACAGGCTGAAATTAAGTTAAATTGAAATGTTTGCGTGTGTGTGTGTGAGTGTCTGTGTGTGCAGTACTTGCGAGACTTGTATTTTGTTTGATTAATTATGGTTAAGGTTAGGGTTGGGTAGGTGTTAAGGTTGTCATTGGCAGGATTAGGGTTTTGCCCATAGAAATGAATGAAGAATCCCCACAAAGATATGAGTACAGGTGTGTGTGTGTGTGTGTGTGTATATGTTTATACGTAGCATGTACACGGGGTCGAGAAGCACACTTCTTGCCAGGCTCAGTATTACAATGTCTAAGATGCATGATCTACCGTGATCACCGCATCTCAGAAAGAGCCACCCTCCTGGGATTTTCCCACACTACAGTGTCTAGATTTAAACTGAATATGTTGTGATGCCATCTAGTCTGTGGCAAGCTGCTCTTTTTCCAAAAAAAAAAACCTTGTTAGTGAGTGAGGTTAGAGGAGAACGCCCAAACTCCTTAAAGCTAACAGGAAGGACACAAGTGCAAAAATAACAGCTCAGTACGACAGTGGTGTGCAGAACGGCTCCTCCAAACCGGCACCTTGTCAACCCATGTAGCTGTCCTGGAAAGTAAAGGGAGTCCACACTGGGGGCACAGTGAGCATGGTGTCCAAGCCAAGACACTACGGCCAATTTACAGGCACCGATACATCTTACTGCATGTTTTTGGACTGTGGGTAGAACCCAGCAAGCATGCAGAGGCATGGGGCAGCAGAGCAACTTTATATATAGTAACATATTTTATATATCTCTCCATTTTCCAAATCACATCCTTCTGGGTCACAGGCCCAGAAGCTACAGGCACGGGGTAG
Organism: Pollimyrus isidori; assembly: GCA_019775955.2. NCBI lineage: Eukaryota > Metazoa > Chordata > Actinopteri > Osteoglossiformes > Mormyridae > Pollimyrus > Pollimyrus isidori. The sequence continues at coordinate 3,466,474 of JABFDZ020000131.1, forward strand.
GGAACAACCCAGGATGGGGGGCCAGCCCACCACAGGGCACACTCCCATACCATTCACACCTATTACTAATTTAATATATGTGTGTGTGTGTGTGTGTGTATTTATCTTTAACAAAAACACATGTGCCACTATTGTTGGCACCCCTGGAAATTATAGTGAACACAGTGTAAAAAAAGTAGCAGTTGTAGTAGTAACGCAGTAATAATAATAATGATAATAATAATAATAATAAATGAGAACAACAATGCTTTTTCTTCATCGTTGGTACAAGCACAATAAGGGAGCAGAGGAGTTCTTCGGCTGTCACATGCCCGGACTTGCTCTCCTAGATTGATGGCCACCAAATAATTCAGTTTATCTCAATTATTCTAGGCCACTGCAGCATCACCTATGAAGGCAGAGCGTTTCCAATCCTCAGAACACATTTCAGCTCTACTTCTGACACCCAGATGAAGGCACAGGGGCAAACTGCAGGGGGGAGGCTAGAGTTTCCCCCAGCTGTTACATCCAAATTCTAGATGTTGTGGCACTAACATACAAGACATTGAAACCAAAGCAGCAGCAAATATGATGCTGTAAGAATAACCGAGAGATGGCAAAAGACGCGAAGTGTGAGTGTGGCATAAATTGGGACATTTTTCATTTCAAATATCACTAAACAGGAAGGGGAAGAGAGCAAGGAGAGTATATGAAAAATGGATTTTTTTGGGCTGTAAAACCAGCACACAGTGGATCAAGCTGGGTTGAAGCTGTATGAGCCACTTCTGAAGATTAAACCTTTAAGGCCTTAATCGCAGCTGTGTGCTACACGGCCACTGAACTGCTCGGCGAGTGCGATGCCATGAGGTCTGACGGAACGGTGATAGGCTGCCTCCAATCTACCCAGTGTAAAAGAACATTACATAAAACACAGTCTGTTATATAAAATCAATTAGACTACTCTCTGTGAGTAGGTTGCCAGCTGGAATTCCATGGCTGGTGGAGTGATTTCACCATTGGACACATGAGCAAACCATCCAACTGTCTGCTTGACCCAAACCACTTATCCTTACTGGGTCGTGGGGGGGCCAGAGCCTATCCCAGAAGCAACGGGCACAAGGCAGGGAACAACCCTGGACGGGGGGCCAGCACATCGCAGGGCACACTCACACACCAATCAATCACACATGCACACCTACGGGCAATTTGGCAACTCCAATCAGCCTCAGCACGTTTTTGGACTGCGGGGGGAAACCCCATGACGACACGGGGAGAACATGCAAACTCCACACACAGGAAGCCCAGGCGGAGACTCGAACCCAGGTCCCAGAGATGTGAGGCAACAGGGCTAACCACTGCACCACCATGCCACCCCCTGGTTGACCCTGCTTTATCAATTAAAAGATGCCTGCTAGATAAATGTCCATGTGCTTGACCCAACCTGTAAACGGGCGACACTACTATTCAAGTATATTACCAAGAGACCCAACTTAGTCTGTTCCCCCAAAAACGAAACGATGCACAATATTTTTATTTTAAAAATGTATTCAGTTCAAGCGTTGGGACATGGGTGCAATAACCATCTGTCTTCCAACAGCTTGTGTGAGCAGAGTGGTGGCTCTGAGGCTAGGTATCTATACCAACAACCAGGTAGGTGCTGGTTTGAATCCTGTAAATACCTGGAGTGATTTTACACCTTTGGGCCCTTGAGCAAGGCCCGTAACGTGCGATTTCCTGGGTATTAAGCTACAACTTACAGGGAAAATTTGGGGGTTGGTTGTAGGATTGACACTCCAGCCACTGGAAAAAACTCCCACTATTCCAGTGGACCAGTGTGGTACTGAGGTATCACCCGCTGCATGGCTGCACTCAGGTTCTCATCCCTGAGATGGTTTGTTGTGTGGTGGGTGTGGCAAAGTGCTGTAATCAGATCATGCGCAGGTGGGTCTGAAACCTATTACCGACATGCTGAAGTAGGGGTACACCTTAATTGGGATGTTGATCCCAAGTGTGCACACTGTCGCCCACTGTGGCCGATTCACATAACTACGTTAGGGACGCTACAAACTCCCCTCACAACGTGAAGGATTCCAGCCCCCAGCTCTGAAGGTGTGAGGCTAGTCTCACCACTGAACCTCTGACTGGATTTCTAACATCAGCCGATCTACATGAATAAATCTGCTACAGTGCTCAAAATACCATAACCAGCCTCCCAGCACTCATCCTGGTGAGGGTCTACATAGTTCACAAACTGATAAGGAAAAATGGCTACTGTTGTACACACCTAAAGAAGGGACTATCCCATAAACTACAAACAAATTAATCTCACATTTACTACTGGTACATTCACAGCAGTCATAATTCAGTCTAAACTGGGAGAAATTTTGATAGAAATTGTAATTGTTTTTAAAAAAAGAAAAGGGGAAAAAAGACAGATCTGATCTGGTCTACCACAGACAATAGGGATAAGAGTAACTTTTATTAATGAAGAAACACTATAATCAAGCATGGAAAAACACAAACAAGATTTTGGCAATTGCTCCTGGTCTGAGTGGGTGGCCAGACAGAGACAGTTGTATAAGAGCATATTTCCGTTCATTAGACGACATTTAAGGACACACAAGGTCGTAACTGTTTCAACCACAGGCTCCCAGACACCCATGCGGATGCTGGAGGCAAAAAAATGTATTAAAATAAAGTGCTTAAACTAGTTTTAAAAAACAGCACAGGAAAAACAAACTTATAGCCAGCTGCTAATAAAATATATTAGATCACCAAAGAGATGCCATCACAGCCACCCCGTGTCCTGCATCCTGAGATTAGCTTCTGGTTCATGGCCAACCTATAGTGGATAAGCAGTATGGAAGAGGGATGGATGCAGAAACTGATGGATGCAAGGATGGCGAGATGGATGAAGACAAACGAACGTTATGCATCTATCTTTCTCTTATCCACTCTTATGACATACTCTTGAATCTTGGAACTATTTGTCTTTTTGAAATGTATCTACTAACATATCCAGTAAATTTTCATGCTGAATAATTGCCATCCAAAGGAAAAAAAAACCATCAGAGACCCTCAGTGGAAGAGAATTTTCTGTTGTGTTCGAGCTGTTCACAGTAACTCTGGGAGCCACTTAAAATGAGCACAGAAGTAGGGTTTGGCACACGGCAGTACACACACTTTGGGCAGATCAGAGACACAGATTCACCTTATAGCATTAACACAGAGCAAACATTCACACCGAGAGCCAGGACTGAGAACAAAACCACTGAAACTGGAGGTGTGAGGCTAAGTCACTAACCACCAAGCCAGCTGTGCCAGCCAGCTGACCTAAGGCATCAAACTGCTCGGGGTCACATGGGGGCCAGGAGCCAATCATAAGCACGAGTACACCATGGAATGGATCCCAGTCCCTCACAGGGCACAGGCATACACTAGACACAAACTAGGGCTGCTATTTAACCTATCTCTCCAGTACGCTACCATTTAACCCTGCGCTGAAAAGAAAAGTTGTTCTTTCAAGCTGGTAAAACAGGCCTGTAAAATGGGTTTTAATTTGTTAAAGAGAAATGGTGCACAGGTGCAGGTTCTTTCCTGCAAAGCTGACAGATGGCAAACCTCATCCCAGCCTCCCCACATATGCCAGAATCTGTGTCCACATCAGAGATCACTCTGATATTCTTTTAGTTAATAGTAAATTAATCATTTTCACTTTCTCTGTGCCAAAAGCCTTATTATTGCTCCCTGTCAGGAAAAGGAGACACAATGAAATAGGGGTATGAAGATACTCCATTTCGGGGTAGTATAAAACATTTAATTCCACATAGAGATCCTGAGCCTTGCAGCTAGATTCCGCTGCTCTCCGCAGGCGTGTAGTTGGGGTGCTCTCCATGTTCCTGCCTCTCTGATCCAAGCCTCTTTGATGGCTCTCCAGCTGGCTTCCTTGCAGCTCCTCTGCTAATTGAGCGGCGTGCAAGTTTCGGGGGACTCCGTCATTGCCGATGCGGTCTGATAGGTGTATCCTTCAACCATGACACACTTCTGGGTGCCGAGGAGAGTTGTCCCCTCTGGGATCCGACTGTAGCTTTTAAGAAGCACGAAGCTGATTTTGTGTAAACGAAACGTTCGTTACGTCATTAAAAGAGTAAAACCAACCCGGGACGTTCCGGTTCTCCAGAGACCTTGCAGTCGCTCTGTTTTGCAGCCACGAGAGATGGTAATTATTTCTAAAGCTGCTGGGATAAAAAAAAAAAAACAAAAAAAAAATCAATAACATCACCAACGTATTATTTATAAGGACCCCGTGCATTTCCTCGTTTATATGTTATCATTTATGAAAATGACATCCGTGGAGCTACCCGCACCAGATGGTCAATAAAACTGATTTAACTGTATTGCAGGTTCTCCATCCTGTCCTGTTTGTCTGCATTCAGTCATCATTCTTCCTTTCCAGTTGACTGGAATAAGCAACTTGAGCTGAACCTTGAGCGTACCGGATATTATTCTCCAGAGATCACTACTGAAGGAGCAGAGAGGCAAAAGGACCAGGAGGCAGGAAGGGATGCTTGATGCAAATCCAGCACATGCTGCATGAGCGTGTCCCTTTTGCTCATACACTGAAAAGTGGGACAACATGATAACAGTCATATTTATTTATTTATTTTGCATACATATTTATTTTGCAACTGAGGAACTTCAGTGATTTCAGCAAAAAATCTATATTTGGCATGCCTGGGAGAATGTGACGGTATTATTCAGTTGATTTCCACTTTTTTTTTTAAAAGAAAATTCCATCATCATCATATTCTGGCCAAGGAGAGCCATCCTTTACTTATCCAACTTTCATTTCCTCTTATCCAGGTACAGGGTTGAGGAGAGCCCTGAAGCCCTTCCCAAGGAACACAGGGAGCAAGTTGCCCCCCATGAAGCCCCCCCCATGCCCACTAACAATCCCTCCCTTTATATATTTATCAGTTTTATCTACCTGATTGACTGCAATTCTGCACAGCATCTTCCAAATACTGTTGCGCTTTATGTCATTGTGTCTTGTCCTTGTTCAACTGCACTGTTTGCCTTTAATTGGCCCTCGGGGACAAATAGAGTTAGTTGAATGGAATTGAATTGAGTGCAGAACTGTCTACATGCAAATCCGCCTCCAGTACCCAATGTATTACACACAGAAGACGCTGAAAACTCAACTATTTCAGACCTCCGACTGGACATCTTACCACTCTGGGACTACATGGTAAGATGATTTAGTTTTGTATAAACAGCTGCCCACATTAAACGTTGTTCTGCTGGGAGACAGCGCCCTCTACTGCTGAAATTGCAAGAAACATTCTCATGACACTGACAGAGTGAAATGCCAGTACTAGCGCCGTCCCCCCCCTCCTCCATCACACCTTTTTAAATGAACCCATTAAACAGCACCCTAGCTGTGGTACAGTCAAATGACATGACAATCATCTGCGCAATTACCCATGGTGCACTGCTTCCAAATGATGAAAAATGTGCAATGAAATTGGCAATAAACAAAAATTGACTGGATAAAACTGCTACTCACTCCAATAGTAATTAGCATTAGATCAGGGTTCCACAGTTCTAGTTTTGGAAGCCTTAAATCCAACACAGTTTGCAGGTTTCCCTGTTCAAACACATCTTAATCAGCTAATTACCAGACTTATTAGGTATGTTTAGATTCTGGCCCCAGAACTGTAATAGGGGAACTCTGCATTAGATTTTAGAACCAAAAATTACTACATAAAAAGGTGTGTGTGAAAATTCTTTCGTTCTTAACACTAATCTCCTCTTTTAAAGAGTAACCATTGTGTCTTGTCCTTGTTCAACTGCCCTGTGTGCCTGTAATTGGCCCTCGGAGACAAATAAAGTTATTTGAACTGAATTGAGTGCAGAACTGCACTGATGAGTGTCATGAGGGCTCAGAATAAAGTTTAATGTGGGCAGCTGTTTATACAGAACTAAATCATCTTACCATGTAGTCTCAGGGCAGTAAGATGTCCAGTCAGAAGTCTGAAATAATTGAGTTTGCACCGTCTTCTGTGTCTAATACATTGGGGGTGCCGGAGGCAGATTTGCATGCAGACAGTTCTGCATTCAATTCAATTCAATTTAATTCAATTCAATTCAATTCAATTGTCACTGAGGGGCAATTAAAGGCACATAGGGCAGTTGAACAAGGACAAGGACACCTACCGACCTATCAGTTTATTTGGTAGGATATAAAATCTTGTTACTTTGAAATCTATTGAAACCTCAGATGAAAGTAATTTTAGCTCCAAAATGCAGAGTCTGTCAAGGCATTCCTCTTGCAGGTATAAAAGGAACGACGGAGGGCCAGCTGTGGTTGCTGGTTAATGCAGTTTTGCCCCCCCCCTGCCGTGCACCTGGGCCATGGGGTGCCCTGTCAAGGAGGTGAAGGTGGGGACAGGGCAGCCTGTGGTGAAGCTGACATGGAATCAAGGGGACAGGTTCATCTGGGACTGTGAACAGACACAGCGCCTACAATGCTGCTGGTCGGCAGGGAGTAAACAAACTCATCTGGACACAAATAGCAACTACAGTTATTCCACCCTGTTATGCTGTTGTTGTATTGCTTCTAGTTTACAGACAAACACATTGTACAAAAAAAAAAAATTTAGACCCTTGTGTCCAGCCTGTCCTGTATTTTGCACTTTAAGTATTGTGAAAACTTTCCATCTCACAGTTATTGTATTTTGCAACACATTCCTAGGGGTGCATTATTCATTGTCACTGTTTAGTTGTATATGCATGGTATGACAATAAAGCCTATTTGACTTGACTTGACTGCTCAGGCTGCCTCTTCAAACAACTACACGCGTGTGTGCCTTTCTACCTTTGACCGTAGTGGATTTTCCACATACTCTCATCAGTTCAGTGTGTGACACACCCTGAACACAGAAGTACAGGGAAGGCAGGCAAATCAGCAAACATTTTAATTCTCATGCTAACAAAAGGGCTCAGCATCTGTTTTGAAAAACCACTCCAGTTAGAGATAGTGAAACGGCACTATGGAAGAGCACATCTTTTTCTGGTCTATTTCAACGAATATCAATACCACAAATCAGCAACCCTCTCACTAAACCATGATTGGATCACTGCCTCTTAAAATTTGCAACCTTGGCATGTAGTCTCGATGATGTGGGCCATTTCTACCAGCAAACGTCAACAACAGGGCACAAAATGAGGACTGAGGAGCCCGGTAAAAGCTCTTTTTTAATAAATATGTTTTTAATTTCAAAGAGGAGAAGGTCCACATGCTAACATCCACTACTTATGTCATTTCCCATGTGAATTGCTCATGCACAAACTGTTAATTCCCTTCCATGATAAATAGTAGAGACAAACACATGCGCTCCACCTTCTCCCAGTATTGTGGGCCAACACCAGTCTCTCACTGTAGACCTGCCTGATATGCACTGGCCCCCTGCCAAGACCACAGACAAATAGGAAACCCACCAACCTATCGATGTTTAGCCACCTGAAGTCACATGTTTCAAATCCAAAACTAGAGAAATGTAATGGTTAGGCCTGAAATTTTTTAGGAACTCTAACATTTGCGTATTATAACCGTGTTTGTGCCTTCACTTTTATTCTTAAACTAAGATTAAAATTGACTCTGTTGATCCTAGGGGGAAATTCTGGCATTGGACTTATCCTTTACGGGTCAACGGTGCTTGGCACAGTGAAACGAACCAGTGACAGGTCAGATTCAGACTCCCTTTGAACCTCTCCTAACTGTAACTTCTAAAGGAAAAACAAAAAAAATTAACGTGTAATGTATAAACTACCGCACAGAGCATCATAATTGCTTAGCGTTACCGTTACAGTATATGATGAAAATACCAATAAGCAATATATAATAAGGATGAAAGTTACACTTGTTGAAATTCAACCTCAAGACTTTTAGTCGCTTTCATTTGCTTCAGTGTTACCCACAACGCTTGAAAAAAAAAAAAAACTTGATTATCCCCAGACATCTTGTGAACCCTGAGATGACAGCTGGATGGGTGTCAAATGACAGTCATTTGGCCCAGTGTCAACCCCAGGTGTGATCACTATGTAGCTGGAGCACAGCTCGTCTCAGCACAGCTCGTCTCAGCACAGCTCGTCTCAGCACAGCTCTCCTGCATGAGCTCACTGCCATCGTCGTGGCTGCTGCACCACCAACATCATGCCGTCGCATCACCACACCCACAGTGGCCACCATCGGCAACACAACTCAACGTGCTGAATGGTGTATTAGGGCAACCGACAAGTAAACAAGGCTATTGTGCCTCAGCGACTGTATGCTGGTGGTGAGAGAGGACTCAGGGCGTGAGCAGCTGCCACAACCCATTAAACCGGCTCAGCTTAACCTAAGACCACAAGACACACACAAACACACATTCAGAAAAATCAAATGAATTAGCCTCACTTACTCTCGCAGGCATATCAGAGAATAAAAAGCACTGCAAATAAAGCCACCATCTCTCTCCTCTCCTTAATCTCATAGCTTAGAGTGTCACCATCACACAGAAACCCTTCTGGGAACATATCACATTATGTTTGAAACCATTCACAACTCTAAACTGGTACTGTCATTTTTCCTTCATACGTATAATCAAAGGCATATGTCACGGGAAAAGCAGTATGTACATGGACACATGTTTAAATGCAGGTGACCATGTGGTGGATGAGTATCTGGAAGATGCATGAATAACAGAAGGTGTGTTACTTTAATGCAACAAGAGAAACACCTGGAATTCTAGTAGTGGTGTAACGGTTTTGGAACTAAGACTGAAACCGCGATACAAATCTTCAGGATCTTGTATTGCGGTTTTGAAGAACAAAAACACAATATTCAACCCTCCCCAGAGAGATGGAGAATGCCGCTTCTTTCAAAAAGATTTATGATGTAAAGGTCAAAAGGTTCCGGGTCAAAAGTTCACAGGGTGGGGCGGGGTTGGGTTGTAGCCAGGTAACTTGACAAGAAGTGACAATTTCCATATGCAATGCAATGCAATGCAATTTTATTTATATAGCGCATTATCACAACATTACATTGTCTCAATGCGCTTTACAT
>JABFDZ020000131.1:3524426-3544167 GCA_019775955.2 Pollimyrus isidori
TGACTGCGCAGCCCCTGATTGCGTAATTTCACGTGATTTTTTTTGGCGACTAACCGACTAATGAAAATGTATTCGACTAAGCCCTCTTCATATCGACTAACGTTTAGTCGACTATTTGGGGGCAGCCCTTGTATCCTCTGTCTTAAGTGTTTACTTTACGCTGCCTGGCTTTAACGAAAGACCTACATCAGCACCCGCTTTCGCTAACCAAAAGAAATAATTTTTTTTTGCTTTATCAAAAAAAGTGAGAAATGCAAAAAAAAACGTTCAGGTAGAGCTGGGTGATATGGCAAAACAATATTTTTTCCTGTATTGACCGATTTCAATAATTATTATAGCTTCACAATTCCGTTCGATGTAATAATGTAATAATCAAAATAATAAAAATAACCCTATTCTGGCAAATAGAATAAAAACATTGAAATAAATAATATTGGTAAAACATATTTTCCAACAAATTTTTACTGTTTACATATAAAATTCCCATTAAATTATAAAAGGTTATTCATTTTCAAGTATTCAAAGAAACATGGCTCAAATTAACAAAACCATGTAATAATCTGTCACGATCCGTGGTCGGGCAAGCAGGCAAGCGGGCAAGCAGGCAAGCGGGCAAGCAGGCAAGCAGGGGAAAGAAGCCAGGAAGTCGGGTGAAAACAGGACTGTTTTTTTAAGGAAGACCGATGGCAAACGAACAGCAGGAATAAACACAAACATCACTAACATCAATGACAAGTCTGGTGAAGACTGACTCAGATGAGTACTAAATACACAGGACTAGCAGGTACTAACAAGGAACAGGTGAGAACAATCAGGCATAGACACGAGGTAATGAGGTGGGCGTGGCACATGAGGATCGTTCGGAGCGGGGTGTGACAATGTGCAAAACTGTATAATATTGCAGATATGTTAAAGGACAAACATAAAATAAAGCAGGACAGAACTGACTGCAACAAGTATCTTCCTCTATTCTTGGTCTCTTAAAAACTTCTGAGGTAGAAAAGTATCTAAACCAAACAAAAAAAACACTTATTTAAAAATATCCCAAATCATGGTTAGATTTTTTTGTCCGGCGCTGCAAAGGGTCACCACACGTCACCATGTCACATGGCACAAAATCCTCACGATGGGCAAGACGACTTGAGCCAGATTGTGCAGCACAAACTGGAACCACCTCGACACAATTTTGCCCTTATTGGCTGAAAATTTGTCACACGCATGACGTTTGTATCCCAGGAAATTCCAATGCATTATCTGCTATTTCTCCCGAAAAGCACGTAAAGCAGTGAGAACTGGTTCAGTTCATTTACCTGGTAAAATAATTTAAATAAATGACAAATGCTCTAATCTTATTTATTGTTAGTTACTGTAACGTTGCGCTGCTTTATTTGTTTAATCTTCCAGTCTGGGAAGAAGGTATTCAAGTAAAGATTGCATTGTACTCTGTACAGGACAATAAATACTTTGAATCCTTGAAATAAAGGCATTTGATCTTTTTCCTGCCAGCTATCTTTTTACACAGAGCCACTATACACAATAGTTTTACTCTCTGCTGACAGTTTGTACCAGGAGTTGGTTATTGTAAAAGAAGTAATGTGCGTGCAAGTGATATTTGTATAGATTTATCTACACCCTTCTGGCAGTGCTGCCATTGCAGTCAGGTCTCACAGACTATGAAGAGTAGAAGCTGTCCGACATGGCTGCAGTAGGTTTATACTCCACCCCTGCAGCTGCAGTCAGATCGCACTCCACATTGCGTCAGCTGCAGACAGCTGCAGACAGACCAAAGCCCAAGTCGAAAGTACCCATTGTTTCTTTAAGGGAGGATGGGCAAAATTACAATGTCGTCAGTGATTGGCCGTTGTGCTGAAGTTCAGTAAACCTCTGCTTGATAGGCCATTGAGTTGTCTTTCTCATCGCATTCTCTAAAGTAGAGCAAACTTGGATGATCGCATTTTATAGTCTGTGTGTGTCATCATCGTGATCATCCTAATTTTTTATCAATTAAAAAAATGAGATAAAATAATCACCCAGGACTACATTCAGGTTATTATTCAAGTCAATTATAGATATTCAGTCATGAACCGCAGATTTTAGTCAACAACGGACTGCAAATAACGGACCTTGCACTAACACACCAATTCAAGCTCCTCCCACTGGCTTAAACCTGACAACACATGCTGATCCCATTCATGTGGGGGCTCTGAGGCACTAACCTGACGAGTCGTGGCCTGTGTACTCAAACATCTTGTCCCAGGTGCCATTCTCCTCCTTCCAGATGATGACCTTGCGGTCGTAGGAGCAGGAAGCCAGGACGTTTCCATACATGGGGTGTGCCCAGGCTACCTGCCACACAGGGCCTTCATGACTGTTATGGGTAACCAGAGCAGAGAGGCATCAGGTCAGAGGTCAGCGTGGGGCCACCGTGCAGAGATGGAGCCGGGGGTCCATTGCTTAACACACAGCAGCGACATCACCCACGAACAAATCACTGCATATTATTTTCATGGCGGATTTCTGTTTTGATTTCACCTGGGTGTCTAAGGGCTGGCACAGTGATAAACATAAAAAACACATTTCAAAAAAGCTGGTCATGTTACAGGTCTGCAGAATCAATCAATGTAGTCCTACTACTCAGAAATCCTAAACACACATGGGAAATCCTGTGACACTGATCAGCAAGTGACATCAATGAAACATATGCGTGGCAATATTAAAACTTCTATGGCACACGGGGTCAGTACAACTGTTCCACATCTCACTTCAACAGCAAACACAAACTCACCCTCTCAAATCTGCCACAAGAATCTGCCCTCCGTTCTTCACATCAAATATCTTGACAGACCTGTCTGAGGAACACGTGGCCAACCTCGTTCCATAATAGTCCATCTGAGCATCATGCTAAAGGGGGGAAAAGATGACAACCAGCCTTTTCAGTGAAGACAAAAGGGAAGACCAAAAGGACTGGCTATTCTGAAACTTGCAAAATCAACGGCTTCTACTCTCCAGCAACACCCAAAAATGCACTCAACCAAAGCAGGGGCAAATGTAAACTTTCTCTTGTAGTTACAGGACACTAAGAGAATAGCATAAAATTACTCCCATTAATATTAGTAAGTAGAGCAATATTACATACAATCATATCCTCATGGGAAGTATCCACAGTGTTGATAACAGAAACCTGCAAATGAAAAAAGAGCATTAACTTTAATATCCCACCAAGATTGATCCCACACATTGAATAACCAGGTCACATATTCAATGGTTCAATGATGTATGCAGCAGTTTTTGCTTTTTCCACTGTGGTATCAGAGTAATTTTAAAAGCTTAAAACAATTACAAAAAAGAAAACCAACTAGGCTGCTATCAATTGTCAGGGTGCTTTTACCTATAGTAATTTTTGAAAATGGGATGTACATTTGATTTGCACTGACTACCACCCTGAAGATTGGACGGATCCAAGAATCAAAGCAAGGAAGACCTTAAAAGGGCCAAAAAAGTGTTGAGGTCGCAGTAAAATAACGGCGTTTTTGTTTTTCGGGCTGTTAAAGAAACAATGCTATCCAATCGCTCTTGTTTAACCCAGCTAAAACGTGTCACTGCTTTTGAACAGACTGTGGTAATTATCAGGACTGTCATGTACAGACGCCGAATTCTGCCCGCAAATCACTCGTTAATAAACAGTTATGGTATGGGAAAAAGATCCATCTACGGAACCATCACTCATCATATCTAAAGATTACAAAGCTGGACTCAGCGCCACGCTGGACGCGGGTTTAAAGTCCCATGAGGGGCCCTCTCCTTACAGCTGTCCCTCAGCAAGAAAAACCTGCCAGAACTAATAATAATAATAATAATAATAATAATAAACTTTATATCTGCTTAACCGGAAAAGTGTTTGCCAAAATACCAGCGAAATAATAACTCGTAATTAAGTTACCAGCTACTCAGCTAAGTACAATCTACTTGAATGAATCCATAGAAATTTCATATTTCCTTCACTGGCCAACTAGTACTCAGACTTAAGGACTTCCAGTAACAGTCTACACCACATTATCAGCTTGAAACTCACCATTGCTTTGGTGGATACGACCGATTTCTAATAATATTAATGTAATCGCTTTGTTAGGCGCCGTTATTTATTTTCCCAGCTGTAACTTGCCCCACTTTTCGACGTGGCAAGAGCACCGCTCGCCGCCAGCCTGTCTTCCGTGTACGTCCAGTTTCCGGACTCGGGTGACAACAAAGCGATGCGCTGAGAAGGTTCCGCCTTTGACACGCATTTCTTGATGCATCGTTCATAAGCCCCACATGGGGGCAGCATGGAAAGGAAAATTAATTTCGCTGCCGGCTATTTATATCACCCATTGCCTGCCTACTGTTCAGTGTCGTGTTTCCCAGTTTGTTCTTGGACCAAGAATGTAATTTCCCCCCTGCTTACGCCATGTTCTCCAGTTAAACTCTTCTCCATTTTAAAAGTTATGTTTTAAGGATTGTTTTCTCTGTCTCAAACAAAGTATTAGGAATAAAATCAGAATGACTCACGTATCATATCACATCTCCAACCTGCTGGAGAAAATGACATCTACTGACAAAGATTTTAGGTAAGTCTGCACATTTAACAAACTTTAGGACAACTATTTACTTTAAAAGTAAAACGTGTATGGAAACGAAAATTGATTTTCAACTCTCTGATAATTAATTGTGTATTTATACTGGATATTTTTGTGCGCCATTTAATTTAAAGTATTCCGAACAGTTATTGCCCTACAACACTTAGTCATAGTACATTGAGGACAGTCAGAGTGACAAATGGCATCGCTGCAAATAATAATTATTTTAGTTTGAAGTACATTTTATAATTAGTATTTATGTTTAAGGAAACGCAGACATAAACAAATTAATAGTTTATTTTCTCCATTTGAAGGTATGTTATAATTAATCATGACTGATGTTATGCACGTAGTAGGCTAATTCATGTGTTTAGCCTAATAACACTAACTGAACATTTTTCCACTTAAACCATTTTCTTAAGTGTCACGCAATAAACGTCATGAAAATAGAATAACTTATAGTTACCAAAATATTTATTTGTTCTTAAATAATGAAACTATTGTGACGTTTATTAGGCCTAATACAAGGCGCTGCTGCAAGTTGCAGTGTTTTTGGAAAATATATAATACTTGTATGTTTGAAGTTTGAAAGCAAACGATCATACAAAAAAGATCATTAAACATATGGAAAATGTGTTGAATCTGGCATTTTATTGCGGAATTTGTACTATTTTATACTACTACTTACACCACGAAAATACTGTAAAAATAAACACCAACAAAAAAAGAGTAACTAAGGTTAAGTTTGCCCCAGGTACACTTTGCCTGGGTCTTATACCAGTAACAGTGTTTGTTCTACTTGACCATAGCACTACCTTCTGTCCATGCATGAAAATAGGTATACCATCAGTTATAGATATAGCATTACATACAGCTGGACTTCTTTATGTTTGTTGAAGTATATTAAAGCCTAATTGATGGCCATTCATTATTCATGTTAGGTTTATGGCCACCAATGACCTGATGATGGAACTGCAGAAGGACTCCATCAAGCTAGATGAGGACAGTGAGAAGAAGGTTGTGGCCATGCTGCTGAAGCTTCTCGAAGACAAGAACGGAGAGGTCCAGAATCTGGCAGTGAAGTGGTGAGAGAACTGTCCCTTTGACCTGCAGAGACCCCCTGGTGGAGAACGTTTGAAACATATGCATCCACCCACCCGATTATTTGTGATTTTTCTGTTTGTGGTCAAACTTGCCTAGACAGAAACCCAGGCAGTATGGTATAGCCTACAAATGAAATGGGACTTGGCATTAAAATGCAATAGTCAGTTTAAAACATCAAGTCACAACCTGTAACATGGAATGCAGGTTCACTTTGGTTTTGTCAGGGTGTATTTCCTTTAATATACTTTGTAACTTATTCTGCAGAACAGCGTTTCCCAACGCAGTCCTTGGGGAACCCCAGACAGTTCACGGTTTTGCTTCTTCTCAGCTCCCAGCAGACCTTTACCAGGTATTCAGTGTTCCTGATTGGCTGGGAGCTGGGAGGGAGCAAAAATGCAGACCATCTGGGGATCCCTGAGGACTGGGTTGGGACACACTTCCACTCCAGTCCTCGGGGACCGACAGTCGGCACATGTTTTTGCTCCTCCAAGCTCCCTGGGAAAAACGTGGACTGTCTGTCTCTCCCTTAGGACGAGATTGGGAAACACTGCTGTAGATTACAACAACTGTGTAAAGCTCAAGTGCTGCCATGAAACAAAATACAGACCTTGTTTGTAAACCCATGCTTACATCGATCCATACATCAGACCGGTGTTTGTTTGTATGTGGTATTTCGGGCAAATCTGAGTAGTACCTGTGCTGATTGCTGTGCAGCTTGGGTCCGCTGGTGAACAAGGTGAAGGAATATCAGGTGGAGACCATGGTGGACACCTTGTGCTCCAACATGATGTCAGAGAAGGAGCAGCTGAGGGACATCTCCAGCATAGGGCTAAAGACCATCATTGCAGAGCTTCCTTCCTCCTCTTCGGGTATTTAATCTCTTGGATAACTGTGTTTTGCTGTTTCTCTGATGATTTTGTTCAAAATATAACCTAGAGTACTTATAGGGATATTTTCAGTGGATTAATTGAAGATCAAAGCTCAAAGGTGCTGGCATGCTATTTGTATTGTGACCCAGATACCTTCAGTTCATCAATCCACCATCTTAATCACTGGTGAAATTTGTTGACACTGTTCAGTATCACTTTACCCTGTAACTTAGGAATAAAGAAAGTAAAACAGAGGCGCTAACTCAGAACATCGCTGACATAGATTGAAAATAGTGTTAGAGCTGATAGCCAACTTTCTTAACTAATGACTGTACAGTATGTACAGGAGGTAGACAGAGTAACAGAAACACCACATGAAAAAACACTGTTAACTATGTATTGACTAAATTGTATTCGCAAACAGGGCTATGCAGGTGAATGCAGAGGTGGAAGTCTATGTTCCAGAAAGTAAAAATCTAGACCAAGATTTTGTTTCAACCAACCAGTTGAGTACTATCACAGTGACTCAACTGGGTGGTTGAAACAAAATCCTGGTGTGGATTTTTACTTCCTGGATATTGAATATTGGGGAGCGCGGACCAGGGAAGCAGAGGCAGGACTCGAGGTGTCAGGAGAATATGGGGTTTAATTAAAGGAGGACAGATCAACATGACTGGAAACAGCTGGTGACATTGAGATTCCACATGAGGTAGGGAGGGGGGCGTGGCACATGGGAGGATCAGATGAGCAGGACATGACACTGGAGCTGAAATTTTCACCTCTGCTCGAAAAGTCTAGAGCTGTTCTGAAGGCAAAAGGCTGCCCAGCTTCTTTCTGGGGCCTGGACTTTATTAAATGTTTATTTTATTTTGTGCACTCCCTGCACATACATCCACTTTCACTGGACGTCCACTTAAATTAAACCTCAAGCTCTTTTACTATGCGTTATGGAAGCAGAGGAAACATACTGGCTGACGAATTTGTGTGCCTTGCAGGTCTGAATCTTACAGTCAGCGTCTGCAAAAAGATTACGGTCCAGTTGATCGGGGCAATAGGCAAGCAGGACGACGTGTCGGTGCAGCTGGAGGCCCTAGACATCTTGTCGGACATGTTGAGCAGGTAGCGTGTTTTTCTTAGTATGATATATGGCGTCCATTTTCACCAAATGTTTAAGGAAGATGCCAGCTCGTGCTGAGTGGGATTATCTTGGCCTTTCCAAGAAAGTCACCGTCTGGAATCATTGACAGGCCCACAGTCAGTAGTGCTTCAAGCTTATGTGGTGTTTTGTGGGAGGCAACAATAAAAGTGCACCCCATCTGAAGATGCCATCCTGGCCAATTGGCCACCTTATCCTTGCCAGGATTTGCCACTGCCACGTGGGGGTGCTGCAAGTAGGGGTGGGGGGGGGGGGTGTTAGGATGATTGCAAATTTGGAAAATAGATTTTTAGGCTAGGGGCCTCATAGCACCAGCAGCACCCTTACTGCCCACAATATCCCAATGGCCCGGTGGGTATGAAGGTTCGGCTGCTTGAGCATATCCTTCCTGAGTCCCGTGCCACCCGCAGGCTGAGCGGCACACTCCTCAGCTTCCACGCATCCATCCTGGACAGCCTTCTGCCCCAGCTGACCAGCCCACGGCTGGCCGTCAGGAAGCGCGCCATCATCGCCCTCAGCCACCTGGTGGCGTGCTGCAACAGCGCCCTCTTCAGCCAGCTCATGGAACACCTGCTGACGGAGCTCTCCCCTGGGAAGGTGACCTCGGCCACCCGCACCTACCTCCAGTGTCTGGCCACAGTCAGCCGACAGGGGGGGCACAGAATAGGTGAGCAGTGCATTCTGTTTACAGGTGCTAGACTTGTACTGTTTAAATGTATTAAATAAATATCCCCTGGGCTATGGGGATATAATGAGTCGAGGGGCACAGGGTTCCTAGCTACTCATGTATGGGTGTGTGTGCAGGGGAGGGTTCAGGTTCCCTCTGTGTTACCAGCCATACAAAACAGAATTTGCATCGGTACACTTACATACTTCACTGATTGAAATCTTACCCGCGTTTCCACAGGGCAAAGAAATAAGTAATTAAAACTGGATGGGATTACTGATGCATGGTAATAAGTCATATAATTGTCATAAGTAGCAGCGTGACTCAGGATCGGATCTGGTTTATTGTAATACAGCTATGGTGAAAGACGTAGTACTGAATCTGTGCTGCTGTTTGTTCACCCATACGGTCTATTGTAGAACACACACACAGTTATACCATCCACATTATCCAAGCCTGGGTCATGGAGGCAGAATTGGAGCCTGTCCCAGGCAACATAGGATACAAGTCAGGGGTACACACAGAACGGGATAACAACCTGTTGTACTTGTGGGAGTTTTAATTACACAAAAATGTTCTGAGGGCATAAAGGAAAATGGTTCAAAGAGATAACCAATCAGATTGTAGAGGAGGAGGGACCAAGACATCTGATTGTTTAGTCCCATCTCCTCTACTTGCTTCAAGGGGTCTTCTACAATCTGGTCGATTATCCTTCCAACCATACATGCACATATTATTAGTGCCCAGGTGAAGGCAGTATTGCATCAGAGTAGTTCATCTGCTATCTCTGTTGGTTAATTTTGTCACAGGTGAACACCTGGAGAAGATAATCCCGCTGGTAGTGAAATACTGCGGTGTTGAGGATGATGAGCTGAGGGAGCATTGCTTTCAAGCCTTTGAGGCTTTCGTGCGCAGGTGAAGCAGCTTGTATATTTTATCAGGCATTCCTGTGTACTGCAGCTTCACGAGAGTAAATCAGAACATGCAAGATTTTTAATTCCAGCGGCAAACATGGATAATCTATACCAGTGTCGTGACTTTGTCAGATACATAACCAATAACAATTATTTGTGTCATTGTTATTTGTTGTCTTGTAAGGTGCCCCAAGGAAATGTCATGTCATATCTCCACAA
Source organism: Pollimyrus isidori (assembly GCA_019775955.2). NCBI lineage: Eukaryota > Metazoa > Chordata > Actinopteri > Osteoglossiformes > Mormyridae > Pollimyrus > Pollimyrus isidori. Next base: position 3,533,969 of record JABFDZ020000131.1, read on the forward strand.
TCATCAAACTTTCTTTGAAGTACATTACGTATGACCCCAACTACAACTATGATGCTGAAGAAGATGAAGATGAGTCCATGGACATTGAAGATGACGACCAAGGTGTCACATATTACCCTTCACATGTTCTGAAATAGTGATGTTGAGCAAACATGAATGGATAGTGGTTTCATGTCTGTAATCCTCTGACATTTTGCATGAGTAATCATGACAGCAATACTTATTTTTACCCTCAACCTGATTCCTGGCCAATCCAACCGTCACTTCACCAGGGTCCGATGAAGAATACAGTGACGAAGACGACATGAGCTGGAAGGTTCGGCGTTCTTCTGTGAAATGCTTGGAGGCTGTCGTCAGCACACGGAGAGACCTACTGTTGGAGCTGTATGGGTCTGTGGCCCCCACCCTTGTGGGCCGCTTCAAGGAGCGCGAGGAGAACGTCCGCACCGAAATCTTCCTGGCCTTCATCTCCTTGCTCCGGCAGACACGACCGCTGCAGGGCCCTCCCCAGCCTGGAGATAAGGAAGACCCAGCACTTACCTTGCTAAAGAAACAGGTAGAGGGCAAACAATGCTGCACCTTCCCATGAACATCGCTTCCCCCAGGGCAGAAGTGTGAAAAATCCATAATGTTCTATTAGTGTTGTTGCTGGTTTTGCAGGTCCCCACTATCGTGAAGGCTTTACACCGACAGCTGAAGGAGAAGAGCATCAAGTCCAGGCAGGGCTGTTTCAGTCTTCTGACGGAACTGGCCGGTGTGGCACCAGGCATCCTGGGAGACCACATACCAGCACTCATTCCCGGTGACCACAGGATTCCAACTAACATTTGTCCCTCAAAAGCCACACAAATAACGTCAGATACTATACAGGGTAGCAAAAAGTATAGTGAAAAATGTACTTTGAACCTGAAGTTTACCAATGTGAGAGTCAGGAACTGCCCTACTATAGTACTCTTGAGAAAGACACATTTCATAAATTTTAGCTGTAAAAGCAGTTAATTAATACTTGACTCCATTATATTACTTACCATCAAAATGGAATGTTAAGAGTTAACAGAAAATAGCCAGAAGTAACGGCAATGTTTGTTTCCACCAGGTATTATATATTCTCTTACAGATAAGTCCACCTCCTCGAACATGAAGATTGATGCTCTCTCCTTCCTCTATGTTCTCCTTTGCAATCAGTCTCCTGATGCATTTCACCCGCACATCAGTGTCATCCTGCCCCCTGTGGTCTTGTGCATTGAAGACCCCTTCTACAAGATCACGTCAGAGGCTCTCCTGGTCACACAGCAGATCGTAAAGATCCTGAGGCCCCTTGAGAAACCTCAGTCTTCAACCTTTGATACAAGGCCTTATGTTAAGGACCTCTTTGCTGCTACTCTTAAACGGCTAAAGGCAGCAGATATTGACCAGGAGGTGAAAGAGCGAGCAATCTCTTGTATGGGCCATATTGTATGTCACCTCGGAGACCAGCTAGGTGCTGACCTACAGTCCACCCTGCAGATCTTCTTGGAGAGGCTGAAGAATGAGATCACAAGGTTGACCACAGTGAAGGCACTCACCCTTATAACAGCATCTCCACTAAAAATTGATTTGAGGCCAATGCTGCCTGAAGGTGTTCAGATCTTAGGCTCCTTCTTGAGGAAGAACCAGCGTGCTCTCAAGCTAAGTACTTTGACAGCCTTGACTGTCTTGGTGAAGAATTATAGTGACAGTCTTAAGCCTCCGATGATGGAGTCAGTTGTGAACGAGCTGCCTGCCCTCATCAGCGAAAATGACATGCATGTGTCCCAGATGGCCATCACACTGCTCACTTGCATGACTAAAGTTTGTCCTTCTTCTCTAACCAAAATTGGCAGCAACGTTCTGCCAGAAGTCCTCAACTTGGTACATTCTCCTCTGCTGCAGGGTGGAGCCCTTGGAGCCATCCTTGAATTTTTTCAAGTTCTTGTGGTAACTAAGGCCAGCAATATTGGCTACAATGAACTCCTTAAGGCACTCACAGGCCCTTTCTATGGTTCTGAGAAGTCCAGAGACACCATGCCAATGCATAGACAGTCATATTACTCTGTGGCTAAATGTGTGGCTGCACTTTCCACCACATGCCCAAATGATGCCTCAGCAATGATCAATAACTTTGTCCAGGAGGTCAAGAGTCCGAAGTCATCAGAGTCGAAGAGGATCCTGTCATTCCTGTGCCTTGGGGAGGTTGGCCGTTGCATGAATTTGGGAGGCCAGAAGGAGCTGAAGGCAATCATACTAGAGGCCTTCTCGTCCCCACATGAGGAGATCAAGACAGCCGCTTCTTATGCCCTTGGTAACATCTGCGTGGGGAACTTGAAGGAATACCTTCCCTTTATGCTGAAGGAGATCGGCAGTCAGCAGAAAAGACAGTACTTACTACTGCACTCCCTGAAAGAAGTGATCAGTGCTTCCTCAGCTGAGAGCCTGATGCCTCACGTGGAGGAAATCTGGGCACTGCTCTTCAAGCACTGCGAGTGTGCAGAGGAAGGCACACGGAACGTGGTGGCAGAGTGCCTGGGCAAGCTAACCCTAGTCAATCCCTCTCAGCTCTTGCCCCGGCTCAAGAAGCAGCTGTCTTCAGGTAATCGGTAACAGCATCATCAAGCCAGGAAAACTTGCTTTTATGCAGCTGACATGGGAAACCTTTCATTTCAGGTTCTCCTCACTCCCGCAGTACCGTGGTCACAGCCATTAAGTTCACCATTGTTGATCAGCCCCAACCCATAGATGCACTCCTAAAAGACTGCATAGGTAAGAGGATGAACAAGACAGCTTGGATGTATAATGGGGGTGTTGTGTTGCTCAGTGGGTTAGGATTCTGTGGCCGTAAAGGGAAAGTCTCCAGTTCATATATTGTGGTTAACAGAATGATTTCACCATTAGGCCCTTAACCTCCAATTGCTCCAGGGACAGGCTGACCGTGCTCTCTCAATTGCATGTTGCTTTGGATAAAAGCATCTGGTAAATAAATAAATGCAATAGCTCAGGTGGCGTCTGTGACTATGTGTGTATTTTTTTTTGCCTGTCAGGTGACTTCCTGAAAACACTGCAGGACCCAGACCTGAATGTGCGGCGAGTGGCCCTAGTTATGTTCAACTCAGCGGCTCACAACAAGCCTGCATTGATTCGAGGGTTACTCTCCTCTGTCCTTCCATTCCTCTACAATGAGACCCAGATTAGAAAAGAGCTCATCCGTGAGGTATCACATCACTTCCTGTGGATGTAGCAGTTAGAAATAAAACACATACTGCAGGGCTATTCAACTTACGGTCCTCAAGGGCCGAGCCCTGCTGATTTTTCAGCCTTCCTTCACCTGTGAGCCAGGTGTGAAGGCTCTGACCAATCAGAATCAGTAATTATTAAAATACCTGGAAGAATTGAAAACAAGGCCTGGAGTTGAATATCCCTGATATATTGTGTTTCATGGTGTTTCAATTCAGGGGTTGCATCCTTCCAAGACTGAGCTGAAAGCATTGTGAAATGGGACGGTCTGGACTACAGATAATTTCCAATTTGCATCACCAGTTGTTCTTGCTCTTACCCTTGCATCACAAAATGCCACTCCAATCACCTAGCCGGGACACATCCACCACTTTACCTCCATGGCTCAATCTATCCCAAGATTAATTGTGTGAAGGATCTATCAGGGTCATCCTTCCAAACACAGGGCCAGGGCGCATTCCTAGGTCACACTTGAAGGAGCTTTGAAATGGGACAGCCTTGTTGCGCCACTATGACGCATCGACTTTCATATGCAGCCTTTGAAGGATGCAACACCTATACTGGGACACAAGCCAATGTGTACCCAGAGATACTGCAACAGGTCTTCTCTCAGGAGGATTATTAAGAAGTACCTGATAGCTGATGGATCTTCTAATGCAGGTAGAGATGGGCCCCTTCAAGCACACAGTTGATGACGGACTAGATGTCCGGAAGGCAGCATTTGAATGTATGTATACCTTGCTGGACAGCTGCTTGGACTGCCTGGACATCTTTGAGTTCCTGAATCACGTGGAGGAAGGTCTAAAGGATCACTATGACATCAGGGTACAATGAAAAATGCATGCAAGTGTTAAAGACTGGAAATTATCACACATTCCCAGAAATAAATCTGAACTTAAGGTTGTTATAATAAAATGTATCAAATAGCCAAATGACTAGAACTTTGTACTAGTCAGGAAATGTGCTTCAAAATGAGTCATGTTAACCTAAACCTCTTCTCTCTTTAAGATGCTCACCTTTATCATGCTGGCCAGACTTTCCTCACTGAGTCCCAGTGCTGTCATGCAAAGACTTGACCGACTGGTTGAGCCGCTTCGAGCCACATGCACTACCAAGGTAACACACTACTGTACCTCGCACTACTCCAGAGGCCTTCAGTGCAGGGGCTGTCCATATAGAACCATATAAACCATGGTTGTGGATGAATATGGTTGTATATCACAGCACAATTAAGGGAGTTCTTCACTCAAGGTTGCGTTAGAAGCTGCTGAATATTGATGAGATTCGAGCAAGACATTGTGCTATATTTCCACTAGAGGGCAGTATTGTTTCAAGATGTCGAACATGCTCCATAACCGCAGGTGAAGGCTGGCTCGGTGAAGCAGGAGTTTGAGAAGCAGGAGGAGCTGCGGCGGTCGGCGATGAGAGCAGTGGCAGCACTCCTGTGCATCAGGGACATAGAGAAGAGCACTGCCATGGCAGACTTCGCCAGTCAAATCCGCTCCAACGCCGAGATGTCCTCTATCTTCGAGAGCATTCAGAAAGATGATTCGACTTCTGGCACAGAGACTATGGACACCAGCTAGAACTGATCCTCCTAGTACTGCAATGCTTTAAAAAGTAAAAAACAAAAACCATACTATTAAAATACCTGATTCTTCAAATCACACGTTTCATATTCTAGATATGAAACTGACAAAATGGGGGGGGGGTTGTTCCAATTTTTTAATAATTCAAAGACTTTGCCTCCACTGTACTGATGATTCCAAATTCCTCTCCAGTCTGTGGAATGAAATGATTTGGCCAATCTATTCTGGTCTCTATCAGGGGTGGGAATTGTGTCTAAAATATATCAGTTTCAGGCTGGATCACTATCCAAAATCTCACCATGAGTTGTTTTTATTTTGGATTTTAAGACTATTTTGGAAGTTACTGAACAGTACAACGAAACTAATTCCATTATTTAAAAAAAATATATCGCCCTATAAGGAGACAAAACCTAAAAGAAAAAAAGAAAAAGTATACTCTTCCGGGTGTTTTCTTTTGAGGTGGTTAAAAAGGTTTGTCATATTGTCATCCAATGTGTAAACCTCATCTTGGCAAGTTTTGCAAATAAAAACTGTGGGTTTTCTAAAATATAAGCAAGTTACCCATAACCGATGCTTATTTTTTGGGAACCAAGTCCTCCATATCATCTGTGCCGCCACACTGCCAAACAGGGAACGTGTTGCATGTTGCGCATTGCATGTTAGGATGTTGTTACTGTGCTACAGTGCAAAGTCTAACAATCTCTCCAAAGGCAGATCATGGAAACAGTTTAATCATTCATGATTTAATATCGTCAAGTCACGCCAAAGATTCCCATAAACGCACTCCTAAACCTTGTGGACAGCCATCCCAGGAGAGTTGAAGCTGTCATAGCTACAAAGGGTGGGTCAACTCCTATTAAAGCCTACAGTATATGTTAAGGATGGAATGTAATTAAGGTGTATGTGTGCAAAGGCAGGTGTCCCAATAGTTTTGGAAATCTAGTGTACATTGTGTGTAATTTCGGCACAGTGGCTTCCAGAAAAATGTGACAAAGATGGGAGTAGAGAGAATGTATTGATGTTAAGTGAAATCAAGAGCTGATAAACTAAAAACCAATATATTCTTTTCTGTGCAACATCAAATGCTGCTTTAAAATTAAACCGCAATGATATTACATTAAAAGTACAATTCACCATGTATCTGTAAGCATCATAATGGTATTAAGCAATAATGCATTTAAATCCCACAGTGGAGTTTTGAAACTTACTTCTCCCAATAGAAGGTTTAAACATTCCACCTGAAGGACAAGATTTTGATACAAAATAAAATCATTTTAACATAAACTGAAAAGCAACTTAAAACAGTTACTACCCATCAAGAAGACTAAGACAATTGCAATATTCACTGTCACAGGTTCTCTTCCATCGCCTGTCCATTAGGGGGTCAGGTATGGAATGGGTATTACCCTGTGATTCTCTCCCTCCTCAAAGCCCAACAAGAATATGCCAGACTCTGCAGGGATCTCAGAGGAGGTAGGTGATACCAAATCCCAAAGTCCTCGAGTAGCTATAGAATAAACAAGACTCTGAATATCCTGTTGTGGAATTAGCTGTGAGCTGTCAGTCACAGCCCAGTAACCTTAATTCTACGAAAGAGAAGCTGGTTAAACCCTTGCGATAGATATAAGTGCATGATAATAGAATCAACATGGAAATTTTTAATCCCCATTACTCCAACAACTAGAGTTTTAGCACACAAAACTAAAACTAATTTAACCAATAACTGATACACTGAGCATCAATATAGAAGCAGACCTATGTTAAATTTAACAGAAGGGATGACTGTCACCGCCTATTCCAAAAATGTTAAGTCTTGGTTACCAATTAAGCAATTAGAAGATTTACAAAGACAATTATACATTTATTGCAAACTGATTCTTACTTGTTGCACATCATAAGAGCTTTCAGCTCCTTGACGTAGTGGACCAGGTAACTTTCTGAACCCTGAAGGCAGCATGCGTTTCGTAGTCTTGCTGCTGTCGTAGCCGTTGCCATCAGCATTTGAGCTTTGAATCTCCTCCGGACAAGGTTTGCGCCAATTTTTCTAAGGGATAAACAAACATTTTCTCTCCCTCTCTCTCTCTCTCTCTCTCTCTCTCACACACACACACACACACACACACACACAACAGTATTACACATCATTAGAAATACGTACATTGATTTTCACACACCGGTCTGACTAATGGCGTATTAATTTTTTTCTTTTCTTTAAAATTTTTTTGCTTGATCAGGTGTTTAAGGGTCGCCATGGTACCTATAAACGTCTGCAACCTACTCGTTTATAGCTGAAAGTTGTTCAGTATTATCAGCATTTTGACAGCTATAACAGACTTAATACAGATATAGTGCTGGGGTAGTAGATCACTCCGAGAAAATGACAGGTTAAGCAAATACTTAGCTTTACTAGACATCTATAGAAAACATGTGAAGCGTCCGTAAATTATGTCCCAAAGCTATCCGACAGCCTAATTCAGACTGGGAATGAATTAAAATTCTGAATTACTTCAGCCGATAAACTGATAAATATTACTACAAGTAAACGACATATGTCGTAATTCGTTTATAAATCATATGTCGTTTATTGTTATAAATTACAAGTTATTAGTTTCTCAGAAATCCTCCACAAAACAGCTGGAAAATAAGATGATGGGCGACTTACAGCAGTGTGATGGTGGCAAGAATAAGGGGGAGACTTCCGGTCGCCGTTTCCGCATATTGTGTCAAAATAAAAGTTCGGTTTTCGTACGCGATTAATGCATTTAATGGTAAATTATATGGAAGAATAATCTAAAAGAATGCTTTTTGTTTTGTTGTTTCTAGTGAAACTCAAGCCCTTTTTGAGTCTTTTTCTATTCTTTTATTTATAGACTTATAATAAATACATTTTTAAGTAAATAGTTTTGGTGTGGATCCATTATTTGGATCATTGCAGAAGCGAATATACACTTTGTTTTTCGTCTAATGTGAATTATTATTAGGGACACTAGTGTATTATTAGGGAAACTTTTTTGTGCAAAATATTTTAAAATGTATGCCTCATTGTGCACAGGATTACAGTGGAGTCTGGAATATTTTAGTGTACAATGTTGCGACTTGGACACCCCAATTGAGTAAGTTATCTCGATTGCAAAAATATGTGATTGAGATAATATGTGTTATACCTATCCAAAGTTACAAACCTGAGATTAACGGGTTCTGTGGTGTGTTGGCGCCCACCCAGGGCTGGTCCCTACCTGTGCCCGAGGCTCCGGGCCCCCGTGACTCCAGTGAAGACTAAGCGGTTGTGATAATGGATAGATGGAATTAATGAGTGTGAAAATAAACACATTTTGCGCTTGTCGGGTTCTAATGGTTAACAAGCAGATGAATATTAATATTGTGATAAATAGTGAGGCATTTTGATGAGTGCCCTTGTCTGGTCTTGAAACCCTCTTGGTCTGACACTGAGACAAGACTGAGTCAAAATAAAGTCAATTCTGAGAAGAGACACAAAGTGATCACGAGACCAAGACCAGTCTCGCGTACTACAACACTGGTTTCAGGGTGGTTTATTTTGCTTTGTCAAAACAAGACTTACCCTATTTTGCTTCCATGTCAATGTGTCCTGCAGCTTAACCCGACTCCATGGCTGGCTAACTTGAATTTAGCAGACTCCGCGTTTTGTCATATTTAATCCAGGCCAACAAAATGACACATCCAAATTTACGATCCAAATTTGCTTCTAGCCAAGTGTGCTTTCATTGTTGTTTGTGTCCTAGACTGTCAATTTGGAGACAGGGGTTTGACTCCCAAACAAGGAGAGCTGTATTTTATGCCAGTGGACTTATGATAGGAAGGTTGAATTGAGGGGAAGACTTATGGGACCACTGGGCTCATGAGCAAGGCCCTTAACCACTGATTGCATCAGGGGTGTCAGGTAAACAGCTGACTCTGCGTTCGGACCGCAAGCTTCACTTTCACCTGCATGTGTGAATGTCTCAAAGGACAGCAAAATGTTTTGTGAAAATAAGCATTTCAATGTACCTGTACTTGTATACTTGGATAAACTGCAAATAATGCATAATTTCATTTCATTACCTGTTGCAGAGATGCAGGTTCAGCAGGCAAGGAATGAAACACGGACGTAGAAATATACGATCAAGAATGACTTCTTTGGGAACAGGATGTAAATGAACAGGTGTATCATCCTGATTGGTTTTCCCTATCATCTGCCATGTTGAACAAAGTCAACAATAAGCAGCAACACCTCTCTTAATCCCTCCCACCAAAGACATGCTACAAAAATGTGTTGGTATGTTTTAGTCATCCCTATATGTCCTGATGACTGATGGTCTTAAGTCAGGCTTAGGATGTGGCTTCATTACTTAGCGGGCACCACAATCTGACAGACAATGTTCTGCTGTACATCCTTTGCAACAGGAGGGGGCATCTTCTCATAAGGACACCCTTCCTTGAAAAATATGTGCCTGAGCTTTTCATTTCAGAGAGCTGCTTGGTGGCCAGAATGAAACATTTAACCAACAAACTGCCAGCTTTCTGTGTGCTGATTCAACATATGGATGGACATGTGATTCAAATGACATCGGGAATGACGCCTGACATCTCTGAACCTGAGGTCTGAGTCTCCACCCTGCATCCATATAGGCAGGGTTTGCATGTTCTCTCCATGTCATTGTGGGGTTTGCTCTGGGTAATCCGGCTTCCCCCCACAGTCTAAAAACATGCTCAGGTTAATTGCCCCTTAGGTGTGCATGTGTGACTGACTGGTGTGTGAGTGTGTCCTGTGATGGATTAGCACCCTGTCCTGGATTGTTCCCTGCCTTTCATCTGTAGGCTCCAGACCTCCTGTGACCCTGAATAAGATAAACGGTCTGTACAGAAAGTAGATGAATGAATGGACGTCCGGACAAAACAAAATTGAGCACACCAGCATGACCAATCTGTCGCATACTGAAAACGACGCTGCCTTGATCGTTCTATGTCACACCACACTGCTGGGTGCACAGAATGTTTTTGAAGAAGCAGACCCTATACAGAGTGATAAAACTTGCTGTCACAAGTACTGTATGTGAGTCAACAAAAGAGATGACAACTTCAATTTTAATTTCTTTATTAACAGCTAATACTAATATAATACTATAGCAGCTGCCCAGACAGGGAAGTCAAAAATTTACACACATTCCGAGGCAAACATTATATAGTTATGAGTATAGGGGTGCAACGGATCGCGGTTGATCCGTGATCCGTACGGATCACGACCCACGGTTTGGAACGCACGTGATCCGCGGATTAACTCGTTTTTTAAACTTTTAGTTAAATAATAAAAAAAATAACAACCGCAGATAAAACAGTGTTTTT
>JABFDZ020000131.1:3567639-3580482 GCA_019775955.2 Pollimyrus isidori
ACGCATTTTAACTCTTGAGGACAATCATAGCAATAAAGTTGCACTTTTTACACTATATCTGATGTATGCAGCCATTTAAGTGCATTGGAAAAAAAAAATCGAAAATCAAATCGAAACTCGAATTTCTTTAAAAAAAATTGAAGATTTTTTTTTTTTAGGCAAAATCGCCCAGCCCTAATGTGTAGTGTCTTTGCACCTTATCTGTTTTGAACTAACTTTTTCTTTTGTATCCGTGCGTTTGCGTGACTTGCTGTGCGGATCAACGTTCTCCTAATCTATTCCAAGGTGGATTCCTCCCTCCTCCTCCGATTCCTACAAATCCATTCCCTCAGCCTGAGCCGCATCATGTGGACTGCAGGTGAGAGCAGGTCACAGCTTTCTGCTTTGTACTGTATGTGTAGGTGTGTCTGGGGAGGCCATGTTACGTACTTTTCTTTTTTTTTTTTTTTTTTTTTTTTTTAAACAGTGTCCCACCGCTGACTGAGGAAGCGGCACGCAGCGCCCTTAAGGATTATGTGTCTGGTCAATGCTGTTACGGCTCAGACCCCGCAAATAATGGGAAGATCACTGAGATGAAGGCATTCAACACCTACAGGGTGAATCTCTAATGAATAGAATCACGGGTAACACTTTAGTTGACGGAACACAAATAGTAATAAATAGTTATTACTATACAAATATAGTATATTTGTTATAACTATACAAATATAGTTGCTACTTGATATAAAAGATGCATCGTGATACATTTGTTATTCATGATTTGTTCCTTCAGTGACTCCTTCAGTATGTCACAAAGGTTTCTAGAATTAACGGATATAGGAACAAATATAGATAAGAGAGATCTTTATTGTCTGTTACGGAACCAGTGAAAAACAGTTTAGTAGCTCTGTTTGGCAGCACAATTTAAAGTAATAAAGGAAATAAGAACAGCATGCAAAAACAGACAAACGTCTTATTACAGTATGACTGCCTGAGTGCAATGTGTACAATATGTCAGTCTGAGTTGGTCTGTGCTTAACGACCTGCCCTGAACGTAGCATTGGATAGAAGACAGTCATTCAGGGGCGTGGATACCGTTTCCCAGAAACAGTCATTCAAGGGTGGGGGATGGGCGCATTTGACTGCCTGTGAGTAAAAGCTTTTGGTCAGTCTCTTTGTTCTTGCTCTGATTGACCTGTAATATCTATCAGAGGGGAGAGGAGAAGAGGTAGTGTCCGGGGTGTGAGGAGTCTTTGATGATTTTACTGGCTCTTCGCTGGAGCCTGCCAGTGTAAATGTCCTTGGGGGGTAGTGCTATTCGATTACCCGCTCTGCCCCCCTAACCACTCCCTGCAGGCTCTTCCTGTCTTCCTCAGTGCAGCAACACTGTGAACCACACTGTACAGCAGTAGATCAGTAGGCTGTCGATGGTCGAGCGGTAAAAATCAGTCAACAGCTTTTAGGGGAGGTGGTCCTGATGCTTCTTCCTGAGGAAGTACAATCTTTGTTGTGCCTTCCCCGCCTGGTTCGAGATTAGCCAAGCCCTCAGTTGCCCCTCTTCTGGTTCCTGTGCTTCCATCGCTTGCGCCAGTTCAGCGGAAGAATGTTGTTAAACAGAGACTGCGGTTCTTCAGATCTTCTGTGGAATGAAGTCTCAGCCACTTTCATTACAAGTGTGGTGGTTATTTTGCTCCAGAATCATAATCGGTTCAGTCATGCTGTGCTGCATATGTGCGACTAACACTCGATTCAGGGAAATAACTGTAGAAACACAAAAAATAAAAAGAAAACTGCTAAATCCCGAGGGGGGCCGGGCCACTGCGATGTCTCGCGCCACCATCACTTATAGTAAGTGCTTGGGATAAAAGATGCATCACGATTCATTAATGATGAATTAGCATGCGATCAATATGGAACTAAGGCTTTGAACTAAGAGTTTGTGGTTAATTAATACATATTATTTGTGCCCCATCAAGTTAAGTGTTACTGAATGTTTGTACACAGTATGAATGCGAAATGGGGGAAAAAGATAGGAACAACAAAAAGTTGGCAGAACAAGTTAATGAATGTTGGAGTTATCAAACTATTTGAGCCGTGGATCATTTGGGGCTGGAACACTGTCATGACTAATTTAAAAAGGAAAGAAAAGCAAATGGTTATTAGTAGATATCAGTGCAATCAGAAGTACCGAGAGAATCTTGCTGAGTGTGTGTATGATGAGAATCTCCTCCAGCTTGGAAATGCTCAGGGCCACAGAATGCCGTGCTAACAGGTGTGCCTTGTGCGCCCCCCACAGTACCGCCTGGAAACCTTCACGGAGTCCAGATCTACAGAGTGGAGCCAGGAGCCTTACACTGGTAACAGCAGAGCAAGACTCCGCGTAGCTGCTGTGTTTTTTTCCTTTCACTGCAGTGTTAGAATGACCGTTGAGTACTGCTATGACGTGTCACATGTATCGAGGTGGCAGCATACTGAGCAGGTCAGATCATGTTTGTTTTTATATGATCACTGACTTTGGCTCCTTCTGGGGAATCCTTAAATGCCAGGTGGGAGATGTAACCCTTCCAGTGTACCCTGGGTTTTCCCTGGCGCTGTCCTGCATGACATTGTTATTCATTTCAGTTTTGAATGTTGATATTCAATGAATCGAAGGTAAATTCGTAACCTTATGAGTTCTCAATACACTTGACTTATACCTTTTGTTTGGCTGTCCACTGGTTCTGTCTTACTGTGTCAGGATACTCCTTGTCACCATCTGTCACTTTCCTATTCGTTCCCATAAGGTCAGGCAGTCGATGCGCATATTCAAGTGGCACCAACTCCCTGGAATATCTCTGCCCAGCCCCCAGAAATGTTTAAAAACTGCACCAAAGACATCAAGGTTCCCAACACTTCATCTCTCAAGGTATCCATATTCTTATGGCCAAATGACTGCACTCTGCAGTGTGGTGGAGGTGATAATGGTATCTTTCAGTGCAGCTGACAAATCTTCAGGATGTGAAGGACCACGTTCTTGTCAGATATTCTGAACTAGTGCAGAAAAGTGGAAATTTGTATTAATGATATTTAGGTTTAATCTGTAGGTACATATTAATTTTACTAAGTTTATGATTATAAGAGAAGGATATGTAATTATATGCAGAACATATGGCTTCAGACTAAAGGTAGATGTTTTGTGGAGTTCATAAGCAGTATACAGGCAGGGTAGGGGTTTGTGAGCAGTGCACAGGCATTGTAGGGGTTCGTAAGCAGTGCACAGGCTATATAGGGGTTTGTAAGCAGTGTCCATGCAGTGTTGGGGTTCGTAAGCTGTGTACAGGCAGTGTAGGGGTTCACAAGCTGTGTACAGGCAGTGTAGGGGTTCACAAGCTGTGTACAGGCAGTGTAGGGGTTCACAAGCTGTGTAGGGGTTCACAAGCTGTGTACGGGCAGTGTAGGGGTTCACAAGCTGTGTACGGGCAGTGTAGGGGTTCACAAGCTGTGTACGGGCAGTGTAGGGGTTTGTAATTCCGATAAGATCCTTTTCTGCGATAAGATGCAGAAAAACAGACAATAACAATAAATTATTCACATTGTACTTCTTTCGTTCCTAGGATTGTGATACCTGTCATGCCACTGGGACAATAAAGTGCACCAAATGTGATGGCTCTGGAAAAGTAAGAGCATTCCGTATTCAGTATTAAAGTCAAACCTTCCTTATCTAGACCTCAGCATTAGATGATGATTTATGTTCATGGCAGCCAGAGTTCTTTTGGAAGAGTAATTTTTTTTTTTGTTCCTTTCGGACTATGTGATCATGATCTCTCTTTACTCTTTAGCGTCATGTTGAAGCTTCCAGCCCTGAAGGTGAAAGCAGCGTAACTGAGAGGTAAATACTGGACATCACCAGCATTCACTAAGTACTTGGTCAAGGGACATTGTGACAGTGTTCCGATGAAGGGGGTTTATTGGTGAAATGGAAACGGCCTATGATTACTTCACTTGTTTTGCACAATGGCCTATTGGGCTGGCAGTTTGAATTCAGCCTCTGCTCTCTGTGTATTTTCTCTCCATGGCATTTCCTCCTGCAGATATTAGATTAGGCTTGCATTTCCCATCCTTTATACTTGGGTGTACGTGCCCTGCAGTTTATTGGTATCTCATGTAGAGTGCACTGCTGCTGTAATGCTGACCAGGATTGCATCCATAGCTTGTGACAAACTCGCATGGGATAGGCTGCTGGAAGATGGATGGATGGCACGCTGCCCCTTTACCAACCAAGTACTAAATGCTAATGCAATTTCACCTATCTATGTTTCAGCACGTGTTTGGATTGCAGTGGGAAGGGGAAACAGGAATGTAAGACCTGCAAAGGGAAGGGGAAACTCGTGGTTTACATCAACTTGAAAGTCACATGGTTCGTATCTATATAAGCCTTAGCCTTATCCATATGTAACCAAACAAAATATGAGACACTTGCCATTTTTAGTTTTTTGATTGCATTCACAGATCTTTGTGGGGACCTGAAAAATTGTCCCCATTACGTCAAAACAACAGGTTTTTATTACATTATTTCATTATTACATTTGGTCCACACAATATAATATTAACGGATAATATATGACTGTTATAGGAGTGGTTATAGAGGCAGAAGTGGGTCCTTCGCAGTACTAGCTAAATGTACATATGGGTGCTTTTCCACTGCACCAGTTACCGTGCTTTTGATACTTTCCTTTTCCCATTGATTTCCAGTTGAGTACCATTATCAAAAGTTCTAGCACCTGAGCTACTTTTATGATACTTTGGGGTAGGATTTGCAAACACCCTCTTTGTTCATTGGTTTTAAGAAAATAAGAAATTTACAAACGAGGAGGCCATTCTAGTATATAAAATAATTGTTGCGTATGCGGTCTGTGCGGTGTGGCGAACAGAGGGAGTCCAGGCAAGGATATGGGAAACGAGGATTTAATGCACAACACACCGACATAGAACAACTTCAATGCCGCGTCTGCCGGAAGAGACGCAGACCTAAAAACACAAGATGAGCACAGGACTGGCAAGCAGCAACGCCACACAGGTGGAAACGATGGGTAATCACAAGAGGGAACGAGGTGGGCGTGGCAGACACAGGAGGAGCGGATTGCGCTGAACGTAACAATAATATTGAAGTAGCCATTTGGCTGAACAGCATTCATTCCTGTTGGAAGCTTATATATCTGGATCATGTGCCCCTTAGCAATGTCCCCCTTAGGTAGCAATGTTCTTAAGGTATGGTGACAAAATCTGGACACAACATTCAAGGTGGGGTCTTACTAGAGCTGTAGTTCTCGAGACCGGTCTTGGTCTCGAGACCAGTTTTTTTTTTGTGGTCTTGGTCTTGACAATATTTGGTCTCGGTCTTGTCTTGGTTTCAGACATAGCGGTCTCAATGGGATGGGGGAAAAAAGACAACAGCACGTCCTCACAGAACAGTATCATTATTTATTACATGCCTCAGTTCAAATGCAACCAGTCAGTTGCATGTATTTCAAAAATGTAACATTGTATACATTTTCTCAACAGACACTGCCAGAGCTTCTCAGTCCACACACGTCATACACATCGCATTATAGTGAAGTCGGCATAGAAATGTCCGAAAATGTCTGCAAAGTCTATAGCACCACCAATTGTATTTTACATTCATTAGAATGCACGATCTTGGAGGTACCAGTCAATCTGGAGGCTCATTTTCTTCAATTCAAAGCAAAGGGTCATCACATAGCCATATTCATAGCATACCCAAGGCCTCTGTCCCTGGTATACGAGACTTAATATGAACATTTTTCTGGTACATCCCATCTCTTTCCCTTGACGAGGTCTGATAAAATGGTTATAGAAGAGGATTGCTGAGAATATTATTTTCCATCAGGCCTCATAACTATGACAAATCTTAGATTTTAAACGAGACATATGGACAATATGATTGAAAAGATAACAACATGAATTTGATTGAACGACAAATGATGCTTTACTGTAGGGGTGTGCAAAGCAGCCGGCATTTGTATCTGTATTTGTTACGGGGGGAAAAATATTGTATTTTTATTCGTTAATTGTATTTACATTATAGTGCAAGTACTGTTCTTTACGTATATCCATATAATTAATTTCCAAAAGATATTATTAAATAATACTTTATTTATATTATAGTGTAACGCAAAAAATGGATTTTTACGCCTATTTTGAATTTTACTCGAATACAAATTCAAATACAGATACTTTTCCCCCCTCTTCATTAAGAAAGTTGGAGTAACTTAAATGCACCATATAGCTCCAAGTGCATGCAATTCGACACAACCGCACAAGCATTGTTTTAACCTTTTTAACTGAACGTTAACGTTACTGTCAACAGCCTATTGTGTAAATTACTGAGCTAACAGAGTTGCGTAAACAGAGCGAACATGAGAGCACCCGACTGCAGATGTCAATAATGCAGGAATGATCTCCCGATTAAACCCCACTTTCTGAAAGTTATAAACTGCCTCTGGAACCCAGTTAAGGTACAAAAAACTATTCAACAAAAATAGTGATGCAGTTAAGTTTTTTTTATTTGCTCAGCTGAGTCTTCTCTGTTGCTGTGTGGAGCAGCCTGTGTCAGTCACCTCTTTTACCCCCCAGGACTCCTGAACGCTACTCACTCATCCGGGCATGCACTGCGGTCTCATAAGGAAACGCAGCTATTTGACATAAAGTAAAAAATTTCTATTCAGGAACAAGATTTTATAAAGTATTTGTTCGAAATAAGTATTTGGGAAAAACACGTTATTTGTGCCATTCCGAATACCGTATTCGGTTCCGCTACACCCCTACTTTACAGCAATGCCTTTTTTCTCTACAGTTGATCTGAGTAATGTGATTTCTATCCCTAGTCTGTTTTCAGTCTTGGTCTTGGTCTCGCCTTAGTGTGTCTTGGTCTTGGTCTTGATACCCCCCGGTCTTGGCAGTGTCATTGTCTCGGTTTAGCCGGTCTTGACTACAACACTAGGTCTTACCAAGGAATTATATAATCGTAGCATCACCTCCCTTAAACTCCACACTCCTACAGATGTAATCCAACATCCTATTGGCCGTTTTAATTGCTTCCCGACACTGGCGAGAGTGGGACATGGATATACACGGAGGTCTTTCTCATAATCAGCTACCTTTATTTCAGTGGAACCCATAAAATATCTGTACAGCGTACAGGGGCAGTGTGTGGCTCAGTGGGCTAAGCCTGTGTGCCTGTAATCACGGGGTCACAGGTTCAAACCCAGCCACAGCATGTCTGCTGGTCCTTGAGCAAGGCCCTTAACCCCCAGCTCCCTGGGCACCGCTACAGGTGGCTGCCCTTCGCGGACAAATTGATCTTCAAAGACAAAGTTGAGAGAGGTGTAAAAAAAGAGGATTTATTATTATTATTTTTATTATTATTATTGTTACTTTATAGAAATTTGATCTATTTTGCAAATAGCCTGTATCTGAAACGCAATGCAACCAGTGTGTTCAAAAAAGTTACAAGAAAACAATGATTAAGTTAAAAAGAAAGCAATGGATATGTGGAGCCATGTAATGGATGCATGAAACCAAATTTAATCACGATCAAAATTAGGAGGAAAAGCAAGGATGAAAATTATAGTGGAGTAAAGTTAGCAGTCGGTTCAATATTCACCAGATATTCACAAATTCATGTATGTTTGCGAAATTACATACACACCTTGGTTATTCAGTTACAGTACTACATCCAATAAATTGTGAAAATGTAAAATAATCCAGCACCTTTTGTGGACTCAATATTTCAAAATAAAAGTCCCAGATGAAAAAACTGGGAATTTCTTATAAATTGATTACTGAGAACATATAACACTGATATGCTTACACAAAATCACAAGCACACACAGGGTCCACTAACACTCTTTTTTTCAAGATTCTTTATTGGTCACATGCATAGTTATGATGAGTACAACATGCAGTGAAATGAACTCTGACCAATCCAAAGACTGCAAAAAGAGAGTAAACGAGTTTTAAACTACAATTTACAATTAGCTTAAAATATAAGAAGTGCAGACAATATAAAACGTGCAGATAAATTATAAGAATTTACTATAATGAATTTAACAATATACATAGGATTTTAAAGAAGTGGCATGTGGAGACGGATGAAATGGTTGTTGTGCAATATACAATGAACAGGAATAAGTAATGCATTTCAAGTGCATTGTGCCTTGAAGTTTGCCTTGATAAGTAGTTGGCAGTGTATGCATCCGCTGTGTAATATTTAGGAGGTAGTGGTGTCATGTCCTGGTTGAGAAGTCTTACGGCATGAGGATAGAAGCTCCTCCTGAGTGAAACTCTAAATATTGGTATAAGCTAATATTTCCATTTTTTCACTGAATTTCAGTTGGTGGTCAAAGGACATGACTAGAGCTACACATATGCTGTACTTATGAAACCTGTAGATTATTTTTGAAATTAACTTAAATGCCTCATATCCATCATTTTCTTTGTAGGTGGAACATAGAGAGTCGTAATGCTGAAAGGCCAAGGAACCCAGCAACTACATTTCAGCTTGTGGCAAAAGGGCATGAGTTAACCTGCACATATCATGCACTTTCGCTCTTGTGAAAATCGTAGGCGATTCATGAAATTAAACTATATGTCTTATATCCATTATTTTCTATGCATTTGGAACATAGAGCATCCTAATGCTCCAAAGCCAAAGAACCTAACAACTACATTTCAACTTGTGGTCATGGGACTGGACTAGGCCTGAACGTATCATGGACTTTGGCACCAAAACCTGTAGATAATGTATAATGAAGAATATAAGCTAATTTCACTAATTATCTGCAGGTTTCACAAGAGCCAAAGTGCATGATCTGTGTAGGTTTACTCATGTCCTTTGACCACAAGCTGAAATTTAGAATACTCTGTTCCACCTGCATAGAACAATAATGGAAATATTAGCTACTACAATTTTTTTACGCTTTGTTAGTGGGCCCTCTCTGTGCTTGTGATTTTGAATAAGTATATCACACATTGTTGTATGACTTCAGTAATAACCGTTTAAGAAATTTTTGGTAATCCTTTTGGGATACAATATTTATTGTGGAAAGTCGAGAGAGAACATGAGTCCACAAAAGAACCTGGATTATTTAACATTTTCACAATTTATTGGATACAGTAATTAAATTACCAAGGTGTGTATGTAATTTCACAAACATATATGCAAATTTCTGATTGTGGGAGTTTCCTTTTTTTTATATTTTAATAGAGTTTGCTAAATATAGAGAAGATCTGAGAAAGTCTGGTAATTACTGGACCCGCAGGGCAGTTTAACTCTTGTGAAAACGATTACAATTATCTTAGAGAACATATGCAGTATTTATGCAACTGCCGCAGAAGTAAACTTTAAACTGATTTTTAAACATATACCTGATAATCTTGAAAAGGAATAATCATTAAAATTGCTAAGCTTGCAAGTTTTTCTTTTTTTTTTTTTCCTGTGACAGAGTTAAAATGTTAAATACACTCCCACGCTATAATGTCCATACACTATAACGGTATGAAAACACCAGTGGAAAACAACACAAAGTAGTACTGTACTTTCAGGACCTTTCTGAAGTATCAAAACTACGGTATCTGGTGCAGTGGAAATGCATTCGAATACACTACAGGTTTCATAAGGATTGATTTAATATGCATATTATTGGGAATTCTTTAGCTTTTTCTTTTTAATTGAAATGAACACATCTAAAGTCTTTCAAAGTAAACAAGGCTGGATAGTTATTTACTCCTCCTTGCTTTTGGACCATGACACATCCTGTAATGCCTTAACGGGCATTAATTTCATTAGCTGCTGTGTTGAATTGAGTGTTTTTTTACTAAGACTTGACGCAAACCAAAGGTCACTGAAACATGAAGTATTTTTGGCTACTACAATCACAAAAAACTCCATGGAATCCCATAGGGACTGGCCATTGACTAGTAAGTGGTCTAGTAGAAGTTAAATTGACTTAAATGAATGGTTCTTAATCTCCAAGTTCCTTAGTAAAATATTTACCTGTACAAATACTCTGGAGAAAATTATTGGGTCAAGTGTCATTATGTCAGATGAATGAGAAGGTCTACCTAAAATTTGAGTTGATTGTTATATATTGTTGGTATTATTACGGTATTATTACCCGATAATGATGTGTGTAGAGTATGGAAATTGGATGGATAGATGGAAAGAAATTAAATAATATGCTTTAACTATATGTATGTATTACTCATTCATTACTTTTGATTAACTTAGGACTAACAATAAATCGGACTATACTGTGGAACAATCCAGTGGCTTGAAGTCTGATATCATCAGTACTGTGTCTGGAAAGAAACTGTTCGAGGACTCCAAACCGCTGGTAACGAAAACTTTAACGACATTCATGGCAAAGTATATGCTGCCTATTGTTCATTCAGCAGCCATGTAACTGTTTGAATATGTGCACCACCTTTATGGATGCCTCACACAGGTGTACCCTGTAATGGGATTCCCAGACGCCCAGCTGAATCGGGAGTCTGAACGCTTGGTGAGGGAGCACCAGGCACAGTACGCTCAAACGGCTCGCATCCTCCAGCAGGTATGGCCTGTAGCTGACACACTCAAATCCCGCAATGGGGGGGGGCACAATGAGGTGCCAGGCTTTCTCAATGTCTCAAATTTGTTTTGCGTGTTTCCACTGCAGAAAACTCACCTCACAGGTGCAACCAGTTAATGTAAATTAGATAAATGACGTTCCTTTTGCTTTGTTAATATGGTCAAAACTAATCCAGGGAATGACAGATACAACTTACAGTATAAACCTACACTGTTGACTACAATACAGCAGTGCAGTATAGAGTAGGCATTCTTACCTGATGAGATGGCGCAAGAAGATGCATGATTAAATTACACTTATTTGATGATTTAGATTGTTTTCTACTTCATGGGGGTGGATTGATGTTGCTTTTTTAAACTGCAATATGCAGTATATGGACAAAAGTGTTGAGACACCAGGCCATTACATCTACAGATAAATTTATGACATCGCATCCTAAATCTACAGGCATCAATATAGAGTTCCCTCTCCTTCCCTTCTTTGTAGCTGTAATAGCTTCCACTCTTCTGGGAGGACTTTCTGTGTGAATTTGGAGTGTGTCTGTGGGAATTTTTGCCCATTCATCCAAAAGAGCATTTGTGAGGTCAGGCTAATTATCTCCATTCTAGTTCACCCCAAAGGTATTTGATGGGGTTGAGGTCAGGGCTCTGTGTGGGCCAGTGAAGTTCTTCCACCCCAAATTCACCCAACCATGTCTCTATGGACTTTGCTTTGCGCTCTGGGGCACAGTCATGCTGGAACAGAAAAGGGCCTTTCCAGAGTGTTCCCACAAATTTATAAGCATAGAACTGTCCAAAGTGTCTTGATATGCTGAAGTATTAAGCATTACCTTCATTGGAACTAAGGGGCCAAGCCCAACCCCTGAAAAACAACCCCATACCATTATCTCTCCTCCATCAAACTTTACAGTTGGCACCATGCAGCCAGGCAGGTAACATTCTCCTGGCTTCTGCCAAATCCAGACTCATCCGTCAGACTGCCAGACAGAGATGTGCGATTCGTCATTCCACAGAACATATTTCCATTGCTCCAGAGTCCAGTGGTGGCGTGCTTGACACCACTCTATTCAAAGCTTGGCATTGTGCTACATGATGTGAGGCTTACATGCAGCTGCTCGGCAATGGAAGCCCATTCCATGAAGACATTTAAACCCTTTGGATTCAAGATTGCTTGTAGCCCAGTTCGACTAATTGAAAACATTTAATATTGAAGCAGATGTTGCCGTACATTCTATACAATCCTGTGACGCATGATAATATTTTAGTCAACGATGGACCATATATATGGTGGTCCAATAAGGTAATAATGGAACTAAAAAAATTTCTATCACCTAGTGGCATCACAGCACAATGCATTACTCATGCTTGTGGTGATGTTGGTGTAGTCGTATGAAGGCATAACACATATAATTATGTACAATGCATAATGCATTACTCATGATGATAATCTACAATGTTACTGGTTCATGAATTTACTATACTGTACTTTTTATCGTTATTTGCAGTGAATTCTTTACTTGCAAAAAAGTTTCCTTAAGAAATGAGCTTTACACCAGTGGTTAATTAAAAATATTTCTCCAAAATCATTCTAATGGAAAATCATTTTTAGGGCTGCAACTAACTATTATTTTAATAATCGATTAATCTGTCGATTTTATTTTTTCGATTAATCAATGAATCGGATAGGGAAAAATAAGAAAAGCATTCATTTCCAACCATTTATTCAAAAATAGAACTAAAAACTTTAGAAAGTGCACAAACATGTTGCTCCTTGAGCTGTTATAATAATAATAATAATAATAATAAAAGTGCACAAAACACACACATGTATGCTTTACATCTGCCAAATATACAGACTTTTTTTAAAATAAAGTGCCACCTGAGCTGCCAGAACAATAATTTACAAAAGAATAAAGAACAATACATATCAGGAAATTTAACAGGATTTGTTTGAATGTCACAACTTGTTCACTTTTGCAGATGCGCACACTCACAAACTCTCACACTGACACACACACTCTCTCTCTCTCTCTCTCTCTCTCTCTCTCTCTCTCTCAAGTTTGCTTGAAGCTTATTCATTCAATTTTTATCATCATTGTAGTAAGTGCAAGGTTCATTTATACAGCACATTTAAACACAGCTGAAGATGACCAAGTGCTATAAAAGAACTTTAAAATTAAATTAAAAAGTACAACACACACAAATATATTTGTCAATAATAACCTATATGGGAC
>JABFDZ020000131.1:3582643-3602975 GCA_019775955.2 Pollimyrus isidori
CGGAGTACCTGGAGGAAACCCCACGACGACATGGGGAGAACATGCAAACTCCACACACATGTGACCCAGGCGGAGACAAGAACCCAGGTCCCAGAGGTGTGAGGCAACAGTGCTACCCACTGCACCACCATGCCGCCCCTTGAAATAATATTAGTGAACAAATATCTATATTCCATTATTCATACAAAATTCCCATAAAATTATAAAAGGTTATTGATTTTCAAGTATTCAAAGAAACATGGCTCAAATGAACAAAACTATATAATTCAACAATGTGCAAAACTGTATAATATTGCTATAATTATATATAATGTATATAATATGTTAAAGGGCAAACATAAAATAAAGCAGGACAGAACTGATTGTAACAAGTATCTTCCTTTATTCAAGTATCTTAACCAAACAAAAAAACGCTTATTCAAAAAAATGCCAAATCATGGTTAGATTTTTTTTGTCCGGCACTGCAAAATGTCACCATGCATCATCATGTAACATGATTCAAAATCCTCGCAGTAACAAAATGACTTGAGACAGACCGTGCAGCACATACTGGAACCGCCTCCGTGACGATACAACTTTGCCCTTATTGGCTGAAGATTTTAGTGACATGCATGACGTTTGTATCCCAGGAAGTGCCAATGCGTTATCTGTTATTTCTCCCAAAAAGCACGTAAAGCAGTGAGAACTGTTTTCAGTTCATGGTCCTGGTAAAATAAAGTTTAAATAAATGACATAAATGCTGTAACGGTACATGTAAGTTAGTGGTTTACTTATAATTAGTTACGGTGATGTTGCGCTGCTTTATTTGTTTAATCATCCAGTCTGTGAAGAAAGCATTCAAGTAAGGATTGCATTGTACTCTGTACATGACAATAAAAACTTTGAACCCTTGAAATACATGCATTTGATCTTTTTCCTGGCAGCTATCTTTTTACACAGAGCCACTATACACAATAGTTTTATTCACTGCTAACAGTTTGTATCAGGAGTTGGTTATTGTAAAAGTAGTAATGTGCATGCAAGTGATATTTGTATAGAATTATCATGTTGGAGTGAGTGATCAGCTTCCCCAACTACTGACCCACAAATTATGAGACACGCGCTGTTTTACTTGTAAGGGTAACCAATCCGTCTGCAGTGCGAGCTACAAAGGTGTGGCTCCTTGACAGGGTTTATTTATACTGTAGAGGAAACATGCTGATCAGGGGGGTAAAAAGGGGGGGAAAAAACTCGTATTATTTGTGCCTCCACGTCCACAGGATCGTCCTCAAAGGGGCACGCCATACTCAGTAACCTTCTGAAACAAACTCACCCTGGAACATAACCTGCTACCGAGCAGGTTATCTTCAGAGAGTAAGGTGCCATGGTTATATACAAACCCAGAAAGTTACCTTCGTTTTTGGAACCGAAAGTTGAGGTTATCCACTAACTTACCCTTCAACTTACCAGGGTATGTCACATAACCTGCTTTCTGGAATACCCCCCAGGTTACATTTGGAATGGAATGGAATGCATGGAATGCAATGGGGGAGTGAGAGTGGATACAGGAACAACAGAGCGTGCAGCAGAAGGGGGGGCTTGTATCTGCTGCACAAGATAGAAAATTACTATTAAGCACTTACACAATCGCTACTGCTACATGGAACAAATTATACAGCTTAATAATACACATGAGTAATAATATGTACAATTTCAACCCAACAATCTACACCCTTCTGGCAGTGTCAGAGTCAGGTCTCCCAGACTATGAGGGGTAGAAGCTGTCCGACTTGGCTGCATTCAGTTTATACTCCACCCCTGCAGCCACAGCCAGAGCGATTCGCGCTCCCCGTTGCATCAGCTGCAGACAGACCAAATCTAAAGTTGAATGCTCCCATTGCTTCTTTAAGGGAGGTAACGTCGTTGGTGATTGGCTGTTGTGCTGGCATTCAGTAAAAATCTGCTCGGTAGGGCTGTCTCATCACATTCTCTAAAATGGAGCAAACTTGGTTGGTCTAGTTTTATAGTCTGTGTGTATCATCATAATCGTCCTAATTTTTCATTGATAGAAAATATGATCATTTTACCATCCAGCACTAATCAAAATTATAATGATGATCTGTTATGGCAGGGCAACAATCTAAAAAAATGCCCAACAAAGTTGAGGTTGGCTTCTGGCCAGCCATAAATCCACAATAGAAGGGGAGCATGGTTCTCATCCGCATGCTTATCCCATTCAGCCACACAGCAGCCTAGGGAGCAAGGGAACACACTAGGAACAAAACAGAAAATAAACCTAATGAAATACAAGGGAAGGACAGGATGGCCGGTGACACCTGGTGGTGAAACAGGGAGACAATGAACAGGAACAGGACTAGACGGAACCAATCCTAACATGATAATTGTAAAGACATTTTTATAAATGTGACATTTCAGGATTATGAACATGTTCTTATATGCAGACATTTGTCAATAAACATGATTCTGTCATCCATCCTTTTCCAATAACCGCTTAGCCATAGTCCTATTTATATTGTAATGAAAAATAATGCAAAAAAAATGATATATTTAAGCACCACAATCCTGTACTGGACAAATACTTACAGAAGATTAACCATTTATATGTATACCACAAGGCCACAAAATTAATTATACATACTGTAGCAGCTTTGGGGCTGTGGGTTGGCTGGCAACTATTTCATAACAGGGTACGCACACACCATACTAACGGATGCTAAGAGAAGCCAGTGAGCTGCAGGAGAAAACCCGCATAACATGGGGGTTTTAATCCACATATCACAAGAGTAATTCGAACCAGCAAGCCTGTGTATGGAGGGCCAATACCTCTCTGCTATCCCTGCAGAGCACTTTCATACCAATTTGTAATCTCCGCCTCAGTGACATCATTTCTTTGTCGGAGGGAAAGTTTCGTTTTCCAAAGAAACCTCACTAGAGTAACTGACACTGTAAGGATTTTGACGTGTTTTCACGCCGTGGGGATGGACAAGCTCCATTTGCTAAGGTGATTCGACAAATGTTATTCGTACGTTTAAAATCGAGAAAATGTATATATATAAAAAATAAACTTTAGGCCTACTTCCCGTATGGCGACTGTTTTCTCTTTCTCGGTTGATATTCTAGTTGGGACGGAAATGCCTTGCAAGAGTGCGTACAAATCTTTACAAACATGTAACATGGCGTTGTTTTTGTGGATAGTTTTGTTACAAGTAATCTTTAATGTTTTTTTTAATTATCATTACAAATTCTTTATTTTATTTTAAGCAGACCAGGCCACATGATTGGTATCTCTCGATTTCACGAAATACAAACCTATGGACAGCGATTAATAACTAAACGTTTTCACAATGTTGATTCTGTGTATATATTTCTATTGTGTGCTAATCTTTTCATTTAGCAACCCGTACGGGAAAAAGTGCGTGTCTCGAGTGTCACGTGCCCTTACTAAATCGATTTTGCGAAATATAAATGCTGTAGTTACAGGCAGCGCACATAAAAGATTACCAATAATTCTACAATTAAATGTAATCAACCATTTCGTTACCTTGCTGTTCGAAGTTAATAAACTTCAATTATCCTAATTGGCAGTAGTCTGGCAATATATGGGACCCAGAACCTGATTAATTTACATTTATTATTTGATGCAGTTATATCACGATGTGATATCGTGCAGCCCATACAACATATTCATTTTTTATGTCAACATAGTGAGCAAGATGTTGCCACAGGAGATGGGATCCCAGATAATTCTTACTATAAAGCAGACGCTCCAAGTCAGCCCTGGGCATCAGCGCCACCAGCAGAGATGATGGATGCTTTACCAGGATATGAGGGGATTGGAGCCAGTGGGGGTTGTGAGTTCATGGACCTTGTTAATTACTTGCACTGGTTCATCCTCAGCACCTACTTCAAGGGTGAACACTTATTTGTACCTTAAATACTCTGCCCTTTACCTGCTCACAGGTGTGCCACCTCCCGCGCAGGATATTCCTCAGGCCCCATCTCCGGAAAGTCGGAACAAATCCTGGCAGTAAGGAGACTGTAATGTTTTCCCTAAAGACGTGTTCTAACTGTACTTTTGATTTATTTCTTCTTTACTTTCTATCACTGCAACAAACATTTCTGTATTTATAACAATATGTAAGACAAACCACAGAAATTTGAAATCCTTATGACAAAATTAGCCAGGTGATCAACATCACTCTCCCGCCCCCAACTTGGTGAATTTTAAGATTTCAAAATGCTGGAAGAATGTTGCTTTGTAAAATTGTGTGGATATCTCCAACTTTTCCCTAACTTCTGCAATATCAACTATTCTTCCTCTTTCTGATTTGTAAAAGTGCATGCTGCCCCCTGCTGGAAACACCTAATCAATTATCTTGCACATGCAAGGGCGATGTGCTAGGACACACAAGGTTTCTGCTAGACTTAAAAATCTGGGCTACATGTACACTGACCGCAGTCATCCGCAACAGCCTCTGATGGCGAAATGAACATCAAGCCCCCTTGTTTGCAATGAGAAGGACGTGTGGAAAAGGGAAGTATGACTTGGCCTTCTATGTGGCGTGACACCAGTGGGATGCCAGATACCCTGCTTCTGCAGGAAGTGGTATTTATTTTAATCGCTGCTTTGTGATCCCACATGGGTGGCAGTGTGTGGCTCAGCGGGTTAGGAATCTGTGCCAGTAATCAGAAAGTCACTGGTTAGTATCCCAGGGCCTGTAATCTGATGCCACTGTTGACCCCCAGTCGCAGGGGGCACTGCACACTGGCTGACCATGTTCAGTGACCCCCCCCATCCTCCAGTTTGCTCTCACCTGCATGTGTGTCTCCTGGAGAGCAATATAGGCTTGATGAGAGCTAGTTGTATGTATATTTTGCCAACATATCCTAGGTAACGCTTGGCTAATTTTACTTTCAGGATTCCTTCTATTGGCGAAGAACTGGCAAAGGAGGCTTTCCTGGAGTATGTGTCCAGCAAGTGCTGCTACCGTAGTAGCCCTGCTAAGCAAATGTCCATAATGGACATGCATCCCCTTAATACCTATAGGGTAAGTAGTACTTTTTTTCAGCAAGAAGGAACTGGACGCCATGATGATGATAGTTATGCCAATTAATAAGATTCATAAGATTCAAAGGTTTATGTAGATGAGCAGCTTTATTACCCATGAGTTATTAATTACTTTAATAATGCAGCTGGTTTTGGGTGTCCAGAATAATTAAAATAAATTCAGTTAATTTATATGGAACACTTTTTAGTCGGGCCCAGGTGTTCGACATTAGTGTGTGGCAGCCAATTATTACATCATTGATACAGAATGGTGTATGAAATAGCGGAAAAGGGAAAGAAAGAAAGAGCCTGAAGACAGAAAACAGAGATAGTGATCTTGGTTTAATGATAGGAAGGTGTAATGTATTGTAATGCCTCATGTTGCATGATGCTGATTAAATTGCCCAACTGGACTTTCAGGGAAATTAATGTCACAAGGAAATGTCATAGCAGAAGGAATCCCAGTACACTAACAAAGCATGTGATATCTGGCTTTCAGTACCGGCTGGTAACTTTTACCGAGACCAGATCTACGGACTGGGCCACTGAGCCATACAATGGTGAAGTATCATGTTTGTTTAACATCAATTTTCATATTTTACGAAGGATAAAAATTAGTATTAAGCATTTTTTTTTTTCAGGAAATCTGACTTTTGACTCTCTTCAATTCAATTATTTATTGTCATGTGTACAAGTATGAGTACCATGTACAATGAAATGCTTCCTTGCATGTGCTCCCGCAGACGGTGAACGTAGACAACAAGATGGCTAGACAACAAGACAATGAGTAAATAAATAGACAGGAATAAATAGAGACAGTGGCAGAGGAATATGTGTGGGTATCGGTGTAGGTGACACAGGTGACTGATTGTTCATGAGTCTGATTGCAGTTGTGTAGAAACCGTTCCTAAACCTGGAGGTGCACGTCCTAATGGACTGCAGCCGCTTCCCAGATGGGAGGAGGGTGAGAAGTGACAGTGCAGGGTGGCTGGGGTCCCGCCTGATACGGTTGACTTTCCTGAGGCAGTGTGTAGTGTGGATGTCATGGATCGCAGGGAGCTGTGTGCCCGCTTTGACCGCTCTTAAAGATTGAAAGTATTTCCCCCTGTGATCGATTTAAAAGTAAATTTTTAATCTTTGCCTCTTTCGTTTTCATATTTTAGGTCAAGTGAAGTCCAGTATCAGTGTTGTTTAATTAAAACACAGAAGTAATGTTATGAATTTTGCCGGCCTCGTCAAATCCAAAGGCGATGCCGACATTTCAGAGAACTGTCCAAGTGCTTCACTTTCTGTCTCTTTTCTCCTGTCAGGCGGGATCGTGGATGGGGGTATGGGAAGTGCACCAGGCCCGTGGGATATCGCCGTTTCATTTTCCGCTCTTTTTGAGGATGAATCAAAAAACGTTCGTGTCCCCTACACATCCACTGTAAAAGTAAGGAAGCCTCTCGATTTATTTATTAATTTTCTTTTATGTAATATTTAATCAAAATATATGACACATGAACGGTCTAGTTAAATTATTTTGAAGGTTATGCTAAGAAATTGCTAAGAAAAGAAGTACGATTAGTGGGACTTATGAAGTCCTGTTTGCACTTTGTTGGTTTTACATCGTAAGGCAGAATGGTTTGCTTAGCTTTCTGTGGATCATATTGGTTTGAGGAAGAACCAAACAATGCTGTTGATATTGGATAAGTGATTGGCAAGCGTTTTTTTTTTTTTTTTTTTTTTAGGAAGTTGCTGGTTATGGCCCTGTCTGTCCAGTTTTAAGAAGGACAACATGTTGATTTGCATTTGATTGTCACATGACTGTCTCTGAGTTGATGTTGCAAAGTACAGGTCCGTAATGACTTGTATTGCTTGTAAAAATCAGCTGAATCCAGCACCTCGACTTACTTCACCTAGACTACTTTTACTTTGTCTTAAAATTAGGCCATTTTGAACTTTTAATACGTTTTGCATGAATATTGACAAAGTGTGCCAGTCACCATCGTGCTTCTGTTTTGTTTTTTGTTTAATCGTGTAGGGCTGTGAATCCTGCTTGGCTCTGGGTAAAATAGCTTGTACAACATGTACAGCATCAGGATATGTAAGTAAAACATGCTGCAGTTTCTTTTTTTAATTTTCTATATGTTTTTAATTATTAGCAGCCTGAAATCCTTGGTCATGTGATTTCAGGTACAGTGCTCGTCTTGCGGTGGATTGGGAAGAGTCAATTCAGCAGCACAGCCTTGCCCTCGGTGCTCTGGTGTTGGCCGCGTCAAGTGAGACTGTGCCTCCATTAGTCTTGTTCAGAAGGAATATCTTACATGTTCATTCCTTTAAAAACCCTGTGGTTTTGTTTTGGTCATTCATTCATTCTTTCATTCTTTCATTCATTCATTGCAGATGCACTTCTTGTTCTGGAATGGGCAGACAGACATGCAAAACCTGCAAAGGGAAACGACAGCTCATCACTTTCCTTAAGCTCACGGTGAAATGGTATATACTGCTTGATAATGCCCTCTGCATGTTCTCAGCATATATAGCATGTAAAGAAAGGGCATGATGGCTCATTTGCATATTTTTAAATAAAAGGAAAAATAATAATCGATTCCCATAGTGGTAGATATCACAATCATTGAGTTTTTTGCGCAAATTCATAAATATATTCACAATGGTACCTCGGTTCTCAAACTCACTAGAACTCGAATTTCTTGAAAATCAAACAAACCAGTTTGACCTAGAACTCGATCTGAATATCAGAATTCGAACTGTGAACACTGACCTAATATAAATTGCATGCGCCAGGAAATGAGTCATACTACAATGCAATTCTTACTTGAATGCCTTCTTCACAGACTGGACAATTAACCAAATAAAGCAGCTCAATATTACACTAACAAACATTAAATAAACCACTAACTTACGTGTACTGTTAGAGCATTTATGTTATTTAATTTACCTGCTAAAATAAAGTTTAAATAACTGAAAACCAGTTCTTAATGTTTTAAGTGATATTCGGGAGAAATAGCAGATTACATATCAGAACTGCAAACTGAAACGCGGACTTAATACAGAGGGCTAATGACAACAACCAGAAACGAGGGGGCGTGGCACACGGAAGGAGCAGACGATCGGGGCAGGATAGGGGTAATGTTGGGATAAGATCTTTATCGTTTTGGAAGCCATTAAGTCAAAATGCTCTTCTTGTTTTATCCCGTTCATTTTGTGTTTACATGCTAAAAAATTTTGTGGGGGCCGGGAACCAATTAATTGGTTTCCATTATTTCTTATGGGAATTCAATCAAAACGCAAACTTTTTAGGATTCCATCCAGAGTTCGGAACGGATTAAGTTCGAGAACCGAGATACCACACCACTGTACTATAAAAGTTATGTCTCCTCTCTGAACTCTGATTATCACTGGAGGATCCTTTTGCCCTCGACAACAATGACAAAAATGTTTTAAAGCACATAAAAAATAAAATGCAGTATGCCGTATACTTAACCACAAAGGTGAAATTCAGTAACCAAACTGACAAACTGAGAAAAAGGCTGGTTTGCTTGGGTTTGGTGTGGATTTTTGTAGTTATTGTAATTTTCACATTCTGTTATCTGAAAATCCTCACAGAGTTGAAAAGATACTTTGTCATAAGGTAAAAGAGAGCCTCAGAGACCCGATTTCAGTCATCATTTAGTTTTGATAAAATATTCAGTATGTATTCTGGCTTTGTAGGTACTCGCGCTCAACCCGCTCTATAAAAAGACTTTGTGTGGGTAGCATGTCTCCACTGTACTGTTAAGTGAATGTGTTTCTGTGTGATATTCTCCGCTAATATTCTATCTGTTGTGTAAGAATGACCTGCTAACATTGCTGGTACTTTCCCTCGTTACGATCTTCAGGAAAAACAACGTATATGAGTGTGTGGCAAACAAGCAATCTGGCTTCCCGATGGAAATGCTCAGCCAAGTCACAGGGGACACGGTGTTCAGTGACATTCAGCCTCTGGTGAGAAGAACGTTTATAGCTCCTATCTTAGCTGCAGAAATCTAATAAATCCGTTCATCTGAACGCCTAGCCTGACAAAATGTTAAGCTTCGAGTCAGTGTCGGCAGCGGGGGGGGCTAGCACCCCCAGATGACTGCCTGTTCTCCCAATATAATCACCTAAAGATGCTAAAAACGATTAGCCTGTTAGCCCGCCGACACTGTGTGGAAGGCCTTATACTCAGCAGAGCGCTACAGAAAACTGGAGCACCACTGTTGGTTAGTGGTTTTGAGTTGTACTTCCTGTTAACCGCTGATGGCTGCTTCCGTGTTGTATGTTCAAGGTGTACCCTGTTTTTGGGTTTCCGGACAATGACATCAACAGGGCATCAAACGAAGCTGTAAGGCTGCACCAGGCCCAGTTTTGCTCCACTGGCCGTATCCTCCAACAGGTAACGATCATTTGTTAATGTGGACACATTGCCAAATCACTGATGTGCTTTCCACCAGTGATGGTTGGCAAAGTACTTGCATCACCACTGGGCCCTTAATCCTGCTGGATGGATAGCTGACCCTGCTGTCACCTCAACTTTCATTTTCACTTATATGTTGTTGCTGTCCAATGAAAACCTTGTATGTCCATTCTTTGATGAATTTCCTCTGTCTACTGATGGCATTTGATGTCTAATTGACCAATCAAAAGATCTACCCGTTTCATTAGAAGACCTTTGTCTGATGGTAAATGTAACGCATGATAGGACATTGATTATGTCTAAACGTTTAAACTAGCTATCGATAACGTACTGAGTTCTGGGAGATGCCCTTGAAACACATAAGAAAACCCTGTAACTCCGCATTTGCTGACAACAAACCCCATGCGTACATTTAAAACAAACACTTCACTGTAGGGCTGTCCCCAAATAGTCGACTAAACGTTAGTCGATATGAAAAGGGCTTGGTGAAATACTTTTTCATTAGTCGGTTAGTCGCCAAAAAAATCACGTGAAATTACGCAATCAAGGGCTGCGCAGTCAGTGTATGACATCAAAGCAAGGAGAGATTAACGCGATGTCGTGCCTCGCGGTATACCAAAGCGCACTTGTGGGAGAGGTGTCTGGCTGATGCTAATAATTATGTCGGGGAAAAAGTCCAAAATATGGGATCATTTTGAAAAATCGAAGGACGACCCTAAAAAGGCTGTTTGCAAACTGCAGGAAAACATTTGCCTATCACTGGTCAACATCGAATATGTCTTATAATTTAAAACATGTAAGTACTAATGTTAACCACCTCACATGGCCCCTCGTTTTAACAATAAGGATATAAACACATTTGCGCTGTTAAGTTAAATCATATTCATGGTTTTTGACATGCACTTGTCTCTAGGCTCATCCACATGTCTTATAGCAGCGATGATGCGTCGTGCGCTTTGACTTCGCAGTCAACACTGATGCAGCAGAGATTAGTTTTGACACCCCCTCTAATTGAGAAATGAAAGCGGGAAATCAGAGAAAATCGTCGATTTCATTGCGCTTGATGTGGTTGATAAGTCTGATTGCTGTCTTTATGTTATAATTAGCCTATAACATTCCGGCCACTGATTTTTGTGTCCGTAAGCATTGTATACTTTAAACGCTTTACTATTCTGTTTTAAGCGCTTAATTTTCATTTCGAACGCGCTAATATCATGATTTAGCATTTTCTGTCATATGGAAGTGTTAAACTTCAACTTGGACTGTACCTTTCCTTGTATATACACAAGTTATTACATTAATATCATAAATGAACGGTTATTCAACTAATTGCTAAAATGCAGGAGTGTTAATCGACTAGGAATATCTTTAGTCGGGGGCAGCCCTACTTCAGTGACAGCTGTGCAATAATGTTTTTATTTGTGATGCTAAGGGCGTTAGGTTTATTATGTGAAGTATTTACCGAGAGTGCATTCGTTCAACATTCCTGAAATAATCGATTTTTGGATATGTGTGTTTTTCACTGGACAGCAACAGTATGTATATGTGTCAAAGGAAAGTAAGGTTGGATATGCGAAAATGAAAGAATTCATATGTACTAGAACTCACGATTGTACAAATAGTGAATAAAATATCATCATCTTTAAAAAAAAAAAAAAATCACTACGAACATGAGAAATCTGTCGCTGTGGTTTCTCGACTGCCATGTCTTAGCTTTACAGTGCATTTTGTTATTCTAGTAGATATTATTTTCAGAATCTGTGCATGGGTGCACATGTGTAGGACCTCCTCCCATTCTCACATCTTTTGGATTTAGAAGCAGACCATTGAGCTGATCCCCATCACCCGGGTTCACTACTGCTGGAAGGAAAAGACCTACATCTACTTTGTATACGGGGTGGAGCACAGGGTCCACACTGATGACTATCCTGCGAAATGTCTCTGCTGCTCTATTTTGTAAAGAAAGTTGTCCTGGCTGTAAGCATTTTAAGTGACTCTCCATGATTTTAAATCAACCTGAACTTATGGTGAAATCTCAATAGTTTGCAGTTTTATGAGTTGTATGTCTAGTACTGAGCAGAAGTATTTGGCAGTCAAAGAAAAAAAAAAAAGGCAATTTATCTGGATGGTAAGTGTATATCTGCTCAAAAAAGAACAGAATTCTTCTGTTCTCTAAACCGTTACTCATGTCCAGTTGGATGGTTAGATGATCACTGCTTCAGTTTCCAAAACTCTCCTCAGGGGCACCCCAGCCATTCCACGTATTTGTTAAATTCAATTAATCCATTAACTTGATTAGATAACTCAGTGAGTTACTTATTTGCCATATGATCTTGAGTCAGAAATTTATGGAATGAATTGATTGGTTGCTGCAAATACTAGGGAAACTTAGGAGAGGGGTTACTATGGCTAAGCTGACACACTTTAACAGACATGATATTGTAGTTTCGCACCAAAATGAAGATCATTTAAAGATAATTTCTTTGACTGGCCAAGACTTGCACAGTACTGTATACTATGGTTACACCAATGTGTGCCAGACTGGCCATGCCCACAACGCATAATACATTCCTAATCGTAAATGCATTTAGAGCCATAGGGTTTTTAAATTTCCTTTCTTGTTTGTTTTGTTTTTGCTTGCAATTGGTGACAATCTGTTTTTAAATACATTCTGTTTGCATGACCGATGGAATATAGGTAATGTACAATGGCACACATGCATTCACCCAAGATGGAAGTTTTTGGACTGCAGACGAATATCATATTTGGAGAAAAAACAAAGGAGACTCATTTCTAAGTTTCTGGGTGTGTGTCTGTGGAAAATATACTTTTTTTCTTTTGCAAACTCCAACCTGGCTCTTCCCTGCTTCTCACTAATGAAGGGCTTCTTCCTTGCTTTTTGGGTCTTCTGTCCTGCGTCTAGGAGCCTGATACAAATTGTCCTAGCAGTGCACCTCACACCACTTTCTCATTCCTTTTGAAGGTGACTTGATGTCATCCTCAATTCATGAGACACTGCTGATTATCTATAGCATTATAAAGTCACTTCCACCTTCTACCTGGCTAGTTTTTGGTTATTGCCAGAGTCTCCTGCTTCACCTTATTTTTCTGCACTGCCAACAGAACCGGATTTAAACCAGAACTTTAAAATGTAGATTTATTTTAAATGTAGTGTCCCCTTACTTTTTTTTTTTCCCCAAAGCTGTATGTGAACTCCACAAAGACAAACACAAAGACAAGCAGGGAATTGAACCCATAACCCCAGAAATGTGAGTGTACTGCCATAACTTCTGTGCCATTTCTCTGATTATAGTTTTTTAAAGCAGATATATGTTTAAATCCAGATAAGTCATTTTTTATTATGTTGTAAATATTTTGATTTTTATTAGTGTTTTTAGAGAAATGTCATGCATGCATACAGTAATCTCCAAGAATGGGGGAAAAAAACATCACAAAAGAAAGAACTTAAGTAGCTGAGCCTCACAATGTACATTCACTGCTCATTTCCTCTTTTATATTGTGGCCATACAAAGGTCTTTTTATTTTGGTAAAAACAAACAAAGTAATGAGCTATTTCTGGGACTCAATAGGAGTAATTATTAGGTTGGCAATAGTAAGTGTTTTGACTTAAGATAACTGAGACCTTGCTCCTTTGCCAACAAATTCTTTCCCTTACTACTGCATATTAATCTTTTATTTACTTGTGTTCACTTTAACAGTCAAGTATTCACATGATGTTTGCTTGTGGATCATTTCTTTAATATTTGTTTAATTTTAAAACCCATTGTATCTCGCTGTTGGAAGAACATACCTGAAATGTTATACAGAATAAAACAAATTGTGCTTTAAAGCTTTGCGCACAATCTTTTAGTTGTTTTGCACTAGACCTAATTATTGTTAATATGCATGCACCTGTAAGTCAAAATTAAAACAGGTAAAGAAAGTAAAATAAAATCTGGTAACACACAAGATCACTTGTTGTGTTAATTACTAAATTAGCCAGTAGGTATTTAATTCTTTATTGAAAACCTGACAGGAGTAGGCCTATTTTGTATCGTACTACTTCCTTTGTACTTCAGTACCTATATTAAAAGAATCTTACCAGTCATATTTTAAAAAATCGTATCCTTTTCTGGCTTATGATGAACTTCACTTATACATTATAAATAGTCATGGATTTCCTTTAGACTGCATGCTGTCTAGTGTACGGCAGCACTGGGTTAGGCTGGAAGTCGTGTGTACGCGGGTGTGGCTGGATTTGACCTATTGTCTAACTTATTGACATTTTAACGGGAGCCGAGTTAAGATAGGGAATGTTTCTGCGGGGGTTTGCGTAGATATTTACAGTACGCAAAAGCAGACTGGGTGCGGAATTAATAGCTACTATTATTTTCACATCGACCCATGGACGACCAAGCAGAAGACCTCGGTGAGTTGCATATGTTTTTGATATCGGACACTGACGCAAAGAGACGTGCATAATTTCATGCTTGATAAAAACTTCATCTTGTCAAACTTGTACGCCTCCCTTATGACACGCTAGTCGATTTTTTTTTTAAATAAGGAAACGCCCACAATTAACACTCATTAGTGTAACACTCGAAGTGGACAATTTCTTTTGATTTTATGTTTAACAATAAAAATTAAAAGATGCGTGCGTCTTATTTATCTTATAGCCGAAAAGGCCAGTTTAACGTCAAAATGATTTTAACCTTTGTTTTGTATAGCGCAGTAGTATATCGCTCCTTATACTTTTGTCATTTCGAATTTTTACCATGTAGTTGGGTTATTTTTATGTTTTCTGGGCTAAACACCTTAAAATATCAACATTGGTTATGCAATGTATCTACACGCTGGAAGGAAACCATTTGAATATGTTGCATTGTATTAAAGTAACCGTTCGGTATACAAACGAACTTTAATGAAAATCTTTATATGTCTAATATTGTAAACATTGTAATTGTCTTGTTTAAAGTCGTTTGTTCTGTTAATAGCACAGATTAGCCTATTTTATAACACGTTGCCTACAAACGCAAAGCGAATTAACAGATCTTCTCTAAATTGTTTTGGCATTTTGCCAGATATTATGTATACGTACATCGATTAAATCATATTCAGGTTAAAGGTTCGCTGCCTTTCCAAGCTCAATTTCGTATATAATACACGCTAAATTACATGATTGAATCATTCTTTTGGCTTTTAAAATGCAATATGCATGCCAGACCCACCTACGAGTGCCTGGTATACAGTTTACTATGAATAATACTGTGATGTTTATAATAACCCTTGAGCTTTGAATGGGGTTATTCATAAAATAAACAACACATGCCCGTCGGACCAAATTAGGAGGAATACTCGGTTAGTTTGCATTTGTAACATCTGTGTACTCAGTCAAATGAACAGCTAGAAGACTATGAACCATTTAAGAAACTCAAGACTGTACAGGGAAGAATATAGAAAGGGGAAAAGCTTCTCATAAAAGCCGAATGCGGTGTCGGTGCAATTATCGTAAAAAAAAAAAATCCTGCCGACCTTAAAACAACTCTGAGCTCTGAAGTGTAACTTGCTTGCGATCGCTTGGATTTCTTGAACTGCAGTTTTCTGGTAAAAACAGAATGGTGCATTTCTGCATAAGCTTTTCAGGCTCGTCCAATGCATCAACCAATCATACTTTATTTATATAGCATGTTTCCAATACAAACACAATGCAACACAAAGTGCTTTGAATATTAATAAATAAATAAAACTATCGACCCACCCCTACTACCATCCTCACCAAAACTATGTAAAATAAAGGGACAAAAGACATGAAAGACAAAGTATAAAGTTAAAATTTAAAAGTGAAATATAGTGAGTATGAAAGCATGTCTGCTTTCATTTCATTCTGCAAAGGAAGGAAGGGGTCTTAGTGCAGTTTGCTGTTTATATTGCTTGAATGAGATCACACTTCAAGGAACTGATTAATTAAACACCCTAAATATTAAATGAATATAATTTACCTGTAATATATATATAACAAGACAGTCGTCTTTGTCTCATCATAAATAAATGGACCAGTTTTTTTGACACCCTACCTTAGCAGAAATAAGGAGACATTAAAGTATACATTAATCTAAAATAAATGATTCTCTCCAGTTTGAGAATAGCAGGAGAAACACAAGAAACGCAATATTTTTTTTTGAGATGAGAGGAAGACTATTTCTCAGGAGCTAACCTAGTGAAGTATCAGAAAATGGTTGAATATTATATTGATGCTAGACAGAGCTCAGTTATGTCTTGGAAAAATAGGCTGGACAAAGAAGACATCTTATTTTGAGTTATCCTTTCCTCTAGGCTAGAATGGTGTTCCTCTTTCACAAAAGAGGGAATCAACAGGGACAATTTCAGGATTATCCGCAGTATTATGTACTTTCCTCATAAAGGAATTTTTGGAAACCAAGGACCAGAAAACATGGATAGGAGGGACTCCTTTCCTTATAAAGCAGCTGTGTATAAAGGCAAGATTATCTGAGGGCTTGCATTTTACCACACAGACAGTCCGAGGTGGATATTGCAGGTCCAGAGAGTCCAAATCCAGACCAAGAATTAGTTTCAACCGACCAGCTGAGTACTCTGTGACTCTTTATACTCAACAGATGCTCTCTGGAAATCCCCATCTCTGCCTAAAGTTTACCTGGTCATTTTACAAGAGCAGTGCCAGTTAGGACTACATAATGGCTTCTGTAAATTTAACTGAAACCATGGGATTATAAATCCATGTCCTTAACTACTGTGCATTGCCCCAGAACCTTTAGGAAACAGCCTTGTGCTCTTTTTACAGTGTGTCAGGAGAAATATGAAATACACATTAATCAAAGAGTAATTCATGGACTTTTGTTTTGGCTTCATTCTTTCTCGCTTCCCGTAGGTGAGTTTGATCCAGACATGCCGGAGGAGGGGCCGTCTGCGCCCCCACCTGGCTGGTTAGATAATGTCAGAGGGTATGAGGAGGTCCCAAGTGACGGAGGTTGGTATCGACAGCAAGCCCTTTGCTAT
The DNA here is from genome assembly GCA_019775955.2 of Pollimyrus isidori. NCBI lineage: Eukaryota > Metazoa > Chordata > Actinopteri > Osteoglossiformes > Mormyridae > Pollimyrus > Pollimyrus isidori. The sequence continues at coordinate 3,599,164 of JABFDZ020000131.1, forward strand.
ATGCTGACTGTAATTTCACAGGGAGACTAAACAATTTGCGGATTTTAGCTGTTGTGGCCAAACCCAGGAACGTTAGTAGGAATAGACCTAAAGGCAGTTCAGTCAGTTCAGTTATCACTCTCCTTTTGCTTGACTGTCATTGGATTGTTTTATTAGCTGTCATTGAGTTATTTTGTATGGTCAAAGCAATACACTGCTACTAAAAAAGTAAGTATTTTATCTAGTATTACTGTGGGTTTATTTTATTTTTTTTAATCCTTAGCCCATAAGTACTTGTAGTATTTTTTGGAATATTACCATATTTACAGAGTTCTTAAAAATCTGTTCTACCATGTGAATCCATTGAAACTAAAGCCTTCCTCCCGGCTCACCCGATGTCATCTTCACTTTGTCCTGCAGGGTGCACCGACAAGGTGTGTCCCCCTCCTCCAGAACGTGTCCCTAAACCGGAGAACGACCGGAGTGTAGTGGTCCCTGAAGTCAGGTGATCAACCAAACGTCAAAGGACTCAACCGCTTATGTTAAGCAAACAAATTCATTGAGTGGAGGGATCAGATCGTCTCAAGTCACATAATCGGAAACACACAGCTGCATTCCTGTACTCATAGGGGCCCCTCTGGTGCTCCCTGCCATTCCTAATTCCTAACACTTACTCGGCAAATCCCACAACCTAATACAATCTGAAGACGGTATAGCTGTGTCAATTTGCTTATTAAAAAAAATAAAATAAAAAGCCAAATGAAGTTCTGAGAAAGGGCACTGATTCTGTATCAGAACATACTGCTGGACGCCGCGCGATTTGCAGACTTTTCTGCTTCTCATAGGGTGCCGACAGTGTCAGAGGACATAGCAAGAGAAGCACTGTTACAGTTTGTGGGGAAAAAGTGGACGTACAGCAGGAAGCCAGCCAGGGACCTGATCTTCAAGGATTTGAAGCCTCTTACGGTTTACCGTGTAAGTGACCTGGAGCTGACTGTCAGAGTAGAACATCATCCCGGCTTTCCCTCCAAATATAAGTATTTCTGAAGCCAGTAAAGTGGCTTGCATGTAGATTCCTTGTATCCCCTACACTGTTGTTTTCTGGCCTTGTTTGCTCAATGGGGAGACACGGTGGTGTGGTGCTTTAGCCCTTTAGACTCATGTCTCTGCAACCTGGTTTCAAGTCACCGTCTGTGATCTGTGTATGCGTGGTGTTTGCATGTTCTCCTTGTGTCGTTGTAGGGTTTCCTCAGGGTCATTCTCCAAATAACATGCTGAGATCACTTAGAGTTACTAAATTGTCCATATGTGTGGGTGTGCCTTGTGATATGTTGGAAACCTGTCCTTGGTTGTTTCATGCCTTGTACCTCTAGGCTCCAGACCCCTCTGCAACCTTGACTAGGATAAGCAGTAACAGAAAGTGGATGGATGATTAATCAGATGTTAAATGGAGCATTTTGTGTATTTTTGTGTACAGTACCGCTTGGAAACTTTTACAGAATCCAGATCTGGTTCCTGGGAGTTTGAACCTTACACTGGTATGTCCTTCATTAACAAAACAATGGCCTGTTTTCCTTTGTATGCTCATGCAAGAAGCATTTTCAAGTTGTTAGCATGACTTGTGGTGCCATAAAATGTAGCATAAGCAGCAAGAAATGGCTGGAGGCCCTGGAGATGAAATGGAGACCTTCCTGTGGTTCTTCCAGGCCAGTCTGTAGACGGCCCTCAGTACGGCTCCTGCCCCCCACCCTGGGATGTGATGGCGGAGATCCCACCCCGCTTCACTGACCACACCCAGAAAGTGAGGGTGCCACATTCATCTTTTGTTAAGGTGGGCGCTTCTGCGGGGGCGAAGTTTGGTGTACAGCTGAAAATCTCATCAAAGATAATCCAGCCGTCTTTCTTTGCTTGTTTAACAGAGGGATATGAGGGGGTTGGGGGTGTGGCCATCTCAGGAAGGAGAATCATGTGACTGGTTGTTGGCGTCAATTCACTCCACCTGTGCTTTATTCATATGTATACTCTGTGCTTTCTGGACTGGCTCCTAGAGTTGCGGCCCAGATTCAGTTCAGTTCCTCATTCTTGCTACAATGAAATTCCGTGTTTTTGTTCCCCTTTGAATTGCATTGACCCTGACACTGCCCACTCCCTACAAACCCTGAACAGGGAAATCCCAGCACCTTATTCCTGTATGGCCCATGTCCTTCTTGCTTTCTATTGGTGTGTTTTTTTGATTCAGGATGACATTGAGCGAAACGGCCCTTGTTTAGCACGTCAGGAAAGGAAAATGTTTCTGTGTGCAGAATTTGCAAGAACATTCCAATGTTGTATGAGACCCATAATGAAACGTCAACGAGAAAATTGAAACAGCTTTTGCTTTTTGTGGTTTCTGTTCTTCTGAGGCGTACTGTACTTAAAATGCGGGGACTGCCGTTCCTAGATGAACAGTTGTGTGTGCTTGTCCCTGCTCCTGCGTCTGTGACGCTTGTGTGCCGGTAGGTGTGTCACCGGTGTCATGGGCGCGGTAAGGTGCGGTGCAGTCACTGTCATGGCAGAAGAAGTGTGAGTCACAGCTCCCTAATTTTTTTCTTCATTTTCTCTAGTGCATCTCTAGCTAGTCTTGATTGGACATGCATGTTTATGTAGTATATGCAGTATATTGTTACTACAGACGCTCCTCTACTTACGAATGAGACACGTTCCAAACGGCCGTTCTTAACTTCAGTTGTTCATAAATGGTTATTCAACATCATTTTAAGGGTATACATTGGTACAAAGAACAAGAATGGTGGGAGTTCGCACGGCCAAAAGTCTTACTACCTGGAATTGGTGTGCAGAAAAAAAATTGATGTTGCAGACTGGAAACGGGAGCCCAAAGAACACAATTTGGACTGAGAGTCCTCTTTGTTTGTACGTCTGAAAGTTTGTAAGTTGAAAGTTCGTAAGTAGAGGTGTTTCTGTATATATAATGCATATTTCCCTCTGAGAACAATATAGTCTGTCTGTCTAAACACATATATGCCACTTTTATATGAAACTTTTATTCGTTCGAATTCAATATTAAAGATAAGTAAAAAATATATATGCTTTTAGGTCAGAAGTCTTTTGGAATTAACTGCAGCCTTGTGTATAAAATGAAACGCACTTGACAAACACGTTAACGTAATGTGCTATTCTGGTGCCCTTAGAAAGATGTGACATCAGTGAAGTTCTCCATCTTTTCCCTTAAATCTTCAAGACACGGTGTGGATTTTGTTATGGCAGCGGACGATCCCGGAACAAGCCATGCTCTTCCTGTCATGGGTCGGGAAGGAAAAGGTATGATGCCTGCAGGAAGTTGTAAACGCTGTTTTGACCTACACTACCGTTTCATCAGGGCTAAATACATATTCACAATTTGTGCCTGTTTCTTGCTTGTCACCTAAATGTCCTTTCTTGGTGTCTCATTTTCAGATGCAGCACATGTCATGCGAAAGGTCATCGAGAATGTCCCTCATGTCGTGGACTGAAATACCTAATGCACTACATTCTTCTGACCGTTACATGGTAAAGGAATGTTGTCAAAAAGTTTGATGTACTGAAATTTCACTTGAGGTGTCCTGCCATAACAGTCTTGGATAATAATTTTTTTTTAACAAATTATTTAACAATTAAGAGAGTGCTTGGCAGAACTGTTTTCTGATGTCTAAGAAGGAACTTAAAAGGGATACAGGCTTTTGACCACAGCAGATTAATTATAATTTATTACATTTATATAGCGCTTTACATACAAGGGGGGGGATCTCCTCAACCACCACCAGTGTGCAGCATCCACCTGGATGATGCGACGGCAG
>JABFDZ020000131.1:3604342-3619081 GCA_019775955.2 Pollimyrus isidori
CAGGAAGCCCAGGCGGAGACTTGAACCCGGGTCCCAGAGGTGTGAGACAACAGTGCTAACCACTGCACCACCATGCCGCCCCGATATATATTTATATAATATTTTAATTTGTAAAATTAATGTGTGTATTGCATTTCTAATAAAGGTATTGTTTTCATAATGACTATCAGTCATTTGTTTTTAGTGCAAATACTACTATGGATACCGCTATGTACAAGTATGTTGGCCTACACAATGACTTGGCCGTAAACCTTGTAATCTGTAGACCTACCAGGCAAAGCCATGTAGCACCTTATGTAAGAAGGCAGGCCTCACAGTCAGTCTACGTGACACACACACACACACATATAATATAGGGGGGACTACGTACTGCGTCCAACGCAAATAGCGAGTAAATCCACTTTAAATATGATTGCTGCCCAACTTGTTCCTTATATTGGCATAGTGTTTTATTTTATAATGTTATATATAGGATTATTGAACACCACTGTCCGTCCGTGAAACCATCGAATTTCTATTAACGTGTTTCATACGCTTTTCCAGAATGTTAATGATCCAGAAATATAAATGGCTTTTAAAAATCGGTCGTTCCTGAAATGTTTTCCAGGCCAGCGTATTCCAGCGGGATTTTTTTTTTAAAAAAAACGCATTTTCAAGTTTTTGCGTCAATGGCAGGATGTGCCTGAAGCTTGGGCATCGTTAGGTCCGATCACTCAGGGCTATACATACCCTAGTATTTTATTAAGTCCCAGGGTAAACTCGACTTGGCTCTTGATTTTTTTTCAATAGCTATAAACTCCCCTGGCCTGAAGTTCGCGCATTCCTACGCAGGTTTCTGGACGTCAGAATATACTCACAGATTTATCTAGATGCCCGTTACGGATAAGATTAATTTGTTCGCCATTTATTACCTTAAATGCTGGATTTCTCTATCCCGTAATCTCCTGCTAGTCTCGTCGTAGCTGCTCAGCAGCTTGTATCGTGGGAGACATCCCGCTTCTCGACAAGTTTCATCGTGGGCGACCCCCCTCTTCTCGTTAAACGTATCTGTGGGGGGCGTCCCGTATTTCTTTAGGGAGAGAGTCCCTAAATTCGCCATAGCTCAAATCATACAACAAACTGTTTTAATTGTGATTTTGATTAAATGACATCTACAGTATACAAGACGTGAAGGAAAACACCTCCACAGTCCTAAAAAATCACGTTAGTGGTGTGGGTGCTCCGAGGCATGATAATTTATAAAGACATTTCTTGTTCAATTACACATACTAACATTAATATCTTAATTACTTGTTTCTTCAGTTCTTTAATTACCACTTCGGAAGAAAATAAAACGGTTAAATGCCTTGTTTTGTGCCCACCCGAACCATCCATTACTCGGAAAACTGAAGAGAAAAATAATGGATAGATGGATGCCTGAAAGAATAGTTGTAGCCTAATAGAAAGAAAATCTTATTAATTAATCTTAGTGAGAATGGCGACATGTACTGGACCTACAGAGCTGTAGTTGGATGCCGAGGCGGACTGAGGTACCTAACCATGCGTGGACTGCAGCCCGGGGGTGTGGCTTTCAGTTTGTTTATTATACGGAGATGGGGAGGGATGTGGGACGTTTATGACTTACTCGGTCTCCTGAGAAGTGTTAGGATCAGAGTGCCGTACCTGTTTTGTGTGGAATTCCGCTTTCGAGGGGCTCAAAAACAAAACCTGAGTCTGGTAAGTTCTAATGCCGTTATATAATTACGCGTTGCCATCAATTTCACCGACTCCCAAAAATGATGCACGTTTCGCAATGGCACTATTATTTGCTCAATAATTGACAATGAAGCCAGTATGCTATCATACAAAAATACAACAATATGAAATATTAACGCTTAATTATTATTTACACGTAATAAGCTAAACTTAAGGCGAAATGATACTGAAGGCAAGTATAGCTGAAATTATGATGCATAGTTTTCTTGATAGATTACTTTTACTTTGCACCTTGTAATAACAATATAAATATACAAAAAAAGGCCATAGAAAACAAGTTATTCCAATGAAAAAGAAATTAATTTAATATTTCAATTAGTCTGTGACAAGATCAGTGTTAAAGGCAATATGACAAACGGCTGGGGACCACAGTTTAAAATATGTGAACACTTGTTAGTTTCACCTTTCATAAACCATCAGGTATTACTAACCACAATTTTTATGGAGCAAGAAGACAAACACCTCTAAGTTATATACAGTATATATAAACGTTATATATTTAAACGTGGCGTATGTCTGTTCAACTTATATGTCATTACAACTCCTTATAATCTTTATATTAAGGATGCTGTCCACATTTGGGTTTATACATGATGATTATGTAACACAGTCGTCATATTGGGCAAAGTATAAAAATATATATTTGTGCAACAGTTTTAGTTGGGTTTCCTCTACACATGGAGATGCTGGCTGGGACCCGCTGTGTTGTACTATGACTAAAATCCTGTGCATTGTTCCGCTTTTCCTGTTATGTAGTTTATTCCTCTAGATCTGCACAGACTGTGCGCGTCTCTTCTGACGTTTCCGCCGGTGGCCGTAAGTGCGCAGTTCCTTACGTCCAAGCTGTTCGAGTATAATTATGGCTTTAAAATCGAGCTTCCGTCCATCAGCAATCAGCTCAGGAAACATGGAAATCTTATATGTTTTCCCCAGACCTCGTCACACAAAACGAATTAAATAATCCACGTTTATGTTTGCCTTTTCTGACTTCAGTTATAGCCCAGTATGTGGTCCATTACGATTATATTATTTGGCCAAATAAGATAAGGGGAAAAGAAAACAGAAGTGATGAATTAAGGTGAAGATGAATAATGAGGCATTCTGTCATCATTGGCGTTTACTCAGGTCTCCTGATGAGATAATCGTACGTTGTCGTGCAGCTCCTCTGCTCCAGCGATTGTCTCCTTCCGTGTCCTGCGTGTAGAGGTTGGTCCTTCCAGTGATGAATTCTCGTGTTTTTGGTGGTGTCGCCTATTCTAATAACTACGGCGTAGACTTCCTGCGTGCTGAAGGAGACGTTTGGAAACAAGCTTTCCTGGATAAAGTGGTTATGGAAAGCAGGATGAAATGGATAAATTGTTTAATTAACGGTTATTATAACTGCCCCTCGTGTCATCAGTTAAGCCAATCAGCGCTGTGCCTTTGCTCTAACCCTTTTTACTAAATTTCTTACCCTGAGACTTTGCGTTCTGAAAGCAGCTTCTTTCAAGGATCTTGCAAGGATCGTACTGTATAAGAGTTAAACATGTGTGAATTTAACCCTGTGCCCTGCTTGAACCAGGGGCTCCGTCTTTATCGTGTCGCAGTTCCCCTTTTATCTTATCAGCTATGTCTTGGGCGACCAGAGGGGCCCGGAGCACGCGGGCTGCGACCGACGTAATGTGCAGACATCCTCTGAATCACTGGAAGATGATCCTTTACAACAGTCGTTATAAATCAAAGCTGTGCAGCCATACGGCTGTTTCGGAGAGCAGCAAAGCTGAATCTTTCTAGATTTATATACTGTATGGCTACACAGAGATAAAGTGACGATTAAATAAGTCACGGTCTTTTTTCCCCTTTGTATGTCAGTTGCATAGTAAAATGAAGGTAATAATAGCAAGATGGGTAAAATATATGGGTAAAATAATCCCCTTTTACTTATGACCTCATATGTTTTTGCTCATGCAAATATTTATACTTTATTGCTAAGATAACAAATGACTTAAATACTATACAGCAATAATGTTTTAAATGATACTGCTGTAGAAACTTCCACTCTCATAAAAGGGATTTTTCCACACTGGTTTAAATGTAATATTGGGTTATATACATGTGAAAATTTATTCAGTTCCTGGGACCATCGACATTGCATGCTTGCAATGCCAAGATTTATGGATCTGAGGTCCTCAGTTTGTATTATTTATGTAAAAGGGCTGCATTTATTTAGTCATGGCGTATGACCCTTTGATGCTGTAGAGAGGCAGGATCATGTTCTCACTTAAACGCTTCACATCCAGAGCTCCCCTTGCATAATGAATGAATCCTTCTCATGTCCCTTACAGAGGTTTTGGCTATAAGCAGTTTTGAGAGAGAAATAGAAAGACAGAGAAAGAGAGAGAGATCTTCTGCATGTGTGGATGATTCCTGATTTAGTAAATGGCCACGCGTGTGTCAAATAGGCCCCTAGTGCATTGAGCGAGAGCTGGGCAGGGTTTTCTCTAGCTGCCCTGGTTTATTGTTGTTAAAATGATTCATGTTTACTGAGAGGGACTGGCAGGCTTCAAACTGAGGCCCGGAGCCCTGTCAGGACCCTCTTGCCATCTCCAGGCACTCCTGATCATCACCCCCTCCCCGACTTTTCCCCGGCATCAGGCTCAGATTGTGGCCTCCTGATACACTGGCACCCTTCCCAAGGTTCCTGCTGCTTAGTCAGCGACCTGCTTATCCTCAGTCTGGTGTAGCAGGCCCACCGTGGGTTCACCCTGGGGCATGGGTCGGGGCACCAGCTACGGGTGTCTCTCGTTGCTGCTCTGATGGCTGCAGAGCCCCGGTGACCACTGAAAGATATTTCAGGAAAGAAATGTCCTAAAAGGGCCAGCAGGTGGTGTGGTAGTTAAGTCTTAATGCTTCAATGTGCAGTCGTGAAATGTTCCAGTAAGACACTTTTACAGCCTCTTTTGGCTGTTCTGTACCGAAACAATTACTGTTTAATTTGAATATCTCACTGTGTGCCTGTGTTTTAAAGAAATTCTTTTTTTTCTTGGATTTTGGTGTTTATTTTATATCATTTATAGGCGTCTTTATTATAGTGAATAAATAGTTGCTTAAAACTACCTTTATAGGTAAAAACCACACACATTTTACATTTTATCTATACAAATGTTAGAACTGCCTCTTTTGTAATTTTGGATATTTCAATAGAAAAGTCACATTTTGAGGTTTAGGAGCCCAAAGCAAGTTACTGTGTTGATTGGTATGAGAAATTCTGTGAATGAGTGAACCGTGTCCCAGGCCATAGATGCCAAATTGTGTGTAAAGCTTAAGACAGACATTTGGGGGAGGGGGGGGGGGGGGAGGACAACATAAACCCAGCCATAAGAGAACTTAGACAAGCCTTTTACCCTCAAGTCTAGCAGGTGTCCCTGCATGTTTTATTGCCTGGGGGTAAGTATGGCATGAAAGGCTATTCTCTTGACAGGTGCTGACTTTATAATTGCACTTGTCTACCAGATACATTGTGTTATAGTAAGGTAATTTGCCATCAGCCCAGGAATCCACCTTTTTTCCCCCTGATGTGCGTGTGAATGTCAGTGTTGTGTAGGGTTTGCTGTCTGTGTGTATGTGTGCGTGCGCATGTGAATTCCGCTTATATTAGATTGTGGGGACCAAAACATGTTATTTTGACATTGTGGGGACCATTTTTCAGGTCCCCACGAAGATCTGTGAATGCAATTAAAAAATGAAAAATGCCGAATATGTTGTATTTTGTTTGGTTACTTATTGCATGGTATGGTGTGTGTGTGTGTGTGTGTGTGTGTGTGTGTGTGTGTGCATGCTGTGCTCTTCTGTTAAGGGAATTTGGCCAGTAAACACACAGGAAGGCGGAATAACATTAGCTAGCAAACAATGGGCAGCGCTGCCTTCGTGAATAGGGTATTGTAATTATTGGTCTGCTTGTGTTTAAGATTTTTTTTCTGACCCTCCTCTCCCACTGTTTCCTGTGTGTGTGGGACAAGAGAAAGAGACAGGACGACACAGACCACCCAAACTGAATGTCCCCCTCATGGATATCAAGCCATGACAGACTACATTTTAAACTTTGTGCATACACTCTTGGGGTGGCGGGCAGGCCGCACAACAAATAGCTTTTAAATCATTTTTTCCCACAGAAAGAAAAAGTCATTTCCTAAAGCCATTTGTAAAGACAAAGACAGCTAAAGAGACAACTGACAATAAAAAGTAATTTCTGCATTTTTCCCTATATTATTCTAATTCAAAATGGATTATACGAGCTGATAGAACATTATTTCATGCAGGAATGGTCAAAGAACGCACAGGCTCCACCAGACAGATGTTGCATTTGTGTATATATTTTATCATCTTTGTCCTCTGACGCCGGGTGTGTCTGAGTGGCCTGAGGGTTTTGATTAGGCTCTGTTCCATCAACAGCACCAGCATGCTGCCCTAGTGTGAAATCAGGTTCCCTGGCAACACCACTCCTGCCCTTCCAAACAATGTTTTTTTTTTTCTTTCATCATGGGTTTCCCATAGAAGAGAAGCAATGCTAAGCTAGCTTATTAAACAAAAAAACAAAAGGAAACGTGCACGTCAATGACATCACTTGTTACTGACAGATAAATCAATCTCGGAACATTCTTTTTAAAACTAAAAAAAATCATGAAATACCTTTATGCTGCATTTTGCAATTGTAAGTGTCAAGTTTTATTGTCATGTGTTTATAGTACAATGAAATTCTGATGGTGATCTTCCTTCATTTTATAGGCAAATGAAAAAATATGCCAGCAGACAATAACAATGAACAACACCACAATACACAAACAGCATATGTTTGTTTGCAGAGACATTAGACCGGCATTAAAATCCCGGTCTCATTTGATGAAATATTAGCCACTTTTAATTTGGTCCTTTGGTCACTCTGTGTCCTCCATATGGCTGACATGTCGTCTCCTTTGATACTTCATAACCCTTCGGCCACACACACAAATAAAGATTGAATAACCCATTGTATTTTTTCCTTCATTGCCTTAATGAATTGCCTGCTATCTCTCTACCATCAGCAGTAACCCAGCCTTGCCGTCATGCGTTTCCTTCCCGTAGCGACTGTGGGCTGGTCCTGGACCTGTTGCTCGCGTCAGGGTAGCAAAGCAGCTTTATGGATGTGACTTCTATGGGCTTCTAAAAGTCCGTCCATGTTTTCCCATTTTACATTGTTTTTAGGCAACTGCTTAGCATACAGAGGCCGCTTAGGTCAGTGGTTCCCAACCCAGTCCACGGCTGAGCCCTGGACAGTCCAACATTTTTTTGCTGCCCCCCCAGCCAATCAGGAGCATCACATACCTGGTACAGGTGCAGTGGGTGCTGGGAGGGAGCAAAAACATGGACTGTCTGGGGGTTCCCCATGGACTGGGTTAGGAAACACTGGCTAACACTAGTTATACTGGTTGTCTCTAGTTTGTATGAGTACAATTTGTTAAGTAGAATGAGATTATTGAGCATTATTATTATTATTATTATTGACTGGTGGTCTTCATAGGCTATTCTATACTACAGTCCAGGGCCCTTGCAAGATCATGAGCCCCAGAGAGCAAAGCGGGAAAAATGGAAAATGAAACAGACCAGTCTGATCAGTCCACTAGCACAGCGTTGGTTAATTCTCTGGGCAGCACCCCCAGATACACATACACACAGCTCTGTTGGTGGATTATCAGTGTTACATCTTTTCTTTCTTGTTTCTCACCTGGCTCTGACAAGTGGCTGAAGTAGGTGGGTTGGGGAGGGGGGGGGTTAGCCATATCAGCATAAGGCCCCTAGAGAAGGTAATCCAGTCCTGGTCTTCACGGTCATGTCTGATTGTGATGCCACACGGTGTGTGGGCTGTGAGTCGAGCCTGACCTCATCCATTACATCTACCTGCAAAGCCACTCAATTAGCCATAGAGTTTGTTAAATTTTCCAGCTAAGCAAGACAAACAACCTTCCAGGTAGTGATGTCATCGAGGCCGCACTCTCAGCACGCACAGCTAGCCAAGTGCGCACAACTTCTTCAGAAGTACTGACGCTGGTCAACAGTGCTGCCCATTCAGGCGTACGGTCCAGCAGGCGTGTGTTCCGGGTGCCGTTTGGCCTCCTGCCGGCGAGGGCTGCGATAAACTGGGGAGCGGGGTGTTGTCAGAGATAGTCGGGCGGACAGTAGCCACGGCCGCACTATTGATAAGGCGCCAGACAGAAGGCACGTCTCCCTCTGTCCCGCGTCACCATGTCGCCATGGCGTTTCCGCTCCCGCCCTGGGGCTGCATACCTGACTCCCCGCCGTTTCTGAAGGCCCCCTAATCAGCTGTGACACTCGTCACGGCTGGGGCATCACCAACTGACGGATACGCCTACGTTTCCTTTGGGGGGAGGGGGGAGTGAGGGCAGATGGACATCTCTGCGAAGGCTTCTGTGCTGCTTGGTGTCTTTCCCTACAGCAAACATTTCCTCTTCTTTCCCCATGCATATAAACACAGCAGATGGAATTTCTTCAGGGCCATGGGAAACACAGATAATCGCAGAAGTGTGACTACAGCAAGATATGCCGTGATTGAGCTGCAGCTAGAGATGAACCCTGTGGTTCAAGGAGAACCTTTGTCTTCTTTTATTTCTTTTTGGTAATTTTTTTCTCCCTTAGAATGCCCCGATATTTATAGCAATTGCATGACATTGTGGATATTACAAAATGAATGTGCACAGATCTACAAGGGCCGAAACATATGGCCTCGTAATTTTACATTCCTCTCTCTGACTAAAAATACCTCAAGCCCTAAAGAATTGCTCAAAGGGAACCTTGTGGACAGGTTATCAGTTCCATCTAAATCCGAGGGCCAAAGAAGTTATTTTATGCTACCTTTGCAGCACCTCACCTCAGTGCTGGAGGTACCAATCAAGAGCTTTCAATTTTGGCTGGAAAATCCATCCTCTTATGAATCTGTCCTTCACCTCCATCATTATCTGATGAATTGTGTTAATGACAAATGCCCACTCTGCCCAAATTACCCAGGATCATTTTTACCCTCTAATTTCAGTTGATCCTCGCCTTAGGTTGAAGTGGTTCTTGTGCCTTTAGGTACAAAGTCAGAGTAGATGATCTCACTGAAATGACTTTGCTTAGCTGAAGGCTAATCCCTGGCCTCCTATTCGGGCTTCATTTGTGCCAGAGGGAGGCTTCAGAAAAGAATGATTTGTTAAAATCAGGTTTTGCAAAAATGGTACACGCTGTTCTTGATATCCAGCAGTGTTTACTTTTCTTTTTTCTTCACATGCATGATATTATACGACCAAAACCCTACTACAGTAAATGGTATCGCAGGTATGTGCGATATCTATACTAAGTAGATATATATTAGGTACAGATAGCTAGTACTGGGTAGGCCCCACCTTAGCATCCAGAACCACTTCAAGCATGGATGAGCTGTGTGTCCACAGAAGCTATTCTGTACGCTGCTGTTGTACTGAGCTGTTATTTTTGCACTTATGTTCTTCCTGTTAGTTTTAGCGAGTCTCGCCATTCTCTGACTTCTCTCCATAACAAGGTGTTTTTCAGTCACAGAAATGCCATATACTGGACACCGTAGTGTGTGAAAATCCAGGGGAGTGGCTGTTTATGAGATGCTGTAACTACCATGTCTGGCAACATCGACAACACATTCAGAGTCAGTGGCATCTTAGCCGAACAGCAACTGAACCTCTTCACCCCGTCTGCTTGCTGTATGTATTCAGCTGCAGCTGCATGACTCTCTGTCCGGTGGAGCTGGCTGTTTGTGTTACGAAGCAGGTGAACCTGATAAAGTGGCTACTGAGTGCTGAGGGAAAGCAAAGAATTCAGCTGCTCACAGCAAAGGCTTAACTGCACCGATGTGCCTGGATCTGTGGCGAATCTGAAAAGCAATTAGGAGAATGCGTTCCACGTTATATTATGCAAGTCTTATGGAATTATAGAAACCACCAAGATGAAACATATTTAATCAAATTCTATTCATTTAACTGGGGAGGGGGTTTCAGAATAATGGATGATAGTTTTTTTACGTGATATGACATATAGCTTATGATGGTTAAAATATATTTTCACAATACATATTTACCTACTGTTAAAGCTGGACTTTAATGCCTGTGTCTACAAAATGGAAATAGGCCCATCTGTCACCACACAGTCCTGGGTGTTCTATAATCCAGGTAATGGTAGAGTGTTATGTATGTTTATAGTAATCACTGCTAGCACTAATGCCATGCAGAAATGACAGGTATTGTGTTTCATGATGCATTGAGCACTGGAACATGGGAAATATATTAATCACACATTGCATTGTCTCATATGATAATGAATGATGTATTTGATTATAATGAATAATGTATGAGAAAACATGCATTAATTATGGTAGAATGTCAACATATATGAAAGGAGGAAATAAAATACAAAGAAGTCATAATGGATGTTTTGTGGATCTTTTCCACATGGTTTGTGCCAGTGTTTTCACTGTATTTCTTGTTTAGTGCATCCAAAACCATGAATAGAACTCATGTTCATGTCAGAGAGGAGCTGCGGTCCAGCTGTTGCCATTTTGAACAATGAGTGCAGAGACTAAACAGAAACGGAACCAGCCATGAGTCTGGACTCGCCGCCTTCACGGGCAGGACCGCCCAGCGTAAAACTGGGAGTCTCGAAAAGAGGAGAAACAGCTCCTCTCTCCAGGCTTCTCTCTGCTGGTTACTTGGGCAGAGTTCAACCAGGAAGATGTTACAAGCCGTGGCCAGAGCTGACGACCGGCCCATGGTTTGACATCCCGAGTGAGGCTAGGACCTCCTTCCTGAGTGTTGGAGAGGGCGTGAGGAAGTCAGAGGACGAAGGACAAAGGTTCGCAAGGTCAGGCCGCTGTGTATTGTTTGCTTGAAACAGGAATACAGAATTATGGCTCCTCATACCAAGGAAGGAGACAAAAATTCAGTATATTGTCCATCTACTATTGAGAGCTTTCCTGTTCATTTCCTGTTCATTTTGTTATTAACAATATAATCACCACAATAATCATCATTATTTATAGCACCAATCACGTGTGATCGGCAGATCATCACAGGGACGACATACAAAACAAATTTATTTGCATTTGTTTAATTTGTCACAGCTGTGCCACTTCACATGTGAAATAAATTTCAATTGTAAACGATGCCATGGTGAAGAATATCTTCCTCTTCGGAAGGTCAGTTATTTATTTGACCGGCTTGGTGTTCAAACAGTTTGTCTCTCCTTTAATCATTTTGAATGTGATAATTGCTTTTTAAACATATAAAGGCAGCGTTTGGCCCTTTGACGTGTGCCGGGTAGTGGAATGTAACCTTGCAGAGAACATGTACTTGATGGATAACGTGGCCATGGGTCCGTACAGCCATAAGCCGTTGTCTTATGATTCCCAGATGGTCCAGGAAAATAAACAACAGGATCACGTGTGGGATTGTATGATGGTGAGCTCTCAGGGCTGGGGGCTGCATTACCCTTCTTTCACAGGGGATCTTTGTGGCTGTATCACGCATCATTCTGGATGGGACTCCCCAGAGTTCCAAACGAACTGTCACCAATGTCCTGCTTAAAAATTCAGCTCCTTGGGTCTGTTATGCGTAGTGGACAATCAGCTGCCCGTTTTGGGTTCTCCTTTTGCGGGTATAACACCAGTGTAAACTGGATGGGGAAGAACCGTGTTTGGGAAAGGGAGTTAGGGTTAGGTCACCATTCTGGAATCTTCATGGACCCCAAGGCGAAATGAAAGCACAATGAGCTACATTATTGGCCAGTGAGGAAAGCGCTCTTTGGAACACGGGATATCAGTCACACTATTAATTATACTGATGCAGAGTAAGAACATCTTATTATGAAAATTTGTGTTGCCAAAAAATGGTGAATAGGTGCACTACAAAGAGACATCATTTTTTGTTAAAAAAAAAAATTGACTGTAGACCTAAATTTTATAATAAATGTTGACAATTTTTGGACATTAAAATATTTTACCGTAATTACAAGGTATTTTATTGCTGTAATGCAAAAAACATAATGCTAATCCTAATTCCCTTAAATATATTTCACTAAAAGGACCTGCCGTTCACAGATTTAAGCTAAGGCTTTGTTTGTTTTTGCTTTTAAAATTTGTAGCCGAAATCCTAATTTGCATAAAAAATGGGCGATGAATAAGCGTCTCGAGTGCATCGGCATAAAGCTCCTTTATTGTGATCCCCACCTCACTAATGCCTGTGGAAGAGGATGAGTTTATATGTCCGGAACATTCTCCTTTCGGTTCTCCCCACAACCATACATAGGACAATTGGGACAGAAACTGGATGGTTTGATGGATGGATGGATGGATGGATGGATGGATAAGTTTCTGTCTTGCTCTTTGTATTGTAGCATTCATCATGCATGGGATGTAGTTGCCAATCACCCAACTATCTGCCATTAGGGTATGTGGATGATCACATGCTCAGTGTATATGCAAATTATTTCAGCTTTTCATTACCAATAAACAGTTCATTTGCTTAATCAGCCTTGTCAGTGTCAAAATATTAATAGTATTATACTTTAATACTATTGGTTCACTTTGTCATTACAAGAAATGATTCAGATGAAGCCATTCCACGATAAGCATTCCCAAAAGTATAATAAACAGAGCAGGAGGCCAGTGTTTTGGTTCCCATTACAGGGGGGGCATGGCTGCACGGATGTGTTTGGCTTCTCTCTCATTTATCAATGGCAAACATATACGTATGTGTTTACAGTACCTCTGCTGGTCTAGATGAGCTCTGCTCCTGAGGATGAGTCACATGACAGACAGGCACGTTGCAGCCTTCTCTTTTTGTAAATCTGCTCTGATTTATACCAGCATAATTATCTACATCGCCACTGTAATGAACATGAACTAGCGCCAGACTTAAATAAAAATGTCATATTAATCACAGCGTGAAAGGGTTAAAATACATACTAATAAATCTGAAGGAGATGTGGTGTGTTTTCTTAGTGTTTTGCAAAGTTTGGCCCAAAAGGCACAATAGCTGTTTCTAATTTGCCCGTGTCAGTTGTTGGGGCCAGGAATTAAATGAACCTAAATTTATAAGTGTGTATCCCTTTCCATGAGAGCGCAGTGCTATGTATTGGGAACAGCAGGGCACAAGAGAGCAGGAGAGCCAACAGAAAAGGTTCAAAATATCGTAAAGCCAACAAAAGCTTGTGAAAATGACCCGAAGAGCTACTGAAAACTTGACGTGATTTTGTAAGGCTGGATGACGGCCTGAGCTCGTTTCACTGTTCAACATATTTTATGTCTTATTCAACGTAACAAGAGGTTTTTCTTTTGATGGTGACTTCTGTTTGTTTCTCTGTCCTTATCCATCACAGACAGAGATAAAGTTGTAACAAACCCCTTCAAACGTGACTTAAAACACCCAGCTATCCAATTTCTTGCTAATGGCGAACGTTAGGCCTTTTCGAGGCAGCAGAGCAGAAGCAGGCCGTGTATATGGGGGGGAGGGGGGCTATAAATCTTGAATTTTTCTCCTACGCCCCCTGCAACGCTTACCCCTTGCCCCAAAGTCTCCACAGGCAGATGTTGGTATCTGGGCCCCAGAGTCTCCACAGGCAGATGTTGGTATCTGGGCCCACGCTGGAATCTGTGGAGTTGTCAGTGCTCCATGCCTGGTATGTGTGGGTTGGCTGGGTGCTGTGAGTGGGGGCATGTTCCATTCCACTGGGCATAGCGCTGATGCTGGGAGGCAGTGGACTCAGGGAGAGAGAATGTTTCTGCCAGCCCTGGTCAACTGAGACGCGGCTTGGACAGCGGCCTGGCCACTTCAAAGCAGAAATCAGAGCCAGACTGGAGACAGTGAGAGATAGGGAGTGGTGACACTGCTTGTAACAGGAAGAGGAACTGGAGAGGGTCCTTTTTGTTGTCCTGTGGTTTCCCTTCCTTATCGCCTGGCCTGTGAACCAGCACCCAAACCTGACACCGTAAAACTGTCAAGGGGAATTGTCCATCTATGTCGGAGATAGTACTGCGTTAGATCCCAGTCAGCCAGATGGCCAATTTTCTGCTTTATTTCATTTCCTTTAAATCAAAGGAGATAAAGTTGTAATGAACTTTTTTCCACCGTGAATCGGGTTGCGGTCGGTTTTCACGTCATTGCTGAAGGATGGTAAACTGGTGACGTGGCTCTTTGTCTACATTTTTGTGAAATATTGCTGGCCTACGTGTTATTGCAATATGGTCTGCTCTGATAAACCCAGTTAGATGGTGTGACCCAAACAGGCCGTTTTCACAGGCTTCAAAGGGATTTTATGGTGAAGTTTAACATTGGAAAAATAAAGGTATAGGACAAATCTGTTGAGTGTCTGAGTTTCTGTCACTTACAGACATCCAAGCAATGTTTTCAGCTGGATGGTTGGACAGCTAATTATGGTAGGAAGAGACGGTTCCCAAGGATTCGCCGAAAGTATCTCTACAGATGTGGGAGGTGATTGTCAAGCCTCTACCGGCATCCAGGCAGGCATAGGTGACGCTGTGACACCTATTACCACCCCCCCCCCCCTTTGTGTTACAGAAGCCATCTTCAGAAGGTTGTGAAAAATCACGCCGCTGACACAAAACAGGGCCTTTGCTGAACTGTTCAGAGATGGGCCAAGCTGGTTGGACCCTCCCATGCTTGTGTGCCGCCTGGCTAGCTTCAGTGTCCGTGGCCCACTGTTTGGCAGCTCATTTCACAGAAACAAAACTGATGCATTCAACCCATGGTTCTCTGCACAGCTATGTTACGCAAAGTGGCCTCTGATCTCAGTTCATGGTTCAGGAGGGGTGAGTGGGGGGGGCGTGGGCCCAGGGCCTGATCAGGTAGATCTGAACAGGGGCGTGTAGGGCAAGAGTGTGCGTGGTGGGGGAGGTGGGGGGGGGGGCGGGAGGTGGGGAGGGGGGGGGGG
>JABFDZ020000131.1:3619181-3644316 GCA_019775955.2 Pollimyrus isidori
CTTTTTCCCCATCGGGCGGTCTGGTCCTGGGTGGGGGGGGGGGGGGGGGGGGGGGGGGGGGGGGGGGGGGGGGGGTGAGCTAACAGGTCCGTATGTTGTCATCCGTAGCTTAATTAACACGAGTGATTCAGATTGTTAAGTGATTCTGAAATGTTAATCAAAATCAGGCGATTCAAAGCAAGCTGTGGACCTGAAAACCTTATTTAGATTTTTTTAAGAAATTAAAGGACATTTAGTCAAGTTTATCTGTAAGTTCATGTACTTCCAGGAGTGTTAGATACTATTGAATATTTTTTTTTATGTGACTCTTCTTAGCCTAGTTCACAGGTATCGCTGCACTGAAAATGCACTTTTGTGGAATAGTACAGAGATCGTTTTAGTGATCTGGGCACCTATGAGGACTTTTATTGTTTCTGTCAGTATAGTCTGATGAAGCTTAGGACTATCAGAAAGTTACTTGAAATAAGTAATGAATTCATAAAGCTGGACAGTAGAGGTAACCACATGATTAAATGGGCAATGACTTTTTTTGCATTTTGCTGGATCAAAGAGAAAATACACGTCTTTCAGGGACATCTTCTAATGCTTTCTAGAACAAGACAAACCATCCTATCAGATAGCACCTTTATTAACCAATATGAAAAATGTGTTTTTCATCTTGCTGTGGTTTTTATTAAATAACTAAATAACATAGGGAATCTGAGCAAATGCACTTGTTTCCTGGAACCACCAATTTCTTCTTTTCCCCTCTTTCTTAACAATCTTGCCATCTGGAAGTGACTTCATATCGAGTGCTTCCTCTTACCACCGGACCAATTTCCCAGAAACCCACATGTTCCCACAGTTTCCAGCAAACACAGATAAGGCCAGGCCTTAAGCTAAAAAGAAACATTACTATTCAAAGGTATATTGAGCATTCAAGTTAAAGCTCTCCTGAGAAGTTCATTTTAGCTGCCAAGTGATAGCTTCCTAAAACCTCTGCCATATGTTAGGGAGGTCTTCCGCATTCCTTAGCACTATTTGGTACAAATCAAAGTCGCCGTATAGTGGAAAAAATAAATATAATTCGCTAAATTTATGTTGATTTCTTTTTCTTGCTGGATCTGATAACCGCATGGCAAAAAAAAATCATCTTAGAAAAGAAATTTCACTTTTGACATTTTACTGGGGAGAAATTTTAAGGCAATAAGTCCATGATGTATGACCTATACATATGTTTTTAATAGACGACGAACATTCTAAGTTCCCTTTACAAGAAGATTGACTGCTTGATGTCATTTAACAGACATTATGGATTTAATAGTCTTCCTCTTTTGTTTCTGTATCTTCAATTAAATTAATAACCCGCAGGCCTAAATTCCAACGATGATGTCTTAAGATATATTTTTTCTTTAAAAATTATTTACATAAATTTTCGTTACAGTAACTTAAATGTATTGTATGTGAAAGTGTATTTAACGGTTTCCAGCTGTTTTTTTGTGTGGGATTTAGGGGTAGCACTGTCTCCTGACACATCCCGGGTCCAAACTCTGCCCTTGTTGTGTGAGTGGCTGGATACGTTGGGAAAGGGATGGATAAGTTTTCATTTCTGCAAATATTCCATTTACTCTTTGTCTGACCACTGCTACAAAATACAAATTCAACTAATACTTCACATGGATAGATATCTTCATGAACAGAAAAGCTCTGTGGTCTATCAGATACATTTGGAATGTAAAACTGGATGAATCAATTACGGTTTTAGAACATGAGATACTGTACTTATGGGGCAGTAATGTTTTTCGAGGCAAACAAGTGGTTGTTTTTCCAGAAAAAAACAATTAAACAATTCTTATTCTTTATATCACATAAAAGAAAAAGGGTGGTGAAACATTTGAAGATACACCATTGTCTACATTTTTTGACCTCTGTGGGAAAAGAACGGCATACTTTCAAACATTGTGTTTAGTCAAAAGTGTGTTTTGCAGACACTGTACACTGGTTTACTGACAATACCAGGTTTCCGTCATGGCTGAAAGTTCTATATTTTTCAGCTCCTTGTCCCACAGGGTATTGCGTGCCGCTGCTTCAAGCTGAAACACTGTGACCTGAACTTGGCATCCTTTGAAGGGTGTGTGATGTTGCCCGAGATTTCTCGAAGCCGGGAGGATGCGTGCACTTTGGCAGTCACGTAAAACACAAGCTGCACGTCAGCGCTCCCATGTCGCTATCCTGGAAAATAATCCACAGCCTCCTCAGCTATTTTAGCAGACAAAAAACATCCAGCAACCCTGTCATTATTAAAAATGCAGCCTCTCAGATGGAGTTTGAACAACTGTCCGTTATGCAGCATTTCAAATCCAGCTTCAAGATTAAGGACTCATTACTGGCCAATGAGTAAATCACTTTGTATCTGCTTGTATTTACTTATCAGAAACTTTGACTGAGATTTGTTCATTTATTCTGTCCATATTCTTGGATAAAATGGTCAAATGATAGCTACTGAAAAGTGTTCAGTTCCTTTTTGCTTTGTTAACCTGTGCTTCTCTTCTTCCTCTTACTTTGCTATCTGATGCCGCTGCTGCTGCTGCTGGCTAGGAGGTGATGTGACAAAGGAGAGGCTCACAAACTTGAGGAAGACATGAGGATTGTGGGACTGCGGAGGAGAGCTGGCAGGAGAAACCAGACCCCATGTCCCGAGGGGTCCTGTCTGATGATACAGCTCCTACTGGTGCTGCCTGTCTGCTCTGCTGTCCGGCATGAGAGTTCCCCCAGGCTGCAGCTCGCCCACGCAGGTCCGTGTCTGTCTCCCGTGCCCCAGACACATGCAACCATATGGACACCTTAGCTCCAAAAGTCCGAGAGGGCATAGTAGATTCACTTCGCAATATTAGGTGGAAATGGTTGCGAGTTGACTTTGTTTTCAGATTTATCGATCGAAATGTAAAATATACCGCGTCTCCCCAGTTTACGATGGAATTATGTTCCGATAAATGTAAGCTGGAAAAGCATTTCAATACAGTACACCTAACCTAACAAACATCATAGCCTAACCCAGCGTATCCTAAACATGCTTAAAACATTAACATTAGCCTACAGTTAAGCAAAATCTTTAACATCTTTTATTATTTTATAATAAAGTGTTGAATATCCCATGAAATTTATTGAATAATGAAAGTGAAAAACATTTACCCATTATTGTGTATGTATATATATATCTTAAAATACTGGACTATCAACATGGATTATCGTAAGGCGGGAAGCATCTGTACTGCACAGAGGCATCCCTCAGCGACATGAACACAACTCAGAGAATAACTATGAATCATTGTGTATTTACATTTTCTTTGTAAGGGAAATTATAGACGTTTTATGTAATAGTGTGTAATATAAAGTAACAGAACACCATTCAAGCAGGTACTGTCCCAAAACAATGAAGTGGATAAAGGCTGGATTAATGATTTATGATGCAGTATTTTTATACAGTGACATAATGTCTGAAATTACTGTTTGGCTGCTTTTTTCAACATTATCTCACCACAGAAAACTTCAACACAATTCTACAAATGCAACGGCAGATCAAACAAGGCCCCTTGCAGTTGTTCTTTCCCATCACAAAGCCCAGGGGATGTTGGATGGGACCCTATAAGATCTAAGTGTACTGAGTGGCCAGACAATAGACGACAGCTGTGTTGCACAAAAACACAGGAAACCACGTGGCCATTGTGATCTGTAAAAAGAATTGCTCTATACAGCCTGGTGCATGTAAACGTTTGTGGACTCACTGGTGGCGTCACAACAAGAATCCATCAGTGAATTTGTCTATATTTAGCACAGTATGTGGCTGCTAACTGAAAAGTGTGTGAGTTCAGTCGATATAGCAGAGCTGCAGGTTTTTCAGTAGTCAGCATACCCCAGATAATGCAGTCCTTGAGTGTGTCCCATGAGCCCTCTGCCGCCAGCTTCCTGTCAGAGCTGATGACCTCATGAGCCAGTATATTACAGGCCAACCTTGGGATGGAAAGTCTGGAGCTACATCTGTGTCCCCAACATCCCATTGTTCAGGATGATCGCAGACACATATTTATCACATAAATGTAGGGAATTCGGCATATTACCATCAGTTTGATAGTGAATGAGGAGTGAACTGTTTTCTTTGGGAAGGGTTTAAAGTTCTCAGGATTTCAGAGGAATTTCTTAAATTTCAATGGCTTTCAGGATTCAAGAACCACATTTGAAATTTGTGATGAGCCTGAACTACTTGTTTTATTAAAAGAAGCTCTATCTCTATGTCTGTTCTCTCTTGAGATGCCGCCTGCCTTTCTTATATTGCTTCTATTTAAGTTCACCTAGATACTTCCCTCAGGTTCTCATATATATTTTAAATCCATCCGTCTTCCACAACTGCTAATCTATAACAGGGTTGTGATGAGCCTGGGGCCCATTCCAGGAAGTTCACAGTAGAGAGGATGCCAGCCCATTGCAATGTAGTGTCAGCCGGTCACCTGAATGCATGTTTTGGCCTATCGGAATTATGCAGAGTACCTGGCAGACACACCAGCAAACACAGAGCTAAGAATGATCATTTTTATTAAGTTTCCCCAAATGCTACGGGATTTTGGCTTCCAGTCGGCCCTGGTGACAGTGATGGCTGGCTTTAAAAACACCAATGTCCCTATGCAATTCATTTGCGGTGACAGATAATTAGTGTCTTGTCGTCGTGGGTCCCAATGGGACCGTCGCTGCTAGGTTCACAGAGTCACTGAGACGAGATGGATAATTGGCACAAATGGTTTTATTGTCTTTGAATCGGGTCGACTTCCTGTGCTGTTGCTGTTTTAACCTCAAGAGTCAGAACTCTGCGGATGAACAGATATTGCACACACCCTGTGGGTAACATTCGGTTTCTGGGTCACACAAATGGAATTTTGTGTGGTTCGTTATGATGACATTTGACTGAAATGTGGATCAGGACCAAGGTAAGCAGGCTCATGGCAGACAATGGCCTCATGGAATGGAATTAAAATCGAATTGAACTGACTAGCTGCCACACGGGGCTCTGACATCAGCTAAACTTTTGCCTTCCAGTGAACTCCGAGTAGCAGATATGAGCTTAGATCCACTATGATGATTACATAATTTGTCTCAGTTGTGGGGGGGTCACGGTGTACTCTGCACATTTGTAAAGTACTCCACGGCATCCATGTGCTTAGCAGATACGGGGCCTTGAAGTGATGTCACACAGTGACCTCTGACCTTATGACTCTTCGGTGTCCGTGGTAACGAGGTGCAGTGGATGGTTGCTGCATACGACCCGCTCGCCTTGCTGGATTTCAGTGAGTGCTAATGAGTTTGGATGAGAAACAGAACCCAGGTCTAGTGGAAAGAATGTCACCAATTAGAGGCTGGTGATGAAATGCTGGACGTCACAGCTGCAGGCTGCTGGGATAATTCACTTGACTTTATTATTATTATGATTTCTTCAGTTTTTTTCACTGTCAAAATGGACCCTTCAGTATATCATGTGGATAAGGTAGCTGAAATATTTATAGTCATCTCAACTCATTTAATTCCAATTTATTTGTTGCATACTATGCAGATAGTGCTAATTATTGCTATTGTTTAAATATGATTTTCCCTGAAATACAATTATTGGATGCATGGGTCAAACACTTGTTAAGTTCAAATTTGATCTCCACTAAGAACACAGCCACATTAAGCAAAGCAAGGGGCAACTCATTGGAAGAGCTTCCACAATAAAGGGGAGGTTCCCCAATGTGGGAAAACCCTTCTATTTTTTGGGAGAGCCTTGGTAAGTAATTATATGTCAGCATGATCTGGCAACCCTATCTTTGGAAGAGATTACATATTAAAGGAATGTGTCCCCCAATCTGGCAACCCTAGAGATCAGGCACGGAGAGAGAGTACAGCTGACATCAAGGCGATGCTCTAAGGAAGGTTAAAGAGGTCCTGTCCCCATAAACATTCCTGAGTGTTTGGCTTTGCTCATACCAGTGGGAAGAAAGGTGGTTGGTTTAACATTTCTGTTAGATTCCTAATAACTAATCTATTTTTAGATTTTGACACCCAATTGCTCATCCACCCTTTTTTTTATTAATCATTAAAACAACTGACAAACGTTCACCAGTTAAAAAAACACCACTCCCCGTGTTTTCCTAAAACGCCTTTCGTGTGCGAGCAGTTAATGACCCTGTCTCCATGCTCTTTACAGCTGTTGATAAGCTGGATTGTTTTAACAAGTTGCATTAGTACAAAGAACTAAATGTACCACATAAATGTTTATTTGTATATACTGTATAGGAAATAACGAAATGTCTGGGCTAAATGTCAAAACAAAATATAAATGCTGACTTTTACTGCAATGTAAAAATTATCCTGTTTTTTTAATGGCTCGTCCTTCTCCAGGTGGTACCAGGTCACAAAACATTTTTATGTCTCAGTCCATGTTGAAAGGCTAAATCACTCTTTTAAACCTTATAGGATAAGATAAGGTGTGAGATCCATCCCAATAAAGATAAGGGGTGTGTTAACCTGCCCCCTATTCCTGTATGCCCCTCATATGTAGCTCAAACCAACATTTTAAACAGAAAGAATTAAGTCGGCTGCAAACATAGGAATTGGACCTTCCTTACCTTCAGTGACAACAGATACGTCGATGCTTTATGAATATACATGTGCGTCAGCTGTTAAGCTCAGAGAAAAAGAGTAAAAGACCTTGGAAGTATATGTTTAAATATGTAATGCAAGTGTGGCAATATTTTAGCTCCATTAATCTATGAATATCCATAGCAGTATTCTGGCGTGCCTTTAAAAACATCTAATGCCTTATGGTGGACTTACTGAATGATGGTTGGTTCTTTGGTGCGGTGGCTCTGTGAGTAGCACTGCTACTCCTCCAGGGTTGAGGGTTTGAACACTGCCTCTGCTTTATGTGTGTGGCTCTCTCTGTCTGATGTGGGCTTCCTTTTGCAGTCCAAAGACATACAGTAGGCTGACTGGTGTCTCTTAATTGCCTAGAGTGCACGTAGGTGGCTGTCTGGGGTTCACCCCTGCCTGGAATAGGTATCAGGGAACCATGACTAAGATTACTGGTTGAAACATGAATGAATGGATGCATGGACGATTGGCTTTTGAGGACAGGACATAGTGCATTAATACCTAATAATCTGATTTCTGTTTCATTTTAAGCTGGGTGTACCACATTTGTATTTGTCTTGGGGTCTCGGCAACACAGCCATCTCAGTTCATTGAATATAGTCACGCACAAAACATGTTCCAAATCTGTTAAGAATCTGCGCTGAGTACAAATCAGGCTCATTCCAATCTGATAGGAACCACCAGTGCCTCCTCTGGCTCTCCTGGGATGCCGCAGAGCAGTCACACTTTGACAGCAAGCTTTACAGAAGAAACAGGGGCAAAAAAATAGACCAACTAGGTTGAATGTGATAAACATGGCATGCTGTTCAAGAACTGGTCTGAATGTATTGGCAACTATATAGATATACACGTTCACAAATGTCTACTTACATGCACAGGCCAAGACAAACACGTATAGTCCTACATACACACCGACATGCACACACATTTGCATCATTTAGACAAATGTACTTTCTTTCTTGTAAAAACACCCTTTGCAAAGTCTCCAAGAATGAAAACTGACTCAAAATCTCAATCCACTGATGTGCTTTTGTGGTGTTAATCTAGACTAACGTGCTGTAACCAGCTATATGCAATAAGAGCAACTGTGAATGTTTTTTTTCTGTAAAATTATTAGGAAGTTTTCCAAGAGAAGCACCTTGCTTTAAGTATAACAAACGATGAGGATATGTTGGCTTTCCACTTAGCTTTTCTGGACTAAGAAATTAATTCTGCATAGATGGCACTCCACAGATGTTTGCGGTTTGAGGGTGTTTATATCAATGATGATGATAAATCGCCAAACAACTGCTGTAGATGCTGCATCTGTGAGCTGCAATGGAATGGCCCTGTTTTACGATATGTGGAAAAAAAAGGATTGACTGGATAGCTGTCTGGAAAGGAGACGATGCAATCTTTGCCAGGCCAGTGTTCTCCTTAGGTGAGTGATAGCATGGAGAAATGGTGGACAGGTCATTCTCATTCCAAAAAAAAATCAGTTCAATTTATTGCTAGGTACTGACCATGTTCTAATAATTCATGGAATAACAGCGTTCTGCCCCCATTTTACTTAGAACATTCCTCTTATCTGAAGTGTCTCAGTCAACTTTAGATTTTGGGAAAGTGGACGTTAAGATAAGAAAAGTAATAAAGTAATATAAGGACCCATCAAAGCTCTCTAAATTCATTATAATATAATTTACTGATAAAAGTGCAGCGGTCTGGTGATGAAGCAATTTGTTGGATGCCACATGTGAAGTTTTAAAACAAGCAAGTTGAGATCAGAACCAGTTCTGCTCTGTTTTGGCTGGGGAGGGTTAATCTGGAGCCAGGAGTGACTGGGCGCTGTGGGGCATCACTCTTTTTAGAAGATGTCCCCTGTGAGGCAAATCAAGACTGTCCTTGGCTCCACCAGTTGTATGTATCCCCAGAACTGCCTGGAATGTCTCAGCACTTGAGACACTCCCATAACTTGGAAGCTGGGAAACAGGTGTCCTGGCCAGATGCCCGTCTATAACTAAGCTCATCGGGTTATTGTCTGTATTTTCATTTAAAGATGATTTGAGACATTTAAGGAAAAATAGCAAATAATGAAACTGAAAATGCCTGTAACTATATGGCTTCTATATCGTTTTTAAAAAATTAAAATAATTATTTGAACATAATGCAGTAGGTGACCTAAGCATGGATTGCCTGAAAGCTTTCCTTGGGTAATTAACATTGTGCACAAATGAGAAATTGAAGTTAAAAATATAAACCATTTGAATAAGCTTGGGGAATCTGATCCAGAAACCCATTGTCAACATACGTTGCAGTTTCGCAACTCAGAGCAATTGCAGTTGACAACAGTGTGAATGTGCTATTCTTCAGCTGCTGTCACCTCTTTTAAAAGCCAGTTGCATAGCTACTCCATGAAAAAACATCGCTCGGCGTTTTTTTTTTTCTGTAATGCATGGCCTACCCCCACAGATTCGGCCATTCTTACGGCATTATACTCGCATTACAGCGTTCAGAAGAACCGTGCAAATTGCCATCCTTCGCTCCTCTCGCTTCGCTTGTCTTCCCCACGCCAATAAACATTTGACCCTCGCTATGTCCTTCAAAACCGCTGGGGAATTTCGGGGGGGGGGGGGTGGGAGAGAAACGGAATGGGGGGATGTGGAGAGAGGTTATGAGTGAACCTTCTTCATCTTCAAAGGAGGAAAACTTCTCTTGAGGGGAAATGAAAAGTGCCAGGATAGATAAAAGAGAATGGCTGTGAGTTCCTTGACGCATTGTCAGTAAGGCACAGAGATTCGCTATTTAGCACCTGATTCCCAAAAGGACAGCAGCTGCATTTTAGTGTTTTGCTCGTTCTCTTTCAAAGCAGACTTCCTGCTTTCTGCTTGCCTTTTCAAAACCGTATTTGAGGCATGAATTCAAACTTCGCTTCGCAAAGTCTTCCCTTCAGCAGTCCACCGGCCCTGCTGGAGCTGTTCCCAACGATCTTTTTCTTTAATAGTTGTTTATCGGTATCCTTACTCCCCCGGTACTATTAATTAGGAATCTTGGAGTACACAAACAGCACATACCTTAGAGCCACTTGCTACATTAACGGGCCGGTCAGGACAGCGGGAGTCTTGAAAAACCATGAGAGAATTCAGCAGGCTGCTACAAAGTAAAAGAGGAAAAACAGGCTTTGAGAACAGAGTGTGGATTCATGCTGGTGTCAAAGCACATTGGCAAACCTAAAATCCCTCATTACGAAATGCTTCAGAAGAATCATTCTTGGTAAACAGGACACATTAATTAGATTTATTCAAACCTGGAGATGCTTTCAGGCTTTTATTGTCCTTCTGCGCAGAATCAGCACAGTGTCCTGAGTCTCCTGCAAACCTGCTTGCATTTTCTGTGAGGATTTCCATGCTGAGCACTGAGAATTCGCCAAGATGCACGTCATTATCAAGCTCGTCTGTGTGAAAGGTCTTTCCAGATGATGCCGGTGTGCTGCTGTGTACAAATGCTGTAGATGATGCTGTGTAACATTTAAAATGGTAGTGCTGTATTGATTATGACAGATCATTTGAAGCTGTGCTTTATAAGCTCAGGGTGACACAGTGCTGCACCGTTAGTGCTGTTGCTTTACACCTCTGAGGTGATGACCAGGGTTTGAGTCTTTGCCGTGACTCCATGTGTGTGGAGTTTGCATGTTCTCCCTGTGTCGTCGTGGGGTTTCCTCCAGGCACTCTGGTTTCCCCCCACAGTCCAAAGACATGCTGAGGCTAATTGGAGTTACCAAATTGCCCGTAGGTGTGTGTGAGGATGCCCTGTTATGGGTTGGTACCCTGTTCTTGGCTTGTTCTCTGCTTTGCACCCATAGCCTCCTAGATAGCCTCTGGACCCCCTGCGACCCTGAATCAGACAAGAGGTTACAGAAGATGGATGACTGGAATTTAAGCTCTACAAATATCACATACATTTTGCCAAAAGATATGCCTGAAATATTTGACATGAACAAATTAGCATTTTAATTGTCATTTTTCATAGTATTAATAATTAAAGTTGTATTTCATAATTACTATTTAAATAGTGATGTTGATTATGGACCATTCACCAGTTTGGCTGTGGAAATCTGCTGTTGTTTACCATATAAATTAAAAAATAAAAAATCTAGTTACTGCATTTGCTGACGGAAAATGTTTTGTTTAATTTCATTTTCAAATACTTACTTAGGCTGGGATGAGAACCATGAATTATATTTCCAATAAGCATTACAGAGGGAATGTTGGCCTTTCGTGTTTCTAGTTTTTAAGCTTTCATGAGGTAACACAATAGTATAAAAAGGGCTCTTGAATTACCGTTCAGATCTGGTAACGTCATACACTTTTCACAGTGTGTATTTTGTTCTTCTGGCTAACTGCGTTGGAGTCTGCATTTCAGGTAAAAAATTTTAAGTTTTCTTAATCAAGTTAAAAAAGAAATGTCACGACTAAATTTGACATGGGCCCAGAAATGTCAATGAACCAAAGTCTGTCTTTGGTAGATCTGAAGTGCAGACCTGATACCAGATCCTCTAGCCAGGGCTGTGAGTGATTATTCAAATTAAGACAGACGCAGCAATGAGTCCAAGCCGGGAGTCAGAGCACGCTGCAGTCTGCATGAAATGTGACCTCCTCCACAAAGTTAATCATCCTTATTAATCCAAATGTAATCCCACCTTTTTTGTCTGGCAAATTTTTTTGGTTCTTGGTAATGTGTAGCTAGATGCAGCTTTCTTTTTATTTCACCTAATATCTGTGTGTATTTGTTTTACAGCGATTTAGATATGCCGTATTTGTTGTTACAGTCACTGGAGCTTCACTGCACTGAGAATTAGCGGTAAAAGCCGGTCGTAGGTTTCTTGCAGCTAAGTACTGACAAACATGAATTCATGAATGTCTCCATTTATTTAGTCAATCATTGGAACCGTATGGCTCCATGTGTAAATGTTTCATTTTTAATCACCATCAACGATTATTCCTAGAAGTTTGAAGGTCTGCCACGTAAATTGTGCCCAAATCCAGTTAACAGCTTTCATCCCAGTTCTTGCAAATGAATGTTGTAAATTCTCATACCCCATTGCACACAGAAGAAAGCACGCTGTACAGGTGTGAGGAAAATATGTAATAGTCTAAGGGATGTGATATGATCTGAGACCTCAAGTAAGTTATATGTGATACATGACAGATTGCTTACTTACTGTATATGGAATGGAATTTATGGTCAGCAACGATGGGTTAAATGAATGAGAGAAGAGAGAAGAGAAACAGAGAAACTCTGGAATTAGTGCGGATAGATTTAGGGTCTGAGCCTGATTTGTTAGCTTTTGTTTGAAGTTTTAATGTATTCATTTTCCATACTTACAGACCCAGGGACCTTGGGATGGAAATGGTGACCAGAGTCACAACAGAGTGTAAATCCTATTGTTATTTTTATGAATTACAAACCTTAATAATCACCCCTGACCCAAGTTTTTTCAACAGTTTTAGCTATTCAAACTGTAGCAAGAAGACAAAGCTTTGCTGTGGGGCTGGAAATTAAAAGTAACTACTTGAGGTTGAGTTTGATGGCAAAAACACCAAAATACTGAACTTAAAATAGGTTGGAAATTGGCCTTTGGTGTGATACTCAGTACTCAACATATGCCAAGTTAGTCCAACAAATGGTAAGGGTATACTTTCATTTTAATTTTATTATATCTGTCTCTAAGCCTGGAGACGGAACGGAGGTGTGAGCTTGCGTCAGAGAGTCATTTTTCAGGAGTCATACTTACAGAAGGCTTCCACATGCAGAAATAGTACAAACAATAAACATTATGCTATTGTTATAACTCATGCGGCTTAATTTACTTTCACTAGATAAGACAATAATCTCCTTATTTTTCTTTATGCAGCTCTGAGGCCTAGGGTTCACTGAAGACAACATTAAGTTAGCTTTGGCTTGATGGCAAACAGCTGGAAGACAAGCAAACAGTGGACAGGGTAGCTTGCTGCTTAAACACAGATTCCTGGAAACCCTTATAAGGGTAAAGTACGAAGGACTGCAGGAAAAAACATTTATATGTTTCAGAAAATATTGCATATGGAGCATAGTTCACTTTCAGTTTCTGAGTATACAGGAATGCAAATGGAATACAGCAAACCTCTTACTGGCATGACTTTAACAAATTAGAGCCCTACAAAATTTGAAACAGTATTACAGTTATTTTATTTAGTGTGTATTACTAAGTGCATGCCCGAGATACATTTAACAATAGCTCCAAGATGGTCGGGGTTTAAAGTCAAAACTGCTTACACAGTATGTATGTCTTTGGTCATGTTAATTGGATTTTTGGCTGTATCTCAATGTGTTTGTAATTCTAAGCTTTGGTTGATAGAAATAACGGTGCAAAAGGAGCTGGATCTGAGAATTCTGAGTTTTATAAATGGGAAATCGTGTGACAGGGTCATATGTTCGCGAGGGGTTAGGCTACACAAAGTCTTCATGGACTGTACACTCCTTAATCAAAGTGTCTCACAGTCACTCCTGGGCGTTTGTTAAGGGCTCAGTGAGTCAGGTCTCTCTGAGGTTCTATTTGCACTAAATCATCACTACTAGCTTTTGGATTCACTGACCGCCTTGCACTGTATTACTGAAACAGTAATACATAGATTCATATCACCTCCAATTAATAACAAACTAGCTGCATGGCCTATTCTGAGTTAGAGCAGACATATCAACAACAATAAATTTAATTGTAGGGAAAAATAAGTGTTGGGTGAAATTTTCCTGTGCTCCAGGTTCACATTTTTCCAAAACACTCTGATGTTCTCATGGCAGAGTGGGGACTGGTCCATTCATTTCTCTTTTGCTGTGTCCTGGGCTTGGCTCCACCATCCATCCGGCAGGCCCCCGGCTCTCTGGGAGCGGTTTAAAAACGCTCTCAGACGCTCTCCAGCTTGCCGCCAAGGAATGCGGACGTCAGTCTGGGGCCCCCGCGTGCGTTGCTTAAAGTGAAGTGGATGTTTTATCAGAGAGCTTTCACACCTGGCCCCCGGCTCTCGCCCCCATTAATCTGCGTCATGCCGTCGTCTCGCATGGACAGTCGGCTGGCTTTTGAGAGCCAAGGAGGGATCTCCGCCTGGGAGAATGGGAAGATCGGGTGACGGCCTCAGTGCCAAACATCCAGCAGACGTACTTAATGAATTTCTGTTCAAAATGTTACGTGCACAAGAATTGGTGACACTTTGAATGGTTATTTATTGTGATGTAATTCGGGGACCCTTAATAAGGGTAGCCGCCCAAAAGTCCAAGCTCATTTTCAGTGCTTGGACGATAAAGATGCCATTTAAGCATTTCTTAATGAATTTCTGGAATCTGGAATTTAAGATTTATTATAAATGTACTTAATCACCATCAGGAATTCATTTGCAATCACTTTTGCAGCTCGCCATAAAATTACATTTTTCAAGCAACAATTGATAACTATTGTTAATAAAAAGTTTTGTGTATTTTCAGATTACTGTCCCCTGACCTTGTTTTCTCTCTTATCTAATCTCTTAATGGTGTTGCTAATGGTAGAAAAATGTGTTAATGGTTATGAATTTTTAAAATAAACTACAACCACTTCATCCCCTTAAAGTAAAAGTGCAGACATGGTTCAGAAGCACCCCCAGCCTTTAATCAGAGCGCTTTCCTTCTCTTGTTTTTGCAACCTTTGCCAATCTCCAGACCTTGGAGTACCTCTACATGCTGCCCCTTCTTCTTGCAAGGACATGTCCCTCA
This sequence comes from Pollimyrus isidori, assembly GCA_019775955.2. Classification (NCBI taxonomy): domain Eukaryota; kingdom Metazoa; phylum Chordata; class Actinopteri; order Osteoglossiformes; family Mormyridae; genus Pollimyrus; species Pollimyrus isidori. Next base: position 3,633,600 of record JABFDZ020000131.1, read on the forward strand.
GAGAGCAGAACGGGACAGGGAAAGGAGGGGGAGTCAGGCGAGGTTAATTTGCGATGATTGTTGTAGGTCATTTCATGCCTAGTTAAGCTGGTGGTCCCTGGGGAGGGAGACAAGGGCCTGACTTGTGTCTCCGCTGAGAGCCTTTTGCTCATATCACCCTCTGAAGACTTTTCAACAACTTATCAGAGTGCCTTCTTTTCTGAGCATGTTTGTAAAAGGCCGCAAGAAATCAGAAAAACTCTGACTATGTAACCATTGGCTTGGAAGTAAATCTCTGTATGTGTTTGCATTTGTCGATCTCCCAGATCTGTCCATTAACAGCACGGCAGTGTTCTGGGCCAGTGAAGGGAACAGCGGGTATCAGACGCTGCTGCTGGATGAGGACCGAGGCTGGCTTCTCGTCGGGGGTCGTGACCATGTCTACATGCTGCGCTGCGATGATCTCTTCTGGCCCACACGTGAGGTCAGGGCCTGCCAATGTGCTGCTAATTACAGGGGCTCCCATCTGCTATGCTAACACATTCTCATTCCTGTGTCTGTGTGATCGTGTTATGCCATGAAAAGCAAATGACAAATGTATGGCTCAAAACCCTCTTGTGATTTTACTAAATACGGTAAATTAGGCTAAAGTGCAGTTTTGGATATGTCTCAATCACTGCAAGATTTTAAATCGTTTTTACAGTTGTATATGTAACCAGGGGTGTAGGTGTCGAGGGGAATTAGGGAGACATGTGCCCCTCAATATTTAATTCAAATTTATTTACAGTATGGATTCATTCATGGATTCATGAATTCATCCCCCCAATAAATAATCCTTTGTATTTAAATGGTTACGTTATATCCCTTCCAAAATCACACTCTGTCCTATGCCGTCGTATGTAGCACCTTACTATTAATCATTTTCAGTTACTCTTTCAAACATTAAAGCCATTTCTAAAAAAGGAGAAGAATTTCAGACTGAATTAATGTAGTTGTAAATGATTTGCCAGCATCCAGCCTAACGATGTGCCTCTGTCCCTTTCAGATTTATTGGCCTGCTCCGAGGGAACACATTGAACATTGTACATCAGCTGGGAAGAGTGCAGAGGTAAGAAACAGCAGCTCACCTTTAATAACAAGCGAGAGGTGGGCATCTCTAAAGACCTTTCCGGATGACTGAGAACCTGCCATCAGCAGCCTGTTCAAGCTAAGGGTCCCGGAAAAAAAGCACTCACGTTCTGTCTGTGGTTAAGTGAAAGGAGTCCTGAAGTACTCCAGTTATTTATAGCACCCTAGAGAGAGTGTGGGGGCGTTAGGGGGGAACCTGCATCCAGCACCTGACATCCATCTCTGTTAGTAATTAAAAAACAGACCATGGAAGTGTGAGTGGCAAATTCAGGCGCGAAAACAGCATTCCTCTGTTGTCATTTTCACGTTCACTGCCGGGAGATTTGAGATAAGTCTAGAGTTGTTGGTCATGTGACAGTGCTCTTATGGTGATTAGTAGTTTTCATTGGGCGTGTATACATCGTCTCAGACAACACGGGAACGGTGTGCTCCTTTGCAGGTGGACTGCGTGAATCACATCAGGCTGTTGCAGACCTTTAATAAAACCCATGTGTATGTCTGCGGAACTGGGGCGTACCACCCAATGTGTGCCTACATCGACCTGGGCCATAGTACCGAGGTGAGCAAGGTGCCTGTGAATCCACTAGACTCTGTTCTTCGGTGTACCATGTGCTGGTCTTGCAACTTCAAAAAACACATTCCAGAAGCCCACCAGGGGAGCATTGAGAACATCCAGTAGGATCTAACCTGATTGATGTTAGGTATTGTTCATGCCTTATCTAAAGGGGGCTACACAACCCATGAACTGCACACATGCTGCATAGTTCAAATCCTACTGAATGTCTCCTACTTTAGATAGCCTCAAGGATTCAACATATCCCACCTTTCGGTCAGAAGGTACAACTCCTTAACCACCAATCTGCCTGGTGCCTTCCATGACCCATTGAGATGTAAACAAGTTCACAATGAAGGTTCCTTGAGTTGAAAGTTCCGGTTGGTGCTCAGACGCTTTCCATCCTTGACAGGAGCCCTTGTTCCAACTGCTGTACCACACAGTGGAATCTGGCCGTGGGAAGTGCCCATACAGCCCGCAGGAGCCCTTCACAGCCAAGCTCTCCGGTAAGCCTTAGCCTCCATTCAGCGGCTCGCCATGCTCTGTGACCACAGGTCAGTTGTCTTCAATCAGGCTGATCTCTGGTTCTCACGCTTTGATTCGTCAGTCGGGAATCGCAAAGCGGCACACCTGGGCTGCCGCTGCCAAAGCCACCCATGGCCACAATGTCACGTGTTCATCTGCCTTTTACTGTCATTACAAGAGAATTCTGGGAAAGCTTCCTGCTGGTTGGCTGCCTGGTGGTTTATTCTGGAAATGAAAGGAACCACATGATTTCTTTTTTCACTTGCTTTTCACTGCCTGAAGGGCTGCCAGTGCATAATTAAAGGTTTTTTGCAGAGCATAAAGGCACTGGCCACCAATCATTTTGTGGCATGTCTTTGAAGTACCCAAAAAATAAGCAGGATTAATTAATTGGTCCTGTAAACTCTATTCAGTGTTTAGATCACATTAATTAAAAAGAAAAGGGCCTTGTTTAATGAAAAGTAAGGAGCTGCGAAAACGTTACGATTTTAACGAGAATTTTGGTTTTGTGTGTTGTTGCATTTTACTTTGTCGAGTAAGATAATATTTTGAAAGTATCTTGTTTTTGTTGGAGGACACTGCACTATTTATTTATAATTCATAAAAATAGCAGCACATCTGGACAAGTCATGTGGTATTCTGCCAGTCCTGTGAAAGAACAGCAGTGTGTGTACACGTGCGTGTGATCAAAACCACTTGTATTTTTATGGAAGATGGAAACCTGTACGCCGGCACATCTGTAGACTTCATGGGCACCAACGCCGCCATCTTTCGTACATCTGTGTACGGCAGCAACCAGCACTACATCCGCACTGAGGCCTACCAGGACCACTGGCTTAATGGTGAGGAGCTCCCTGTGTAAGACACATGCAGAAAGTCCACAGGGCCAGTGGCTGTCATTGTGGTGGGGTGGTATGCAACCCAAGTTTCTTCTTCTCCCAGACCTCCGTATTAATGTTGATATCGCTATGTAACATTTTGTCCCCACAGAACCAGAGTTTGTGGGGTCCTTCTCCATCCCAGACACACACAGTCCAGACGATGACAAGATCTACTTCTTCTTCAAGGAGACAGCGGTGGAGTCGAATGAATGGGACAGACACATTTACAGCAGGGTAGCCAGGGTGTGCAAGGTAAATGACATCCTCTTGGGGTATTTAATGCATTTAATGCGAAAAGCCATAATGCAAATACATCATGCATAATGCAAATGGCTCTTTGCGTAATGCCTTTACTTAGTAGAGGATGTCACAGGGCATTACAGACAGGTTAGAATCTGAGAAAAGTGTCTTGAAAAAGCGTCCTGGCCCTTTAAGAAAGCAAAATAAAAATGTGCCAAAAAAAAAAAGAAAACAATAAACGAAAGCAATGGTGCATCGAGGTATCATTAGTAGGATCGTGCATGACTCAGAAATCAAACAAAATCAGAATGTGAACTAAATACAAGAGAGGAGCCATTTCTGGTTTCTACCTAAACCATGGGATGTGGGGTTAGCCGTCTCCCTCCATAACAAGCCCACACCCTTCTAGTGAACTGGACCCATCTGAGCCATGCTAGTTAGGAAGCTTCCAGTCGTCTGCTAGAAGAAAGTGCCAGAGAGTGAGTGTTTGTTTTTGCGAGCGAGACGTGCCAGGGGATCACTGAAGTGATATCTACCTTTACTTTGCCTTGCCCCAGAATGACATCGGGGGGAAGAGAAGCCTGATTAATCGCTGGACCACCTTCCTGAAGGCCAGACTAATATGCTCGGTGCCGGGCCCGGAAGGCTTGGACACACACTTTGATGAGCTGGGTAGGCCGCAATGCCATGCTGCTTAGCTGCTGGACGTTTATGTTGGCTCTGATGTCTGTCCTGCTAGGAAATGTGAGCTGACGTGCTGATCTTCTCCGTCCTGCTGCAGCCAGTTACACTAAAAATCTCCTCCCTCACATATTTGGCTCTGTCAGGGATCTTTAAGCCCTTCATTCACTGTAATTGTTTTTTTTCTGGTGTGCTTTCAGAGGACGTCTTCGTTCTAGAAACAAAAGACTCCCAGAACCCAGTCATCTACGGAGTCTTCACCACTTCCAGGTAAACGGGGGCTCTTCTGTACAGTGGCTGTTAGTAAATGTGCTTTTCAAGCACTTAAAAAAGGTTGTTGTCAAAAGAAGGAAAATGACAGCAGCATTGCAGAACTGCAGTCTTTTCAGCAATTATTAGGCTGTTTTATGTCCTACTGATAGAATACAGTAGGGTACAACTGAAAATAATGGGGTCAGTGATTTATTTTTACCCATAAAAGCTGTTTTTATTTATTAATTTTTTTTACGAGTTAGGCATACGTTTGTTTCTTCTAGTAAAATGTTTGATGTATCTGTGTGAGTCCTACAAATGACTGTTCAGCTACCCTTTAAAAACAGAAGGATGTCAGTTTCCCATTTTTTTCCGACACAACAGACCCATTACTCTCCTATGTGCGCTGTCATGCCCATGAACCCTGACCCTAAAGGTCTCTGTGGAGTTATCCGCCATGTTGTGTTACTCCAGTTGCTCCCATCACCAGCACCAGTACCTTTTCCTCCCCCAATGCCTCTCCTTCTCTCTCGTCCAAAGTTCCGTGTTCAGGGGCTCGGCTGTCTGTGTCTACTCCATGGCGTCTATCCGGGCTGCCTTCAGCGGGTCCTTCTCCCACAAGGAAGGGCCCAATTACCGCTGGGTGGAATACAAGGAGCGAGTGCCATACCCACGGCCCGGAACGGTGGGTATGCCCTGCAGGGTGGGCTCTGTTTTCAGAGTGCAGCAGGGGACAAAGGTGGATAGTTCAAGTCCAGAAAGTAAAATTCCAAAGATTTTGTTTCAACAAACCAGTGATTGTGATTGTGATTCTTAATGCTCAAAAGTTTGGTTGAAACAAAGTCTTGGTGTGGATTTTTATTTTCTGAACCTAAACTGTCCACATCTGCTAGGAGGGCTTCTGTGTGATACCCAGGTGATGAAACAAAGCTCAAACTCACTAATGGTCACCTTAATGCCCTTCAGAAGAATCACAACTGTGTTAAGAAGTACAGCTGTCAGTGGCTGCAGAGGTGTACGAGGTGTGCTATTTGTTCAGAGTTGCTTTCTTAATAAACGGTTGCAGCATTCAGTTGAATGTTTAGCATTAGCTTATAGCTTCTGGCCAATCTCACTGATGAATGCAAAAAATAATAACCTTCATACAGAATTTTTGCATCATGCATCATTAATGTGGCATTTCTTAATAATTCATTTTTTGTTGATTTGTATAGCTGCAACACAATTTATGTTGGCGATAAAGCGTTGCGTAACAAACATGACAACACAAATCAATTTATAAAACAGCATTACAGCTGCATTCGGTTTCAGTGGAGTACAATTAATTGGTTGCTGATGTCCATTAAGGTGCCTTCTCTTAGCATTTTCTCCCAATTTGAGAGCCTTGCTGCTAAGCTAACACGTGCAGTAGGGTGTCGGTTTATCTTGGATGAATTTACATTTGTCAGCCGCTAAGCTACCACGTGCAGTAGGGTGTCGGTTTAGCTTGGATGAATTTACATTCATCAGCCATTCTGAAACTTTCACCCAAAGCAATGTGGAATTTTTCTGGCTGGATTTGCCCATTTATACAGCTGGATATTTCACTGAAGCAAATTGAGATAAATGCCTTTTCTCATGTACACGACAGCAGTGTCTCCCCAGTGAGTTGAACTAGAAACCTCCCGAGTCCATATTCTGATTAATGATTACACTGCTGATTCCCTGCATGAATATCAGCATGTTACCTTGCATCCTAATACTTATAAGAAAATCTACTAATACATGTAACTGGCTAATAAAGTCATTTCTAATTCTAATAGTGTCCGAGTGAAACCTATGACCCACTCCACAAATCCACCCGCGACTACCCGGATGATGTGGTCAGCTTCATGAGAGGACACCAGCTCATGTGGGAACCTGTGCTGCCCATCAACAGAAGACCCATGTTTATGAGAGTGAGCGCCCCCTACAGGCTGCAGAAAATAGTGGTAGACAGGGTTGATGCAGAGGATGGTCAATACGACGTACTTTACCTGGGCACAGGTAGGTGATGAGAGTACAGTTAAATTGATTATGCTTCACCCAATAACGTGGCAACGCTGCTGAAAGATAAAAATGGCAATCCTTATAATTATATAATGTAGAAATATGACCCAGAAAAAATAAAAGGTGACATTTTACTTGAAGCTGTCATCTATTATGCATCATAGATGCACTACCTCCATAATGCATTACAATACTCTGAATAAGAATTAAAAATATTTTGTACTGCATTATGAATGCATCTACAGTGCATTTTAGATGAGTTTTATAAAGCGTTCATATTGGATAACAAACATGGCTATAATGTGTTTGTGTTTATAGCCATGTTTTTAGTGCTTTACACTCTAATGCTTTTTAATGCATTATAATGTGTTATGAATGTATTCATAGATTCTTATTGACATGGCATTCATAGAAAGTGTTACCAAAAAGACTGTTCATATGGGTATTATGGCATTACCTGCACATGTTCTCAGAAAATAATGCACTTGCAGGTCAGTTAACTTGACTGAATGAAACCTGCTGGTCTGTGGAATTCGGCAGAACGTGACAAAGTTGATTAATGAGGGAGGATATTTAACCTCAGGACACTGACCCCAGTTCAAAGGCCCTTCAGGTTGATAGCCGAAGCCCATTTTTCATCCGTGTGTTAAAACGAGAAGGGCTCATTTAGGTAGCTGTCATACTTCACAGCTATTAATAATCTGAAGGGTTAAAACCCAACACCTCCAGTTAACCATTACCTCATATTGCTTGTGGGATTGGTTTTTGCTAAAAGCCAAGGATTAATGAACTTCTATTTGCTATTGCATTATTGTATCTTCATTATTGCAGAAGATTTGAGACAAACACTTATTTTATGCCTCTGCTTAGATACTGGGCATTTGCTTTTGGTTGGGAATATTAAATTATTGCCAAAGGGGTAAACAAGTAATTTGGCTTGTACACAATGATGACAGCACTATCAGCCTCTTGGGGGGTCACTGTAGAGCAAGCAGCCATATTTAGACGCAGGGCAGTTCCCATGCCTGGCTTTGCTGAGACTCCCTGGGACCACCCTGATATTATGGAGGGTGTCCATTAGCCTGTGTGCTAGGCATGTTAGCATTTCCTATGCTTTTCCTGCCTGATGTGCTTGTTAGTGTTTCTGTGCTTCATTGTTCTGCCGTCCACCTGGCTTTGTGGCTTCTATGAACTGCTACTCCTCTGCCCCCATGCCACCCCTGAAGTCCTACTGCCCTTAGCAAACTATCTGACAGATTCAGGGTCAAATGTGTGGTGCACTTTAGCTACAGCAGCCGCCTGTATCACAGAGGTCTTGTGAGCCTTAATTAGTGGTCTTATTTATTGTTATTCATTGTTGATATTACTGTCTTGTTGGCGGTATACTTTGGAAGAAGCAACACATTCATTATTCTACATACATAAAGCAATAAAACCTTGAATATGAGTATAATATACTACACAACAATGAGAGTAATAGGAAATCCTTACATTTGACCTTAAATGTTATATCATTTACCTTGAGGCAGGCACAAATTTTTCCCAAATTAAATATTACACTGAGCTTCCTTCAGTTGCTGTATAGACACTGATGGCTCTCCATCTAGAGACAGGTGTCCATTAACAGGTGACTCATTTACTCTGCAGATAACAGCAAGGTTCTCAAGGTGATTTCCATCTTGAAGGAGAACTGGGAGACAGAGGAGATTGTCCTGGAGGAGCTGACTTTGTTTCCTGTAGGTGAACTCAGCATGAGACTACGTCCGATTTCCCCCCCATGTAATATTATGCCCCTAGCGTTGGTTGTTGTTGCTTTCTGTGGAAAATGAGTTTTGCATTGAAAAATACCCCCGGGGTGAAACATTTACTGATCTGCTGGACATATTCGAAGTTTTCCAAATAAATGAATAAACTGGGAGCCCAAAGGAAGGGAGAAATGAAGAAAAACAGCAAAAAAATCAGACAGACACCAAACAAAGGGGATGTAATAGCTGTACCAAACAAGACAAATGCAACATCAGATGGATCTCAGCAAAGGAAAACAGGGGAGGGGTCTATGGAGCCTGACGAGAGCATGCTCAGAGGTGAAGGAACTTTGGGTATTTAATTACTTTTTCCTGTGGGAAGAACAGAGGTTAGCCTAAATTATCAGGGGAATTCACAATGAGGCCCCAGGACTTGGCAGGAATCCACAAAGCAGTTACTCTGGAGAAGCCAGACACTTGAAGCGAACATATTTTAGCTGTTATGTCCCTGGGGTATCAAAATATTTGAATGGGACAAATCCTAACTTATATTTTGTTAACTTTCTCCTCTGTATCATTATTTATGGCTTTCTCGCCCCTTCGTTTTGAACAAACAGAAGCCCACACCGATCCTGAACATGGAGCTGTCAACTAAAAGGGTATGTTTTCCTGTGCATGATATTTAGTTTTATTGCAACAGATATAGGAAGCCCTCTTTATGCCGGTATGAGCTAAAGATGAGGTCCAAAGACAAGACAGAAAGATGCTCACACCTCTTGTTGCAAACATGCACAAATTAACTAACCAGAGACTGATAGAGAATACGATGGCTATAAGGTGGCTCATGATTGGCTCAATTCTCCCTCCGTATGAGCAGCAGTTGCTGTACGTGAGCAGTGATGTGGGTGTGGCCCAGCTCCCCCTGCAGCGCTGCCAGCTCTATGGCCAGGCCTGTGCTGACTGCTGCCTGGCCAGAGACCCCTACTGTGCTTGGGATGGGGCCACCTGCAGCAGCTACTTCCCAAGCAACAAGAGGCAAGTTCCCCCCCCCCAAAGATAGGCCTACATACTGTTATTTTTATTGTTAATTATTTCAAATCCACCGCAGCAGGGATCTGAGTTGACAGCACAAACGTTAATAGTTCCTGTTGGTAATCATCCTGCTGGCCCATAAAGACATCACATCAAAGTTATAGATGGATTCTGGGAGTTGTTGTACTTAAAAAAAAAAATCATTCGGCTACGATGTCAAGCATGTTTCTCATTTTACTGGGCACTGTGAATTTTGCAAATAAAAAAAATACATGAAACTGCCAGTGACAGGCTGCTCCAATCCTGTATTTTGATTTTTTATTCTCTGCCTAGTAATCTGGCAAATCTGCCTGTGCCTTCGCTTATGTGTTTTATCTTAAGAAATAAACCTTCACACGTAACACGACACTTAAAGTCTTCTTTTCATTTATAGACGTGCTCGTCGACAGGACGTCAGGCACGGGGACCCACTGAGTCAGTGTCAAGACTTGGGAGATGGTAAAGAGCCGTCTCTTCCTTGGACTTGAACACATTTGCTCGGGTGCATTGCTCCCTCTAGTGTTGAGAATGGACGATACCCCGAATTGTACAGTTGCGCGGCACCATTTTTTACAGGTCGAGGGGTGGTGGAGGAAAAGGTCATCTATGGGGTGGAGGGTAACGCCACCTTCTTGGAATGCGTGCCAAGGTCCCAGCAGACAAGCATCAGGTGGAGGGTACAGTTTCCCTTAGATCAAACCAGCAGGGATGTAAGTACCCAATACAGTAATAATTGCATTGTACAGAAACCAGGATTAGAAAACAATCGGGTGAAATTGTGCTTTGACCTGTGGGGCAAGTTTGTTTTTTATTATGATGTTATTTAAAAAAAATAACATAAATCTAACGGTATGCTTTCATTTTGTGTGAAAAACACAAACGAAATTAAGGTAACACGTTTATTGAATGCACAATCACGTCCTACGGTGCTTTGGCAAGGCTGTCACATAAAGACAGGGAAAATCGTAATAATACTTGCGATGGACTGGCATTCTACCCAGAATGGCCCTCTTCATGTTCCATGCTCCCTGGGACAATCTCCAGGCTCACCACAACCTTGTACTGGAAAAGTAGATATAGACGATGGTTGGCTGTAATATTCCCCATAAAAATAAACAAATGGTTATTTTTCAACCAGTCTAATGCTTTTTATCGCACACAATGCAGTAAAGTGGGGAAAAAACATTTATAAGTTGCCTGTTACGTGTGTGGCTAATTAAAATGTATCCCCAATAAAATATCCAGTTTTATTGAATATTTTTTTGTTACTTCGCTTTGAGGAAATACAACATTTGCGGCCTATTCTCAGAAAAGGCTTCAGCCATCTCTCCAGCCAAACCACAGTATAGTTTTAACCCACTAGCTAGGCTACATGGTTAACCAAGAGCACAGTAATAAGCTGGTTACAGGTTTACCAAATCTCACGCATCGTGACACTCACGCTGTCTGACGATCACCATTATACCTTATACACCTGAAATAAGCTAGATCAAAAACGTTGAGGTATTTTGCAAACTCTATAGACTATTTGCAAGGTAATATACACTCACCTAAAGTATTATTAGGAATACCTGTTCAATTTCTCATTAATGCAATTATCTAATCAACCAATCACATGGCAGTTGCTTCAATGC
>JABFDZ020000131.1:3655516-3673152 GCA_019775955.2 Pollimyrus isidori
TAGAGGGATGGAATTTTCATTACTTGGCTTTGCTGGTGGTATCCTGCTAACTACCTCCCCCCCCCTCCCCCCCCACTCCAGGAGGGCGTGGTGGAGAAGCTCTTTGAATGGGCCCAGGAGGCGGATTGTCCCCTGTGTATCTATGCCACGGGGTTGCTGGGCGGAGCCATGGAGAACCAGGACATCGCTGGCAGCTACAGGGAGGAGAATTCGCAGCTGGTGAGTGAGCGCCTGTCCTGCGTTTGACGCCTGCCGTCCTGGGGGTGGCGCTGGTGTTTCCCGCATGGAGGACACGCTGTCGGAAAGGCGTGGGGACAGCCTGAAAGCCTGCCGTGGCGACTCCATGGCTGTGTTCTCAGTGTAACTTGAAAAGGCACCTTTCCTCTTTTATTGTCATGTTTTCTTGTCATTGTTTTCCCTCAGGATGCCTGTGCGGTGTTTTGCACCGTCTGGATAAGTAAAACAATTAGAAATCCTGTTTATTTGTTTATTTTTTGTCAAAGAAGAAATGTCTAAGTGTGGAAAGCTCCAGTATTGTATCTGTGCCACTGAGATCTTAGCTGTGGTCAAATGGGTTCAGTAAATATCTGTCTGGGTGCCTCCTAGTGGGTGGATCTTGTGGCAAATTGAAGGCTCCTGTTATACATATACATTTTGGCTATGTATCTGATATATGTCCAAAGTGACTTGTGGTAGGGCAGGGCTACAGGGCTGTAATTTGAACCCATGACCGTTGCGCAGATTGCAAAGATACTCTTAATTGTTGAGCTACGGTAGCTGAATTGCTCTGCTAACCTGGGAAATAGCTCAGATATATAAATGTGGTGTTGTGACCATGTATCTGCATCTCTGTTAGGTGTTCTCCATTCTTGCTTTGAGTGTTGCAGACAGGGCATATAAGGATGTGGGAACCACTGTTATGTCAGCTCTGTTTTCTGCATGGCCCATGGGAGTGACGGACCGTTGCCCTCACAGGTGCCTTTTATGCTCCGGAGGCTGCGTGAGCTGCAGAGTGTCGAGGCGGACGGCTCCCCAGGGATCAGGAGAGCTGACCTGCAGGGTGAGCGCTCAGGAGCGACGAGCCAGGATTGTGGGGGCTCTGAGGATGCGGCGGGTCCCCTGGGAAGCGCTGCAGAGAGAGACCGGGAGGGAGAGGAGAGGGGGGAGGAAAGCCAGCCGGTGCCTGCCGAGAGCGATGAACCATCGCTACAGCTGGGCTTCACCCGCAAGGCCAGCAGCCGTGCGCATCCATCTGTGAAACCGGCATCGGAGCCCCTGTACCAGGCGGCGCCCGAGACAGGAGAGCCGGACCGGAGGCGGGAAGTGGGCAGCCAGGCGCAGAAGAGGGTGGAAGGGGAAAACAGCAGGGCGGCCAGACAGAAGCTGCGCTTGGCCCCCCCCGATCTGGAGCGGGCTGCCTGCGAGCTGTCCAATAGCAGCTGGTCTGAGATGAGCCCTTGGGTCATCGGGACCAAATACCGCCTGGAACCTCTGACCCCAGCCATGGAGCAGCGCCTCATCTTGCAATATCTCACCCCGCTGGGGGAGTACCAAGAGGTTGGCTATTTCTCCGCCCTCATCACCCCACCCCCGTTCACTGTTTTCCCCCTCACTCACCCCTCCTTTGGTCTTTCCCACAGCTTTTGGGCGTTTTCATGCAAATGGGAGCCTGCGAACTGCTCATGCATTACATCGATCTCAAGCTGACCAATGACGTGCAGCTCACCTTTGAGGCGCTCAAGGTACCTCTTTACCCCAGGGATCCAACATGGCTACCGCGTTGCGCGCAGGGCGTCACCCCCGAGCGCACTGTGCGCGCAGGAATCACACGTTGTCTTCTGCGGGGTGTCTATAAGCCCCCAGCTGTTTCTGAGTGCCCCTGATAGGCCTGCTGGGTTGGCGGAGATAAGCAGCCACCAGGGCGGCGCCCACATTCTAATGCAGGTGTGTCTGTTCTCAGTACCTGGCCTCCCTGCTGCTGCACAAGAAATTCGCTGCTGAATTTGTGGCTCACGGTGGTGTGCAGAAGCTTCTGGAAATCCCACGGCCCTCTATAGCAGCAACAGGGGTGTCCCTGTGCCTCTACTACCTGGCCTACAACCAGGATGCCATGGAGAGGGTGAGGGAATCTGTGTGTGTGTGTGTGTGTGTGTGTGTGTGTGTGTGTGTGTGTGTGTGTGATGATCCTCCACCTCCCCATCATCCTCTTGGCTTCTGCAGATAACAGCAGCCAAACACACCACCATACTCAAACTGACAGAAACAAAATGCCACTTCTGTTTTGTGAGTTATGAGGTCCCTTAAAAGGGTGCAACACACCTGAAGGTTCCTTTAGATAACAAAAGGTTATTGCTGCTAAGATTCACCTCAAATCCAGTTCCTAACAAAGGAGATATAAAATCCCACTAAAACTGAAAACCAAAACAACAACAAAACTCACTAAAACTGAAAGCATTATGTTGAGGCACCGTCCTTTTTCTTGGCAGACAGCTATCATTTTTACATTCTAACTGGTAGATGGCTTTATTCAAAGCAACCTACATTTTTAGCCGAGTAGCACAAATAGTCCCTGGAGTAATTGCCCGGGGTCGGCGGTGAAGCCATTGTGCCATCCCTGGGATTTGAACTGGCGACCTTCCGATCAAAGGCACAGGCGCTAACCCTGTGAGCCGCACACCGCCCCCTGGTGGTTTCCTGCCGATGTTGGCGCTACCTGTGGGTGGATAGCCTGCCTGACCACTTCCCTCCGCAGGTGTGCATGCTGCCGTCGGCTGTGCTGGCCGGCGTGGTCTCCTACACGCTCTGGCTGCTGGAGTGCTCTCACGCCTCGGGCTCCTGCCACGCCACGATGTTCTTCTCCATCTCCTTCGCCTTCCGCGCCGTTCTCCAGCTCTTCGACCAGCAGGACGGCCTGAGGCGCCTCGTCAACTTGGTGGGCCCCCCCGCCCCCCTCCTTTTACACTTTTTCAATTTAGTTATTGTGTTTTCAATTTTCATTTGAAATCCAGTTTAGCCTTAGCGGGATTTAATTTTTATTTTTAAGATATAGTTCTATTTAGTTTTTGCATATTTTAGTTTCAGTTGAAGTTTTAGTAATTTTATTTCCTGGGATTAACTAAAAGTTGTCGAGCTATGATCTATATGAATACATACTGCCCATATGTACTAATGCCTTTATAATGCATAAAGCATGCTGCAGTTATTATTAATGGGCAATAGAGGCAATTGAAAAATGTTTACTTTAGCAAAATGGTATTAAAGACAGTAATAGTTACTTTGTAGTTGTTGTAACAATGGTTACAAAATAATAGTATTTGACGTTTTGTTTTTATTAGTTTTGGAACTATTTATAGTTTTCATTCAGTTATAGTTTGTCTTCATGTCTTTTATCTTTCATTATTGATATTTTATATCTGTTTCAGTTTGGCAAAATGTTTTGTTATAGTTTTTGTTATTGTCAGTGATGATCTCCCTGCCAGGCACCATTCTGGCGTTGCTGCACCTGCTGTGTCACGGCGCCTTTTTCTCTGCTGCCTGACAGATCAGCACCCTGGAGATTCTCAATCTCGAGGAGCAAACGGCGCTGCTGAGCGACGACAAGGTCTTCTCGAGCCGGCAGACGGCCAAGCACACCTGCATGGCCCTGCGCCGCTACTTCGAGGCTCACCTGGCCATTAAGGTGGAGCAGGTCAAGCAGTCCCTTCAGCGGTCAGAAGGTGGCGCTCCAGTTCACACACAGCCGTATTACAAGGTAGAGTGAATAGTGCCATTTGGTCGATTTTTATAATCCGCTTTTGGAGGACTGCTGAATAAACTATTCAGCGCTGGGGTGCTGTATACATGGTACTATTGCATTAATAATTAATACTGATAAATTCTGGAAATCTGTGCCCATGGTAACCTGTATGTTTCCCAGGCTTGCTCCTACACCCGTGAGCAGGTGGTGGAGATGATGGAGTTTCTGATCGAGTACGGCCCAGCGAGGCTCTACTGGGAGCCGGCCGAGGTCTTCCTCAAGCTCTCCTGTGTGCAGCTTCTGCTGCAGCTCATCTCCACGGCCTGCGATTGGAGGACTTACTACGGCAGGTAGGAGGCGCCGCCCCCTCTGATACCACAGTGGCCTTTTTTTTTCCCGTCCCTCTTTTATGGAAGGCGAGGAATCTGTCAGAGAAGTGTCTGAGGGGGTTATCTTTAACCTCAAGAACGCAAACGTTATGGGAAGCAGTCAGCCTGGCTACGCTCTGGTACCCTGACATGCTGTCTCTGTGTGTCTTTCTCTGATTCTCTCTCTCTCTCTCTCTCTCTCTCTCTCTCTCTCTCTCTCTCTCTCTCTCTCCATTCCCTGGCTGAAGGAGTGACACTGTGCGTTACGCTTTGGACATCTTGGCCATTCTGACGCTGGTGCCCAAGGCCCAGCTGCTGCTGGCCGAGCCTGTGGACGTGCTGGACGAAGGCGGCTCTGTCGTCTGCACCGTGGGTCAGTCATCATGGCAGCGTGGTCGAGGGTTGGGGGGGTGGTGTAATATGGTCGAAGACCATAACTCATATTTTTACTAAGGGCCATGAAAAGAGTTTGGCCAGCCCAGTGTTTCAGAACTCCACCATATCCATGTGTGACCCTGGGTAAAATTTAACGTTAAAAGTTTTTAATTTATTAAAAGTTCCTTATGCCATCATAGGGGGATTTCCTGTCATCATTCTGCATGGTTCTTGTTTTTGAGTTTATGCCTCCAATCCGGTGACTGGGCTGGATAGCTTCATAAAAATGGGTTCTGGCGGGTCTCCCATCTCTGTCTCCCTGGGCTTGACTACGCAGGGATGAGCATCATCCTGGGTGTCGCAGAGGGTGAGGTCTTCCTAAACGATGCGGAGATCCAGAAGTCGGCGCTGCAGGTGGTGATAAACTGCGTGTGTGCCCCCGACAAGCGGCCACCCGCTATCGGCAAGTTCCCCAACGCAACCCCAAGGCGCCGCCTGCCTCAAGCTCCCCGTGGAGGGGGAGGAGCAGGAGGCGGGGACAGCGTGCTGGCTCGCATGTGGAACGTGGTGCAAGCCAACAATGGCATCAAGGTGCTGCTGTCGCTGTTGACGGTCAAGGCGCCCATTACGGACGCGGACCAGATTCGCGCGCTGGCATGCCGGGCGCTGGTGGGACTGTCTCGCAGCGGCGCTGTCCGGCAGATCGTGGGCAAGCTGCCGCTGTTTGGCGGCGGCCAGATCCAGCAGCTGATGAAGGAGCCCGTGCTGCAGGACAAGCGGGGCGAGCACGTGCGCTTCTGCCGCTTCGCCACCGAGCTCATCGAGCGCGTCTCCGGGAAGCCGCTGCTGTGCGCCGCCGACGTCTCCCTGGCCCGGCTGCAGAGGGCCAGCGTGGTGGCCCAGACCCGCATCAGCTTCCCCGAGAAGGAGCTCCTGCTGCTTATCCGCAACCACCTGGTGGCTAAGGGCCTGCACTCCGCCGCCAACACCCTCACCAGGGAGGCCGACCTTCCCATAACACACCTCTCCCACTCCTCCTCTGCCTCCTCTTCTTTCCCATTCTCCTCTGCCCCCATGGCATCCCTTGGCTCCCCCATGTCGCCCCTGCCTCGTACTCCACGGCTAGCCGCCGGGGTCGCCTCTCGTCTGGGCGGCCACGCCTCCTCATCCCCAGGGCCTTCCCCCGGGCATATCCAGCTCCGTCCCTCCTCCTCCCCGATTTCTGTGTCGACCCCTCCTCCTCCGCCTCCCTCTGGCCCCCCGCCCCATGGCCCAACTCTGATTGGCCGCATCCTGTTTGCGCGTGAGCGCCCGCCCCCATGTGCTAGTGCCACAGCCGCCAAAAAACCCAGGGTCCTACGGCAGAAATCGGACCATGGTGCTTTCAGCCAGAGCCCGGCAGTGAGGAAGCAGCTGGACCGTTGCCTTCCATCGCCACCGGTGCTGGACAGCATCATCACAGAGTACCTGCGTGAGCAGCACTCTCGCTGCCGTAACCCGGTCACCACCTGCCCGCCATTCTCGCTCTTTACCCCACATCAGTGCCCAGAGCCCAAGCAGCGGCGTCAGGCACCACCCAACTTCACATCCCGTCTCACTCGCCGTGCAACCTTCCCAAGGTATGGCGGCGTGGATGGCGGCTGCTTCGATCGACACCTCATCTTCAGCAGGTACCATTGCTGCTTTGGATCTAGCTAGAATCTTGACATTTCCATTACTGTCCAGTAGGTGGCAGTATGGAGCATTGTAACGAATTATACAAATTCTCCATCGCAGTTGGAATAAATGCTTAATAATATTATTTAAGGGGATAAAATGAGCTTTGCTGTGATAATCTGCAGTGGGATTTTTCTTCCCACCGTCATGCCGATTGTGCATTTTTATATCACCTGGAGGCTGAATAGGAAAGCTGTGTCATGTAGCATTTTCGCCCCTTCCTGTCTCCATCCCCACCCCAACAGGTTCCGACCCATCTCCGTTTTTCGGGAGGCTGAGGAGGATGAGAGCGGCTTCATGTGCTGTGCCTTCTCTGCCCGTGAGCGCTTCCTCATGCTGGGCACCTGTACCGGCCAGCTGAAGCTCTACAACATCTTCACGGGCCAGGAGGAGGCCAGCTACAGTTGCCACGGCTCAGCTATCATGCACATGGAGCCATCGCGGGTCAGCCAATTTAACGCACATGCACGTACACACACATACACACACAAAAAGGTTGCTAGTTCAAGTCCCCCAAGAATCTGTGCTCTAGTTACCATTCAAAATCTTAATTCATTTTGAACTGCACCAATGAAATATCTGGCTAATTGGCTGACACTCTCATTTTAAGCATCTGAAATTAAGAAGCCTGAAATCTGCGCAATTGCGTAACTCTGGCTTTAGTAACCTGAAGTTAACTGTCATTTTAATTACGAAAGCATCTCCTTTGCTCTGCTACTGATTATACTTTGCTATTGTTGATGTCAATACCACCATAAGAAATTAAGATTTGTTTAGTTTTGTACTTAGTTTGATTCAGTGTGCTAAATAATCAAGCAATGAAGAACCTAGAATACCTAGTACACAGGTGTTAGGAGCTGGGTGGAAGCAAAAATCTGGACTGTCTGGGGGTCTCCGAGGAATTGGTTGAGAAACACTGCTGTATGTGTCTGATAGTCCCCTCCCCTGCAGGATTTGGTGCTTTATTCCCCCCATTGATGGTGTTACTGCAGTCTTTCCCAATCTGGTCCCCTGAGACCCATAATTGGTCCATGTTTTTGCTCCCTGCCAGACAGCCCACATTTTTGGTCCCAGGAGCTACGATGGAGCAAAAACATGGACTGTCTGTGGGTCTGACACTGGATTGCTGTTAATGCGAGTTGCAACTGAAACGTGGCTGCTGAACCTCTGCCTTCATCTCTTCTCCACTCCTGTTTCAGGACGGCTCTCTGCTGCTGACATCCGCCTCCTGGAGCTACCCGCTGTCGGCGCTGTGGAGCATGAAATCGGTCTTCATGATGAAGTATGCGGTGCCTCTTGGGTCTGGCTCTTGGGCAGGGAGAAAGGGAGCACAAGGAAGGGACTGACTGCCTCTTCCTGCCAGAGGGACTGTGTCTTCCCTTCAAAGAATCAGCTTTTCTCCTGCACTGCTTCATTTTACTTATTTAAAACCAAAGCCCCTTTTATGTTGACAGATTTATTCTTCTTTTTTGTTGTTTTGTAGTTCTATAACTTGTTCAGAAACAGACGCCAACTCGGGTAACTGAGACTCAGTCTTTCTCTCTCTCAGGCATTCGTTTTTAGATGATCATTACGTGGAATTCAGTAAACTCTCTCAGGACAGAGTCATCGGCACAAAGGAGCACATCGCTCACGTGAGTCATCATTTCTTAGGCCTTTTATTTATCTTTCTTCATCTTGTTTTCCACCTGAGAATCGGTAAGTCCAAATTTTTATGCTGCCAAAGAATCTTGCTTTTCTGCTGAGAGTAAATATGCAATATCTATGGCAGATCTATGACATCCAGACCGGGCAGAAGACCTTGACTCTCAATAATCCTGGTTTGGCAAACAACTACAAACGTAACTGCGCGACCTTTAACCCCACGGATGACTTGGTGCTGAATGACGGCGTGATGTGGGATGTGCGTTCTGCACATGCCATACATAAGTTCGACAAGTTCAACATGAATATCAGTGGCGTCTTTCACCCCAATGGGCTAGAGGTTATCATCAACACCGAGATTGTATCCTCCGCTAGCTTGTTTTGTGGGTGTGACCTCAGTATCTCTAGACCTTTCCCTATCATAGTGCTGTTTTCATTTCTGTTATGAAAGTCATGAGGAGTTTCTCACCTTAACATGAAATTCAGTGGGATTTACGCACTTACCATCTGCTACACACTGTTCCTGCCCTGGACCAGTGCAGGATAGTCTTCAACAACGATGGCACCGTCATATACGGAGGTGAGTCCTGACCTTTCCTCCATCTCAAAGGTTATTATTCTCTGTCGTCTGTTACTTCACAAAGTTCGTAAGTCTGATCTACCGAATGTAAAAAATTAATCTTACTGCTTAATTTTAAGTCACTCAACCATATCTTTAGGGTGGCTTTCACGCTGGAGTGAAATAATTTGGGTTTAGGAGAAGATGGTTTCAAATTGGGATTTTTGGGTTTTAAATGTTAACATTCACCTTAATAGTCACCTTAAGTCAGGGGTCGACTTGGAAAGTAGATCTTATCCCCAGCTCAGCTTATTATAATGCAAAGTCCTGGACTTGGTCCTTAGTGGTTTTGCCTGTGTGGTTCTCTTGGAATTCTCTTAGTATCTTGGAGTAGTTTTCTGTGATTTTTGGCTGCGGTCCTGGTGGCCTGCAGTATGCTTCGTTTACCCAACTGGCTAAGAAATTTCTTTGCTGAGGAGGTCATTAAAATCTGGCCTAAGATAGAGATGTCGTTTAGCACCCTCCCAGGCCTCTGTATGCTGCATAGTGCTGACGTGTGCTGCTGTTGGGTTTTCACAGCGATGCTGCAGGCGGACGACGAGGACGACGTGATGGGGCAGCAGATGAAGAGCCCCTTCGGGTCCTCCTTCAGGACCTTCGATGCCACAGACTACAAACCTATTGGTAAGGGATAACTCCCCAGCCGTCCAGGAGTGCTGCCCGATTTCATCCTGAGAATAAATAGCTAACAGTCAACATCATCTACACAGGAAAACAAACATTTATTTTACATAGTGGACACTTTTTTTGTAAAATGACTTGCAAAGGAAGGACGTCTGGGGTCAGGTTAGAGGATTTAGGATTAAGGGCCCAGCCTCAATGGGAAAGTTACTCTTATGCGCTAGAATTTGACCTCAGGACCTTTCTGACATGGGCAAAGATCCATCGTCTACAGATTACATACATGCTGCCCTTATGTCCGCAGTGCAACACATTTCCAATGAGCCATCAACTCAAGAAAGCTCACAGCAAAGTAATGTTTATGTAAGAAAATATATGCAAGACTTATGGCATTTCTTCTCATTTCCACAATACACATTACCATTGGAGTGCTCAATCTCAGCCTTTCGACAAGAATTGGGGATATCGACTTTGGCGGTTTGTTTTTCAGCACTTGGGGCCATCAACCTTTCAAAAAAAACAATCTTGTTTTCTTCTTTATATATAGCTACCATCGATGTGAAAAGAAACATTTTTGACCTCTGCACTGACACCAAGGATTGTTACCTGGCTGTAATTGAGGTAAAAGGAGCTCCGAGGCTGCCTGCTTTTTTAGACATTCTGGCTATAGTCCTGTATGGTCTCATCACGGCTGCATGTCTTGCAGATTGACTCATACTTTCACTTACTAAACGGGCTGAAGAACAGTGCAGTGTATGTTCCATGCTTGCGTAGTTTAGTTAAGTTGTCTTTAAGTGGCAACTTTTATTTTGAATGTATTGGCTTAAAGTGTTGACTTTGCACATGCCTTGTATGGGTCGTTGTTGTTTCATGTCATATTTCAATGTGTTTACCTGCACTATAGAATCAGGATTCCATAAACATGGACACAGTGTGTCGACTCTATGAGGTTGGGAGGCAGCGACTGGCTGAGGAAGAGGAGGATGAGGAAGATCAGGTCAATGAAGCAGGCTTGCAAGCTTGTCTTTTGATCTCCATGTTCTTGTTATGTGCTGTGTGGTTTTAGGATTAACGTAAGCTTGGTCTCAGGCCAGATCTGGGATATCTTAGATGTTATCAGTATAATTGTTGTGGTATTGAAGGAATGCATCAAACACTTGTTTTTCTAGTCTTCAGTAACATGTTTAATCTTTATGGCTTCTGAAAACGCACAGTTTTTTCAAATGGCTATACTTGAATGTTTTTTTTAATTAATTTTTATTAAAAGGAAGCTTAATTAACTATATAATGAAATAGCTGCCCATGAAATGGATTACAAATCACATACCGCATGTGCGTGTTGGCAGTATTAGGGGAAACTGACTTCCCTCCTTCAGTTTTGTATATTAATGTTCTCCTTTTTCTGCAGGAGGATGAGGATCAGGAGGAAGATGATGATGATGACGATGAGGATTCAGACGACGACCTGGACGACATCGACACAGACCCGCTGCTGGCCGAGCTGGAGAATGGCACCGGGGGAGATGAGGACGGCGAGCGTGACTTCTCGCTCTCTGATGACGAGCAGGTGAACCGTCTGCTGGGGGCTGACGGCGACGATGGGGAAGAGGACGAGGAGGAAGAGGATGATGACTCTGACGAAGACGGCGATCTCCTCCTGGAGAACAGTAAGCGATTTGGTCTTCTCAAGCCCTTAGAGGCAGCATCTGTGTTTTGAGTCCATAGCAATCGTGTCCCACAGCCTTGTTCTTAAATCTCTAAATTTTGAATGGTTGGCATTTGCGATAATTTGTGCCCCTGGGAATTCTGACTGGACCTTCTCTCTCCTTAGCGGACAGCTCTGACAACTCAGACCTGGAGGATGACATCATCCTCTCTTTGAATGAGTGAAGACAGGCTGGTGGTGCTGCAGGGACCTGCAGTGACCCGCACGCCAAGCTCACGGTACCTGGCTAGAGGTGGACACTGGAAGCTGTGTTGAAATACCGAGCGAGCAAGTCAAAGACCCGGTCGTGCAGATGGGTGCTCTGCTTTTTTTCCTATCTGCTCAAACGCAGTGAAGAAGGACTGCCGGACACTTGTTAGGAACCTGAAGCAGGCCTAATGACATCTTCTGTTACACGGGATTCAAATGGATACACACGCAAAACAGACTTTTTAAAATTCATTGACTCCAAGTGCACAAAGTATGCTTTTAACAAGGTGTTAAAAGATGTATCCCTTTTTAATTACATCAGAAATCGATGTGAATCATATTTTCTAGGATACGTGATGGCGGACAGTGTTTTTTAAATGGGTAGCTCCCTGGCTCCTTGCCTGGTTGGTGTTACCAAGGTGACCACTGTTACCCGGCCCAGATGGGGCTCTGTGGGCCGTGGATGGAGACCGAGTGGTCCGAATCCAGGTATCCAAGCACCTCTGAAATTATGTATATCAGGGAAAGTGCGTAATCTTGCCTTTTCTCCGCTTTCCCTCCTCTGGTGCTTTTCTGGGTGTTAAGTGATCCTGCCATCCGTTTACCTCAGGAATGTGTCACGTGTAAATCAGAAGTGAACCACTTAACAACCAGAATCAGTCTCCCTTTTTCTTTTCCTTGGTTTGTGGTGGGGGGGGGAGCAACTGCATTGCATCTTTTTATGATTTGAAATGTGTTCGCTGAAACTTTTTGTCCCGAACGTCCTGCTCCTGACGGGGAGGGGGCATCGGGGATTCCTGAGGCATGCGAAACTCCTGTGTTAAATTCTTATTTATTTGCTGTTTGTGTTGTTTTCCCAGCAGGGATGAAAAATGTGACATGTCGCATCCCACAGATATGATCATTCGTATCAGTGATTTGGGAGCACTTACTCTTCCGCCCTCTCGACGCATTCAGGCTCAAGGCTCTTTTTGGGTGCCTGACACTCAGAGACGGGAGTGACTGTGTGGTCGACTCAGTGTGTGTGTGTGTGTGTGTGTGTGTGTGTGTGTGTGTGTGTGTGTGTGTATCTCTGTATGTGTCCGTATTTGAGTGTGTTTTTTTTTTTTATTAACATATCTAATTATAGGAATGGGCACCTTGCTGAAGACTGAAGATGGACAAATTAGGTTCTGTACCCAAGTCCTCCTCTGTGGCCTGTACTACGAAGCGGGGTTACTGGCTTATCGGGGTGACTTGTCGTATTTAAGGTACCACCATTTAAACGGACTTCATATTTCGTTGGCTTACATTTTGCCCAGACTACCTTAAATCTGAT
This sequence comes from Pollimyrus isidori, assembly GCA_019775955.2. Taxonomy (NCBI): domain Eukaryota; kingdom Metazoa; phylum Chordata; class Actinopteri; order Osteoglossiformes; family Mormyridae; genus Pollimyrus; species Pollimyrus isidori. The sequence goes on from JABFDZ020000131.1 coordinate 3,667,829, forward strand.
AAGTTACCACGATAAGCCAGTAACCCCGCTTTGTAGTACTGGTCAGTTGGGATCTTCTTGTTTTCCTGTGTGTGAGTGTGTGTGTGTGTGTGTGTGTGTCTGTTTCTAAAGGATATACAGTATACATCTTTATATTGTGTGCTTACATTTTTTAAAAAAAAACTCCCCCAGAAAATGTATAGATTTGTATAATGTTCTATATAGAATGTAACAAATATTTTTTGCTATAAAGAATGTAATAAAATATAATCATGAATATTGAAAGTGTGTTTCAGTGGCTTAACTTAATACAGGTCTGATATTTCCATGAAATTAAACTTTGAATTTGGTGAAATTTAAAAAGGATTCTCCTGAATTAGTAAAGACACGAATGTGAACTGGAATAGCTGAAGTACTGAAATTTAATCTCTGTCCTCTGAGTGAGTCTGCCCAGGCTGAGCGATGGAATAAAATGTCGCTTCGCCTGCAAATTTCTGTATATTGAATATCAGCACTGGGTCACCTTAAAAATCCGGATTAGTCGATACACCCAATGTGGCTGCAAAGTGGCCTGTTTTTTACATGAAAGAAGATACCGCAATATTTTATTTTTCCAAGAAAATCACCTCGAATGTTGTTTCTCTCTCTCTCTCTGTATGTATGTAGTTTTATTCTTGGTATATTTTTTATGGACGTCTTTTCCAATAAAGTGTTTAAGATCCATATTGATGATTTGTTTGTTCGTAATAGAACGGTCCTTCCACCTTTTAGGGGCTGCAGTATATTCTTGTCTCTTCCAGTGTGGCCCACAATTCTCTGTACATCCATGTTGAGTATTGTTTTCTAGGTAGGCCAGAATGAAACTGGTATTAGCTCAGGGCTCAAATAATGTTCTGCATTCTGGTTCTTAATCTATTAAGGACAAGGTCCTTATGATGTGTAGCCGCCCACACAGCAAGCCTGCGTCAGAGAAACGCGAGATTTGAGAAGAGCTTGAGAAGTCCTGCCTGTTAGGATCTGATAGGAGCTCTCGCTTGTTTTCTGTCTGGAATTGGTACTATTTTCCCGAAAGTTGTTCTGCACGCGTCTCCTGAGGTGTAGCGGAGGCAGTGAGCCCTGAAGGTAGTTACCCCCAAACCCAGGGATGGAGATATGATGTGGCAGAATTTGGTTTGACGGCTGCCTATGCTCTGGCTCTGTTCCCTGCTCCTGGACGGGGTGGGAACCGGAATGAAAAGTCCAGAGTGACTGATGACTCGGGACAGTGTTTCTCCACCCAGTCCTCAGGGATCTTCAGGCAGTGGACTGAGAAGCACAGAATTAGGGTATGCTTCTTGTCCAAAATCATGTTGTAGGTCTCTGCTGTCTGTGATTGGGCGCTTATACCGTTGCTGTGGTGATAAGCATGTGGTGCGTTCGGTGTGGGTTTAAGATCAGGCACTGCAGCAGCTCCCTGCTTCGGGCTTCCCCGCAGATGTCGTCACATGGCCGAACGATGCGTGAGGTGAACGAGTGCAATGCTAATAACCGTCGATTCTCTTCGCCCGCTGTGACATGTGACTTCTGCATCACCATGGTTACCCCACTGTCAAAGTGTCCATATAATAGCGGCAGAAAATTGCTTCATGTACCCTATAGCAGTTCCCAGTATTGTTTGTTTCTGACCTGTTGCCATAGAAGCCACCTCTCTAAAGAGCAGAGTTCCAGACATGTATTATGGGCAAAAATATGCAGAAGATCTGGTTTACACGTCCAGTGTTGTGGCTCTCCGTAGTACTTGTAAGCTTAACCTAGTCTCTGTGTCTGTGTCTGCAAACAGAAAAGAGAAGCAGCTGCATGCATGTGCACATGGGCAAACCCTCAGATGTGGGTGAAGTGGGAGCTCAATGCACTCCCCGTAGTTTAAGCTTCTGTGCCAAAATCGTGAGGCTGTAGCTGATCCCATGCGCAGACCATTCTGAGCCCCCCTTTGAGTAACGGTCCTAAAACTGTACTGCCTTAATGAAAACCAAAACCTGCTTGGCCCTGTGTAGTTGAGACGTTCAGGACTGTATGATCAGGAGGTTGTTGGTTCATATTCCGTGGCTAGTAAAGTGTTCATATTGCTTTTGGGTCCTTGAGCAAAGCCCTTAACTCTGAAATGTCCTCCAGTGGCACGAAAAGCGTCAGTCTCCTGTTTGAGTCAAATGTGACAGACTTGGCATGTAAAAACTAAAGAGTTCCTGCGTTCTTACACTTGAACGATGGCAAAAGGTGACAGTAGTAAACGTGAACCCCACCTACTGCAAACTCACCGTTTCCTGGGTGGGATTTTATTTTACACATAGGTCTGCTGTATCTGGTGTACCTGGACCAAAAAAATACTCAAACCACCCCCACCCCCCAACTGGAGTGAAAATATTCAGGGGGGTGAGTTTGAGAGAGGCTTCCTTGTCGTCAACAGAGAAAAGAACAGCAATATGTTCAAACAGTTCAGCCTTTGCTTTGTGTTTCTGTGTAATAGGAGTTAATCTGTCTCTGGTTAGGCCATGAGTGCTGACCCAGCAGCAGGGGTCTGCAGAGACAGGCAGTCTGTAGGTGGCGACCTCTCGCGCGCCATGCATTAACCGCACTGTTACAGTGCGAAGAGCAACTGCAAGGAGGCGAAGACGGGATTCTAACGTGTAGGCATTTTTCGACCAGCGATGCAGAGTTACTGAAGCTGACGCTAGCTGATGCTAGTTGTTGAATGATGAGCGAAAGCAGCAGAGCGGTTTGTAGGGGTTAGCTGGAGGCTAGCCGAGAGATAATGCACACTCTGGATCACGCCGACGCCGGAGAAGCGTCCAGATGCTTCTCTCTCTCTCGCACAGAGCGACATTGGAGATTCTATTATCCTCCCTATTGTGTGACACAGGAGCCCAATATTTCCGGTTGCGATTCTTGGCAAGCTGGGGCCTATACAGCTCAGCTGATTGGCCTCTGCTGGTGTGGCTCTGTGAACGGAGTCAGACACGAGAAGCATTAAGATGCGAAGTCACGTTTTTCAATATCCACAGCCTACACTTATCAAAAAAATAGATCGTACTTTTTTTTCTCCGTTTTCTTTCAGGATTTTTGCTAATTCATATGACAGCTGATCGTTTTCGATTTTCATGGAGAGATTATTAGAGGTTATATAAAGCTCTGTTCTGTCACAAGAGTCGCATGAGGGAGTAAAAAACAGGATAAGTGTAGGAATTCAAAAGCTTCAAGTTACAATAGTGCCAGAAGGATGAGAACAGGATCATGTTTGTTGGAACCAAACTCTGCACTCCTCTCAAGCTAGCTGCTCCAACACGGTACCCTTCTCAGATTCTGCATTCTGGGTTTCCATTTTATCGGAGGCTCAAATTTGTGATTTTATGCAGTACATGTTAACATGTAAGACAGCCAATCAGGTGGTTGCTCGCCGTGCCTCTGTGTGGGCAGGTGTGAGAAGAGGCTGGAGAGGCATGGGATAGAATTACCTTCACACTAAGAACGTGGGTGTCTCTTCGAAAGCAGGTTATGCGGCAAGGCAGCTTTTTCTTTAATGTTATTTGGCACTGGCATCAGAGTGTATCCCTGATGCGTCCCCTTGTGCTATCAGGGGTAACCCCTAGGATCCCAGCAACCTTCTACTGAATAAGCAGCTAAGCAAGATAGATGGATTTATGACATTAAACATTTTGCATTATACTTAATGTTTGCACCAAGCACCTGTGGGTGTCATGACTTGCACCCTTGTCCCTCCTGTCTCTTCCCTAACGTGGCCCTGAACCGCCAAGCCTGGTGCTTGTTACCCCTCATTGGTCCTTGTACTTAAGAAACCGTTTGTCTGGTTAGACCCAGCTTAGTCAAGGATGTCAAACCTTCTTGTTACCCCTGCCCTTGCTTGTTCCATTCCTCCCGGTTTTGAACCCTTGTGATCCTGTTTATTTGTACTCTCCGTTCATTGAGTTCAATAAATTTCTCTTATGATGAAGAGCCCATTTATTAATTAGCAGGGGAAAGGTGAATGGACATTCATTGATTTTTTTGTGTTTTTTTTTTTACCTTGCTAATGTCATTCAATTTTACATCTAAAGGTCAGTTTTTGGTCAGTATATAATATGTTGGTTTGTTTGACTTCTTTAGGTATTACACGATGGTATGTTTGGATTTATCGAAAACCCATTTTTTAAAATCTTGACAGTTTTTAAGAGACGCCCCACCATGCCACAAAACAGACAAGACTCATCCTGGGATAACTGTGCAATGTACGTCAAACATCGAGCAATGTGCAATTATTCAGAAGAGGTGTTGTAGCACTATAATGGTAGCCAACAAAAAAGTTCAGCATCAAAGGCTAATTCTATTAAATTATTAATTTGTCTTGTCAAAGAAAAAAACTGCACATTTGCCACAGTTTGCCTAATTAGCACCGAATGCCCCCCACTGCTCTGATGATATCTAATTGCACCTCTTATTATGCATTAGTGTTTCCAAAGAGCATATCAAAAAAGGTTATCATGCATTGCCAAACTGTTTAATGATTTTGAGAATAAATGTTCATTTTGAAAGATTCACATTCAATGACAAAATGTTTAACAAGCTGCACTGGATTTATGGCTCGCATCTAACTGGGTGAGAGTGTGAAACCGGTACCTCTCACTTCCAATGCTGTGCATCTGAATCTGGCCCTAGGTGTGTGCATGTGTGTGTTTATCTCAGTCTGTTTTCTACTCTGACTTTAATTGCCTTTAGTGACTGATTGCCTTGTAATAGGCGGATTGTTTTGGGATCACTGCAATAACGGAAAAGCTGTTCTGTCCTCCAACTACTTACATAATACATGGTCACTGGAGCACTGGGGGCACAAGGCTTGGATGGCGGTCCATCAAAGGGTGCGCACACTTACTCTGTCACACTCTGTGTAATTTACAGAATTTGATAGGACTGCTGCCAGGAACTTAAAACCATCGTAGCTTGGCCCTACTTCCCACACTGGGAGGACAGTTGGTCTGAGCTAAACAAATAATTTGGGGTTTGTTCTGATTGTCCCAGTGCCCCCAGCCTAGTGACACCCATGCATTTTGGACTGCAGTGGGAAACTGGAGCACATAGTAACATCACAGAGCAGGTAAAGAACAGGACCCTTCACCCTTGAAGGATCAGTACTAGTCACTTAGCCAGCTGGCGAGGCATAAACGGTTATTCGGAATCAACCTGACTCCCCAGGGTCTGTAACATTAGTGGTAGTGGGAAAAGTACAGCTCAATAAAACTCTTACCTAGAGAGGGAGAGGGAGAGGGAGAGGGAGAGGGAGAGGGAGAGGGAGAGAGAGAGAGAGAGAGAGAGAGAAG
>JABFDZ020000131.1:3675349-3690056 GCA_019775955.2 Pollimyrus isidori
CCCCCCCCCCCCCCCCCCCCCCCCCCCCCCCCCCCCCCCCCCCCCCCCCCCCCCCCCCCCCCCCCCCCCAGACTCTCGCACAAAAGTGGATAGGCAGAGATTACAGATAACAGACCACTGTTAGCTGTACACGTTTGCCTGTTCCCTGCAAGATATCAGACAGGTACTCTGAAGACCGGACAGTTTTTCCTCTTTCTCTCTCTCTTTTTCAAGCCAAATAATATATCACTTTATACTTTTATTTTATTTTAAATTTTTGAAATAGTACTATTATTTTCCTGCTGTAAGTAAATCGGATCTAAGCGATTTTTTTTGCAACTTTCACTCATATTCTTCCATGAAAACGACTAAATCAGGCTTTGATTTCTTGGGATTTTTACCAGGATCATGTGGACCCCAACGGAAGACGAAAAAATCGGAGTCGGTAAGTTAATTAGTCGATCCAGCACCCTTGTGTTCTGTAGAATTTGCTTTATAAAAAGTCACGGCGATTTTAACGTATCTTCCCAAAGTGCGTTAATCTACATACTTCAGTAATAAATAATAAAATCTTATTGGTTGCCTTCTTTATAGTCTACTCAGGTAGTTAATCCCCATCCCGAATTTTTCTTTATTTTGAGAACTCATAGATCATAAATGAAACAAATGAATACCAAAATAAAATATTTATTGAGAATTAAACACTTCTTAATGTTCATTTGTATCTTTATACTGCAATGCAAAGTATTACTGCATCGCTGATTGATCCCAAAATAGATACACATCTTACTGTTTTTTTCGATGATGTACATGTCAACTCTCGATACAATTTATATGCTGTTGTAGCCAATTCAACGTGTTCAATACAGTGATGATTAGTGAGAAAACTCCCGTTTTGTTTGGTGCAGTGTCTCGGCGGCCAACAGGGGGCAGTCAAAACGCGCACCTCTCCAACAGGTGCATAGGCGAGAAATAAAAAAATATATATTTTAAATGTGAGATGTCCATACATACATAACATACATACATACATAACATACATACGTAAAATAATATGAATAATATGAAGTACATTTGACGTGTAGTTTAGCTTACAGAGGTGCAGTAGACTTTGTATCTGGAACTTATGATCGATAGGGAATGTGCATAAGAAAAAAACAGTGAAAATTGATATACGATGAAATACGCATATTAATATAATTCGATGCCTCTTTACAAATGATTTCTGCTAAAAATTCTACGTGTAGCTGTACACAGTCAATATGTTTTATTTTAATCTTTTTTCCGCGCTGTTTTATAGTAACGTTATCAAGTAAAACAATCGATTTGAAGGTGTTTAATGTAGTTTTTTTCTTTCAATAAAAATCTTTATTTCCGTTGGGTATAAATGAACTATACTGTGCGAGATTGAATGGGTACATACTGTATTAGGCTGGCCGTACGTTGTTAACGTAGTTAGAAATCGAATCAGTTACTCGAATTGCTGTTCTTGCAAGAGCAGAATTCAGATTGTTTCAATATAAAAGCTTCAGGTAAAAAATTTTTTACTGTACGACATTTACAACTTACCCCAAACACAATGCGAAACTTGTGTTTCTTCGTGTATATATATATATATATATATATATATATATATATATACAAATGAATGAATGCCTCTCAAATTTAGAAAATCGTTTTTGAATCTTAAATTCCATAGGAAGTACATTGGTTACTGTTGTCAGGCAGCAGACGTAATGCTGTCTTCTTTCGCTATTATATGACCTCTTTCAGATACAGTAAAATGTAATATATTTGTAACATTTCACATCCTTGTTCCTTTTAACATACGTCGTATCACGTTAAGGACCTAGCATGATACATCGATTCTATTGTGTTAAAGTGACGTGGGAATATAGCCTCGGTTTTGTGTATAGTTTAGTTCAGTCTAGTTTAAAAAGGAAAAACACTTGTTTTAAAGCTGCTTGCGGTTTATAGACGGCATACTTATTAAAAATGATCATTGCAATGATATGATTTTCACTTAAATGTATTAAATCGTTTGCTATGATGCAGGCCTGGTGGTTTTCCTTGAGAGATGCTGTTTTACACTTAGATAAGGTACCCGTTACAGTTTATTGCCCCTTTATCTAGGTAAATATGGAACAATTAACCCTGAGTACCTCTCTCGAGTATGACAACATTTTCCCTACGGATTGAAACGTCCATGTCCATTTTCTTAAGCAGTAAACTCCGCTGTTATATAATATCAAACAGTACATTTAGAGTGACTGTTCGATTATGAAATTAGAATTGCGTTATCTTTAATTACTTTGGTTCAGGCTCTTAAGTCTATTATACAATTAAAATAGCGGCGCAGTGCGGTTCCCTCAAGGTGTTTTTTCATCGCTTAAGTTGATATTGGACGTTTTGTATGCTACCCAGTTGACGCTTTCAGACTATGACAAATTACATTGTGATATGACTTGATAATGAGTGACTGGAGCCAACAGACGACGGAATTAGCCACTTTTCAGGTTTTGTTAGTTAGTCTGAAAAGCTGTCAGAGACAGTGATTGTTGTAAAATGTCTCGAAGCGAACTCAGATGTCTCTTTTATTCTCCAAATCAGAATTCCTTTGTCTAGCATCACAAAGATGTCAACCTGTACATAAGTGACAGTATACGCCAGCAGTTTAAATAAGCATAACTGAGAATTACACTTAAACGCACAAATGATGTCCGAAAAAGTGATCGAGCGTTATTCTGAACCATTAACGATGTGTGTGTTGGCAGCTGTCCAAAGAATCAGACCTAAAATTCTTAATAGTACATGCACGTAACAAAATTATTTGTTAATTTTGGATTGCTTAAGGGTTCTATAGTAATTATAAACATGTATTTACATACTCTTTAACATCATTAAAGGTTTATTTTAAAATACTGTAATACTTAAGGTGACTGTAGGTCCAGTGCATATTAATAAAAAGTATAGAAAAGTTTAACGTAATCTGCATGGTACTTTGGAGAAGTATATTTTACTTGATAGAAAAATTAAAACGACACCAAGGGTACCACTTGCCAATATATTTTACCGCTGGATGTTGTTATAATTTACTAAGATGATTATTATTATTGTTGACTGGGGGAGTTAATTGAGGTTGATAACCAATGATTCATAGATTTTGTCATAATTCACAAATAGGGCACAGAAAATCTTTACATTTATGATTAAGAAAGGCTCACGATTGAACGTATTCCAGTTAACTGATATGAGGCATGACAGGTGCCCAGCCACATAAGCATATTAAGATGAATGTCACACTGCTTGCAGTTCTACAGAGACATCTTGAGTCAAACTATCTCATGTTTTATAGAAACATAATCTCATCAATATCATTTCAAAAGTTCCAGCAGAGGCCAGGCAACAGAAAATGAATCACAGGTGCACCGTTGCAGCATGATTGTAAGAGTTGCTAAGAGCAGCTTGTGCCCTTCAGAGATTACTTCCAGCAAATTCCCAGCCGCATTACTGGAGTAGGAATGGGAAGGTGCCATCTGTGCTATGAAGACCAGGTGAGCACTAAGGAAGCCTGTTTTAAAAAACTGCATTTCATCATATTCCCCATTAGTCTCTGCAGGCATGAATCTTCGTTGGTGCTGCAAATGCTAGTAGATGTACTGTAAGTGCCAAAAAGGACTGAGATGAATGTCAGATGCTGCAGACGGCTGTCTGGCAAATGCACAATTTTCGCTCTTTAGCAGGACATCGATACTTTATATGCAAAACCAAAGGTTGATCTGATCTTCATGGCGTGTGTCAGTGGTTTTGAAAACGTTGTCTTCCTGTTTCGATTTTTTTATTTTATTTTTTTGCAATTTTATAATGAGTGTCATGTCCGAACCTGAAAACCTGAGTCGTATTGCCTGCAGCCATTTCAGTTGTGGTGTGGAGATTAGTTTTCCTCAGCATGTTTGCAGGTTTTTCTTGATTCCTGGAGGCAGAACTGACACTTGGGCCATGTGACGTTTTGATGGCGGAAATGACTGCATTGTGGATAAAGGTTCACAGTTTTTTACCACTCATCTATCTTTGTCTAGCCTATATATATTAACTGATTGCTATTGAGTCACACATATTATTATACTTGGAATTTCAAGGGGAATTAGACTCATTAAATCTATACATTTCATTTATTTAAATGGTTATTTAATAGTTAATTAAAAGAGGTCAATTAAAATGTCTTCCCAATGATGGTACTGTTAACAAATATAGATAGTATACTTATAAATGGATGAAATTAAGATTAACGAACACTCGCACATAATTGTGTGGGAGGACTTGGAGAACAGGATTGTGGTAAATCAAATTCTAATCACTGATTTTGTTTCAGTTAATCATTCCTGTTCTGCATTGCAGCTGCTTGGTTTCAGGATGATCTATGATTTATTATTAGATAATGGGGAATCTAGTGAATCTTGGGTCTTGGCATGATTCCTCTTAGTATGAGAGAAATTGATTGAGTTAGTGTCTTTGAAGTTCCATTTCTCTAGTGCCTTTAGTTGTAATGCCATTCTGCTGTTGAATGTCGCAATACAAAATAAATATAGTAAAAATAAATTAAAATAAGCATGTGGCCAGTAATAGTTGTTTTTGTTCACTATTGTGCCTAGCTTAAACTGTCGATGTCAGATAAGCAAAACGATGGACGAGAACACGAGGACAGTTCATTGCAGATCCTAACTGATGGGTTGTAGCCACTTTTATTTGTTTATTTTGTTGATTTTGTTTGTTATTTGTTTACCTTTACACTCATTTTTTCTTCCCGGGCCTGATTGGAAGTATGTTCTGGTAGAATCAGAAAGTACAGAATTTGCCCCTGTTTGTAACTGTAGCCAGAAAAATGATGCGGTGAGGAAAATGACGGAAAGCAAAACACAAGACTGTGAGTCGTGCAGGACTGGAGGGGTAGAGATTCCAACACTGTGCCGGGAGGTAACTCGTGGAGCCTCTCGAGACGGTCCGGAAGATTCTGGCAGGCGATGGGAAAACATCTATTCACCCCAATACCTAATGAATGGGGCTTTGTGGTGTGCTGGGGAGATGTGAATGTAGCAGGGGGCCCCAGGCCTGCCAGGGCCGCGTGAGTTCTCACCAGCAAGAGCTGGGCGCTGCCCCAAACACATAGCCTACCATTAAAGACAGCTCATATCCTCAGTCTGGGGGCAGCGATGAAATGCACACGGTCAGACACGGTAGTGTTATAGTAAGGATGCCATACTGCAGTGGGCATTTGGATGTGCTGGGTGGGTAGCAGTGTTCAAACCGTGGGGAGGGGCATTATCAGAGCTCGTAAAAGCTGTTGACTGGTGGGGGTGGCAGTTGATTGGTTTGGTTGGCCCATAGCCACACCTCTATGGGCCAATAGAGATATTCTCCTTCCATACAGGTTTGGACCAAACATCGTGCACATCGCCATGCGTAGTCAAACAAAGTAGGTGATGCGGTTTCAAAGTGACTCGTACTTGCAGAAGGTTTTTGAAGACTTTTTCTTTTTGTGTGTTTATTTTTGCTGGGGGCCCATGAATTATACGGTTGGTCTGATAAGTGGGAAAGGAGATGTTGGATCTTGCTGTCTGCACTTGAGAAGGGAGTCTGTCACTCTGCATCTCCTTGTATTCCTTGTTTCCTTCTGTACTGGCTGGGGTCAAATGGTCTTTCATTATTTTCTTGATTAACTCCATTTACTCCACCAGACCTGGTCCTGGCAAGACATTTGGAGACGTTGTTAGTATAACCCAAGACATAGTAAATCCCAAAATGGATTAAAGTTAATGTTCTATTTTCCTAACACCTGCTTAATGAATAGCTGCTGTTCTGGTATTTTCCCCTCAGCATCTGGTCCAGCATTTAGGACTAAAAAGAGGGATTTGCAGATGAATGCTACAGACTGTTGCATGGACTGTTTTACAGGCAGCCTTATGAATTTTTTGCAGCTTCATGTTGTATAATCTTTGGGCCAGCACCCTGTGTTCACTGGGAACATCATGTATTGATCTACTGAGAAATGCCACGTTGCTTTAGTCTAACTGAAGTACAGAATTGCATTGCTCAACGTGAGTGCTAACCCTACTCTACCACTGCAATCATCTTTTAGGCTTGAGTAAGTTTTTGGGTAAACCTTGATCTTTTGAGTATACCACAAATATATTTATTCAGCTCCAAATATAGTATACAGTACCCCGCCCCCCCCCCCATGGTGAATTTTATCACCAAGATTTCATAATACTGGAATCGCATTGCTTTTGAAAATACCATCAAAATACCATATAATATTGGCCAGTTTGGCATCAAAAATAAGACCCCACCTATCCATTATATCCTTATTTTTCTTGCTTTCTGTACTAAACTCTGCACAGGGGTTGTTGTTCATTGCCCGCAGGCTGGATTAAGAATCTAAGCCTTTGCCCAAGGTCACCCTTCAATGAACAGATCTGATCAACATCAGCCCCAAGACATGTTCCTTAGAAGGCGTTAACTTCCCTTTGACTGTAATAACCCTGCAGTGCCAATTAAACCAGTGAAAAAGCCTTCCACTGTGTTCATTCTTCCAGAGATGATTGGCAGCATGTTTTTGTGCATGATGCAAAACCTGATCATCGTATTTTAGCTGCGGGGTGCACATCTGATGACCATCTCCTGCATCCTGTAAGACTCCGAACACAAGTTCGAGTTAGAGTTTTAGGGCTTGGAGTCTTTTTAATCTCCCACCTTTACCTAAAAAGATGTAAATTAATAAGCAGAACACTAAACCGTCATGTACCCTAATTTAATCCTAATTGGTTACAGGGATATGGGGTCTGTCACTTTGACTGTTCGTGGTTGTTATGGTAGAACTGAGAGCAATTAATACATTAAACAGAGTCAAGACCAATGGGAAGCTATTTTTAGAGATGCCCTTAAAGAGACACACCATTGTTATGCAGTAGAACTCTGAGCACATTCAGTGGTATTAATCACCAGTGCTAATATTAAAAGTAATTTAATTAAATTTAATGTTGTCCGTGGTCATAAAAGCAATATATTTCTTACTTCTGAAGTAAGGAACTTCATAGCCATTTTTCAGTCTCGATGACTGCATTTTCATTGCTATTGTTATTATCGTATAAATGTTAGAGGGATAGAAAAAAGCTATAAACAGATTATCAAAGCCTTGGTCATAATTTTGACATACGACGGAAAAACACCATTATTCTTCTAACGACGGCTGATTAAATTTATAAATTTAAGACTCACTTTTCTCACAAGCATCCAGTGTCTGACAATTATACCAGGACAATTTGCAAATAATTTCCACATGATGCATATTAATTTTGAAAACTTTCCTTGAGAACTGCCAACCCAACACGCACACGATGTCTATGTGGTGCAATGACGAACCGTAGGAATCGTTAGGTTAATCAGTAGATTACTGTGAGGAGCTCTACAGTACCATTATGATGCAAGCAGACAGCTTAACAGCTTCAGTCATGAAGATCTATTTGAGTTAATCTGAAAGACGCAGCCCACAAACTCTCCAGAGGAGGCCTAGAAGCTAAAGCTTATTTAGAAGACTTTCAATGACCCATACATAAGGCTTTAGAAAAGTATGGCTTCCGCATCTCTGAAAAGACTATAATTAGAGCCAATCAACCAAAATGAGAGTTGAGAAAACACCTCATGTTTCACAAACCTAAAAAGTCTGACAGTGCATCTGAAAAATGAAGACAAGGAGCTGGTAAGCAAACCAATATGTATCACATTTGGTTGCAAACCCATCAGGGGGTTTAAGTAAAGAAGGATCTGTGACAGGTTGAATATGATCGAGCCTCAATGAAATTGAAGCATTTCAATATGGTTTCCAAGGTTTTTTTTTAATGACATCTGACTCAGTAAGTAATTTTAAGAGCAATGGATAATAAGATTGTATTGTAAGTGTCATTACAGTTATCGACTTTAACAGTAAAGAGTCATGAGGATCCAGGCAGCACAGATTATAAGGCAGGGGAGCACCTTGGACCAGGTGTCAGTTACAGTGAGTGTTAGTACAGAGCTGTTAGTAGCCTGAATCAGCATGTCAGCAAAGTATTTTATTGGACATATTTACAGATGTGCTCTTTATTATAACCTGACTAATATACAATTTTCACCTAAACTAAATCATAAAAAACACCATCAAAGAGTTTAAAAGTGAATTCGGGACGTAAATCCCTTTGAAATTACAGTTATTTATCGACTTGCATTATATTCAGTAGCGTCCAATTGCGGATGTATTTTACCACGTGTGCAGCATGCGACATTTCCACGGTCACTATAGAAGATTAGTTAAATCTGTGTGATAATGTATTTTATGTTATACAGTATATTTGACCATTCCGCTATAATGATCAAGATATATCCAGATTGACTTACTTCTTCTCTTCTGGGACGAAACCCTGACGTGAGTAGATGGGTACCTGTATTTATTTTCTTTTCACTACCTATTTTCTGTATCTTTTTCCTTTTTGTTGAGACATAAACAACTCGGCTGCATCTGTTTATGTTTTGGGGGTGCGCAGGGCCAGGTGCGTCATGGAGACAAACTCTTGAATTCAAAGTCAAGCACTCTGCCTTTAAGATGATGATTTAATTTGGCTTGACAGAATGAGGTGAGAGGTCATGAAGTGATGCTTCACTTGCACAGTGCATTATAATTATTCAGTTTTTGCATATCCCGTTTCTCCTTAAAAGACCGAGTACTCTCAGACATGAAAAAATCCGCTCGCGTGCACGGCCCTGATGTGGCGAAAATGGAACGAAGTCGCTGATGTTGAAACGTTAAAGAGCAGGAAGTCAGAGCATTACACTCTCTGTAGCGATGGGCTGGATCGATTATGGATAGGATGATAGACATTCCATTAGACCTGAAAGTGTGAGGCCTAGACTTTGGGGCGACGGGAACTATGGAGCTGGCAGAGCACAGTGTGTCACCCATGCATGCTTGGGGGGGAGTTGGTTTGCAGCAGTCATATGCTTGCCCTCACAGATGAAATTATCAGAGAATTTGGCCAGGTGAACGCGTGTCACTCCGTATACGGTTTAATTAGTCTCAGGTCCTCACGGATTATAATTTGTCTGGTGATTGACTGACTTTTAATGAGCGAGGCTTAATGAGTCACCGGGTGCAGGAAACAGCCCGGCAATTTACTCTGTGGTCTCATAGGTCTTTCAGGAAAGCCGCTGCTATCGGTATCTGCAGAGCTCTTGGTATCCTTTCTCTTGCATCCCCCAGCTCCCTTGGATGCATCATGCTTGAATTTACCCCCTTTCCTCCAGGGTGTTTTGGCCTGGGTTTAGTACATGCGCACTTTGTCAGATGTGGCTTCCACCAGTCCACAGACGTGTGCAGTCGTGGCCCCGACATGCTGCTGTGCACATGCATCTCTGTTCAGCTACCTGCCCATCCAGAATTTTGAATTGCTTCTGCCCGTCGCGTTTGGTTCCACCCGGACCTGTGAATGCCAGGAAATGTTGGGTCAGAGACACCTAAAACACAAATTGCCTTTAATGGGATTTTCCCTCAGGAGGGTGAAGTTGCTCTGTCCAGCAGGGGCTAAAGGCCACTTAAGAGCAGGGAATTGGGGCAGCCGTTGCCCTTATCAAAGATAACGTGACAGAGATCCGCGCCACCTCTCGCTCGCTGTCCATGGTGCTGAGGCCGACGACCCTCCATTCTCTCCAGGACGACAGGGACCTGAGATGCAGAGAGGTGAGCAGACCAGGAGCTCGGCAGCCATGCGGTATTTATAGATGCCCTGCTTGGTTCCGCTCCTTCTGTTTGCCTTTAACCATTTTCAGCTTGTTTTGTCTTGCATGAAGATGCTAGCAGCTAGCAGCGTAGTCAAATGTGATTTGCCAGAGAAACCAATTTCAGTTTCCCTGCTTCCAGCAACTGGCATCCCCCCCCCATTCTCACCTTTAATATGATGCTCAGTGGAAGAGAGGCTTCATCTCCATAACATAGCCTGTTTGATTGATGCTGAAAGTGTCTTCAGTAGGATCCAAACAGAACAATAGATGCTGCGTTTGCCATGGGATCCCACATAAGGTACATGTCCAGGGTTTTATTATGTTATGCTAGAAAATCTGGCTTGTATGTTTTTCTGTCCCTTAATAATTGATGCATTTATTATGCTTCAAGTGTGCTGCTTGTTATAAAAGAATTAACAAGTCCCAGTTTAAATCTAGTTATCCGTTGTTCAATGTACAAATAATTATGTTATGATGCATATTTTAAAAATGTTTAAAGTCTATCTAATTATGAGACTCACTCTTTAAGAGGTCATGCACTATAAAATGCACAATGCACTGTTGTTTACTTGGTTTATGCTGCATGACAGATGCTGTCTCAGTCAGTTGGTTTATGCTAAATGCAGGTACAGCACTGCATTTTCGGACAGGATTTTTCCGCAAAATATTAACAGGCACATCACATTCTTTTGATCTGACTGGCGCAGTGGAAGTCTGATGCCCTGAGCTGCAACTTTGTGCAAAGTGTCCAACACTACAGAATGCAATTGAAAATGCAGCTAAAGCTTTGATCACCAGGATCGTTAAGGAATCCAACATTTAAGTTTGTCTTTTATCTATGAGATTGAATTAGGTTTCTTCTCCCTGCATATCAGAAGTTTTCAGCATATTTCCTAAGTCACCTTGTATGCACTATGAGAGTCTTTGCGCAGACATATTGTTTTGGATTTAAGCTTCTGAACAACTTGTGAGAAAATGGAAAATATATCGGAACCCCTCTTCCCTCCTATTTTTGCATGTGCAGGGTAAGCTTCACGTTTATTGCAAGCCTGCCTGACAGTGATTCAGTGTATCCCAGCGGAGAGCGAGGGTCGATCTTCAATACATTGTCGATCCAGCTGGAGAGCCAGTACATCGTGGGATTCTGACGGCGAGTTCCGTCGTCGTTATGGCGACACCAGTGAAACAGAGGCGGGTTTTGAGGTGACTGCGGAACTCTGTGGCTCAGCCTCAACAATACCGGCTGAGCGATCCTGGCATCGCCATAACAACGGCAGAATATAGAACCAAATGTTCCACCAGATTCCTGTTGTTTAGCCAGTCGTGTCAAGTAAAGGGACGGGGGCCTTTCAGGGTGCAAAATACGGAAATTTCAAGAAAAATCCAAGGTGCAAAAAGTATTTTTTAAAAACTGTGAGTTTCACTACACTTAATTTATTCAATTCATATAAAATATCGGCTTCTTAAAATCACATCCTTTGTAGTTCTTTCTAAACAGTGGAAAACAAGAGACTGGATAAAGCCATTCAGCAGAGTCTGTCTTGGCAAATGGTGCATAAAACCCTCGAGAGCCATAAGACTGATTTAGAAGAATGTGATAAAAATAGTTGGCTGTGTGTTTTTTTCCGCCTTGTGCCAGGCAGAGTGACGTCTTGATATGGGGTTGTTGTTAGAAAGAGGATGACCACAAAACTCTCACACCCTCATCAGTCCTCATCCTACCCTTTCGCTTCCTACCTAGAATAGAATTCGTCACACCCACGCCTAATTGTTTCCTGAAATGTAACTGTGGCCTCTCTCCCTATTGACCAGACCTAAATAGCATTGTTAATGACCGTGCAACTTTACCTTCTGTTATATGGCTCAGTATTTCTAAGAGATTTCTGAGTACATTTTTTCCATGTCACGTATGGATGAAGAATACCATTCCTTACACCTGTTACAAGCCCTCAGAACAGCTGCTGTCAGCTCTCCTCACGTTAGTCACGAAGAACAAAGTTCACTGGCTCCATCTGCAGAAGGAAGGCTGATATTCCTTTGATTTACAGATTTTTTTCAATCAAAACGCAGAATCTCTGAAACCTGGCCGTGCACATTCTCTCGTAAACTTCCAGTTTGTTGGGAGGAGTGAAAGGAGGCTGTTTTAAGCCAGTGAGAGGTGAGTCAGCAGAGTTTGGCATTGCTCACTTTTTCACTGCACACCCTCACCTCACGCTTCACATCCGTTGCTGACAGAGTTATGAGGTCCAAGTGTTTGTGGCCGGAACTTCAGGAAGTCTGACTGGACTCCCCACAAAAGGTAAAACAAATATAAAAATAGCCTAGTTGCCTTCCGGTTGGGTGGGTGAGTTTATCGGAGCGCTAACTGCGATTGACCACATGATCGATTCACTTCTCTCGTGAAGTTCCCCTGTGCACTTTTGAAGTGACCTTCATTTAGTGGTGCCTTGTCTGACAGTTCAGGAAGGGCAATATCACAAGAAAGAGACTACAATGAAATAAAGATACTTCAAACTACTCATGTGCTATTCTAAAAATGGAGAACATCCCCAGCACAAACAAGGGCCGTAATCACATCAGTGCAAGTCCCAAGCTTCAGAATGGCTGCAATTAATATGTCCTTAATGGTGCCTGGATGTCTGATTATCAGGTTTGCGTGAAGTGAGCTCTCCGTCAATTGATGAATCACATTCGTACACACTAACCCATAAATCTCAGGGCAGTCCTGGCAGAAATAAACGTACCTAATGATTGTTATTTAGCTTGACGCCGCAATAGTTGATAAACTATGTGTGAAAGTGTAAAGAACAGTGAGCAATCTTGATTCTGTCTCAGACAGGGGTCTCATTGCTGTGATCTGCCCTCTTGTACCCCTTCATTAGCTCTCTTGTTTAAATGTTAGTTTGACACTGGATATAAGTACATCCAATTTGTCTGCTGGCTTAACATCTGAATGGTCTGCTTCAAGTTTATTTGAATTTGTTTTGCTTTTTTATTGCAAGGTGAAAATAACAATGGTGCCTGACATTGTTTACCCCTGTTACTTGTTTTGAGGTGGGGGATAGCTGCCCCCTGTCCTGGTAGGGTGTTGTGTGAATATCAGATATAGTTCCCCATTCCCTATTCCCAAATTTGTGGTAACATGGTGCGTTCTTTCTGAACCACCTGCCCTGCTGTTAACCAGGACCTAGTTCCTAATTATACCCAGACGTTACCTCTATATATGAATACTTGCTCTGGATACATCTTTGTCCATGACCCACATCTCAGCGTCTTTTTCTCGCCCGCTTTGGTATTATTGTTTTTTTGGTGTAGGATTTGCATTGTGTTCACCCTGTTCCTGTTCATTCTGGTTTGCTCATGGCCTTGTGTTCATTAACCTTTCCCTGAGCCCTGTGGCTCTCTGCCTGCACCATGTGTACTGCACAGGGTGAGCCTTCATTGCAAATATAGAGGGAATATTCTCTCTATATAGTCTCAGTCCAAGCGCGTCTGCTCCACCATTGATCTCGCTCTCCTTTCTCCGGGTTTTGGTTTGTCATCCCTGACAGCTGTTCTGTTAATATCTCATTATTGATCACTGAACCCTCTACACACGTTCGCTCCAGATTAGCAAATTTGACTTTCGCGGTTTCGGTTGTTTGTGAGTTCACCGTGAACGATGTGAACGTTTTTGGAGTGTGCCGGAAGATCGCAGAAACTCACTGACAACACATAAGCCAGAAATATATTAACAATAATGAAAATGATCAGTATCTCATAAAAATCACATTAAATATAAAATTGGTTATTGTAAGTACAGACTGTATCTTTTTTATTAAAACAATAAAAAATAAAACTGGGGATCTATGTGTCTTGCCACGGTGTTTCTTTGCTTTGTCGGCCGGCCTCACACACGTGTCAGTGGCTGTCTTTGTCTCTCAGTAGCTTTTAAATGCCGTTAATTTTCCATTTTCACTAATGGGTCCAAAACGTAGTGCTCTCAGTGCTTCAGATTGTGTTCCTAGAGAGAGAGAAGATTGTGACGACTGACACAGAAGGTGAAATTGCTCAGTATGCTTTGTAGTGGAAGATCTGCAAGTGCAGAACTGTTTGTTAAGAGATTAGTAATAAATAGACTTTTTATGTTGTGGGTCAGAGGTAGCAGACTGTTATGGCTTGAGGGTAGGGTGTTATTCGTGGATTTTTATGTTTGTGGGGGTCCTCCACCCCTAACCCTTAAAAATGTGTGTGTGTGTGACAGTACTTCACTTTTCTGGCAGTTGTTGGCATTTTATGTTAATTGTCTACTTATTTTTTCAAATTTCAATTCCATAACTCTGAGGATTGTATTTTTTTTCAGTTAAATTAACTAATTCACTGTTTTGCGTGAGTAGCCTGAAGCTGTATACTGTAAGAAATGCAGATGATAACATAGGAAGGACAGATCGCAGGGTGAAGGACGGCGAGTGCAGCATTGCAGTGTGATTTAGGCCTAGTCCTTGGCTGATGAGGAATATTATCGGCATGTGTGTTTGAAGTTTGTTCAGGGGCAGCTCCATCTCGTCAAGGGACCATGTTTTAAATCTGCCAGCTGAGCACGAATCCCCTGAGCTCCCTGGTCTCTGGTGGCCCCCAGCAGGCCAGCTGCCTGGCACTGGGCGTCCTGCTTTAGCTTTCAGCAGGCGGAAATCGGCAGGGACTCTTCCGGTGTGTGTGTGTGTGTGTGTGTGTGTGTGTGTGTGTGTGAGTTTGGGGGGGACGTTCACTTGTTCAGCTGCCCTTGTCAGGAATGTGGAGAGGGGCCTGACAATTCTTTTCAGTTGTAGGAGTGAAAATTTTGGAAATTTTGTTTTCTAGGAGTGGATCTATCTATCTATCTATCTATCTATCTATCTATCTATCTATCTATCTATCTATCTATCTATCTATCTATCTATCT
>JABFDZ020000131.1:3690098-3703732 GCA_019775955.2 Pollimyrus isidori
TCTATCTATCTATCTATCTATCTATGTATCTATCTATCTATCTTTCTATCTATCTATTTAATCGGTTCGGTCGGTCATTTTGTGCACCACTGTGGAGGCCCCCCCCCCCCCAACCATGAATCCATCAATGAACCTCAGACCCAGGAAATAAACAAGCTACTTCTCTGTGAAACAAGATTCCCCTGTGTTTGTAAATCACTCCCCACACCCCCCTCCCTACCTCATGAATGCTGCTGCTGTTATTGGCCCAGCAATGATCTGTCCTCCCCTGCTGCCTCATCCGATTTTGGGGGAGGGGGTCGTGTCTTGTTTGGAACGGTGTCCTTGAGAAGTACTCGTTGGCAACCGGCTCGAGACCCCCACCCATCCAGCGACCCCCGTTTTGGTGCATTAATGAAATTCCCATAACCGACATCGAAGGAGACTTTGTCTGTAATCACTTTGCCATGATAGCACCTGTGGGGGGGCACTGTGCCTTGGTGGTGCCACCTCTCAGGTTCAACGTCACCATTTTAAGGTGGGGAAAAAAGTGGGGAGTCTTCTGATAATATCACCTTTCTGAATCTGCCTTGTTGTTTGGACATTGCACCAATGCTGGAATCCTAAAAGACTCGTCACAGGTAGATGTTTTTTCTATAATAGCACCATGTAAACTGTTTAAGGAATTATGACTTTGAAGTATACCCCCCTCCCCCTGGTGAGTACATGAGCTGTTCATCAGTGGTGAAAAGCCTGGCAGACGGTGATAAACACGCAAGAACCCGTCCAGGTTCAGGATACGCGAGGAATGCATGCGTGTGTGACGTATACGCCAGAGATGGGGTGGACTTCCTGTGGGGGATGCGAACATTAGCTCTGAAAGCTCACAGGAATGAAAGAAAAACGGAATGTTTAAACTTACTTCATCATTTTTCATCCCCTGTGGTGAAATCATTTCAGTATTTGTACAGAATTTGCATATTTGCCCATCCATATTAAATAGTTATCCAGTCAGGGCTGGAATGATCCAGACCTTATCCCAGAAAGATTTGTGTAGAATGTTTAAAATGTTCTAACTAAAATATTTTTCTTACGCTACAAATTTATGCTCAAACTGGACTACACGGTTCACTGTATAAAAAAATCTCTGTATCTAATGGGCAAAACATTGATCAAATACAATCCTTTACACTTAGTACGTGTGCTTTGATTGATGTAAACTTGTCAATGTTTTTAATGTAAAAAACGACAGGCTTTATGACATACAAAAGCATGAGACTGGGGGAAAAGTTAGATAGTAGTCTCAGTGTTCATTTTACCATCCAATTCTGGTTTAATTGCAACTCTGCTTTAGCAAAGAGAGTCAAAAACATTTCAGTTCAAGTCCTAAAACCAATGGATGGCAGCAACTGTAAAACTATAATCTGCAGAAAGGGAGTGTAAGGGGGTTAGTAAATGCCGTAGTCGGCAAATGCGGGATTTCCATCGAACCCTGACGGCACTCCAGCAACAGGCATGAAAATATTCACACACCGAACTGCGGTTACAGGTGTTGAGATTGGGAGAACACTGCCCCCTTTTTAAAAGGCTTTACTTTGGTATTAATATTCTGTTGACGATTCATATCTGAAATGGAAATTCCGCTTACGGGAAAATCTGAATTAACATGTCTGTTCTAACGAGAAGAAACTTGGGACTGAACTAGACCGAAATGCACAGAAAATTGCTGCTCTTTTATAATCATGAATATCTGACGGTGCTTTAAAAATATTTTTAGGTACGTCCTCCATCTAAAAGCATTTGTAAATGTACCCCTGTGATCAGTAATGTAGCCCATAATGAATCAGCTACCCTTACTTACTAATAATTTACCCCTGTAATTAATAATGTAGGCTACCTCTCTTAAAAATAATCTTAGTCTTGTAAAAAGCAGCCTGGTGTATGGCATTAGCATGACACGGTTGTTTTTTTAAGACATTTAACATTTATAACGCTACAATAAGAGGCATCAAGGATCTCTTTGAAAGTCCAGACATCAGTAAGCATGTGAGGGTAAATAATTTCACTCGCTTATTTCACATATCCCAAGCGGATGCTAGTGAAAACTTGGTGCATTGATTTTTAACACATAGGAAGGGACACGGGCCATCTTGTAGGAATAATAAGAGAAACAAAATAAAGATTAGCCCGTGCAATATTACCAGGCCGGCTTGCCTTATTTCCAGAAGATTTCGGGCCTGCTGTAGACTTACCAAGTAGAGGGACACACTAGACGCCTGGATGTCTTATGAAGACACTGGATGGTTTTTGCCTGCTGTTTTTTTAAAAAAAGAAATTTGCATGTAGATCTTAAATTATCGGAAAGACTAGCTGCAGTCTTATAGAGGGATGCGATGGATGGTGACAGTTTGGCCTCAGGATTTAAATCCCCAGTTCCAGGTCTCCTCACCACTGTCACATTCTCATCTGCTTAATGTTTGCTTCATTTTAATGATGTCCAAACAGTTTCTCTAAAAATAGACAGTGGGGCCTTTGGAGTACTTGCCCCAAATCTTACACCTATACTCACGCCAATCAAAATGAAAACGCGGTAGCTCTGAAGCTCTTGGTGACCGTAGATGACCTGCTCGGGATGTGACTCCACCAGCGGGACGTCGTTTTTTTAGGGGGCTTCGTTTCTTCTTGCGAAGGCCAGGCTACAGAGAGGAGAAGCGGCCCCTGCGCCCTGTGAATAGGAAGCCATCGCGCCGTAGAGCTCAGATATTGCTTCGGCAGGAAGTTGGTGGTACAAACTGATTAGTGGGGGATTGTTGAAGGGTCATGGGTGGAAGTGCGGCCGAAATGACCTGTGTGATCTTGACCCAGTGGGGGGTCCTTTCTGGAAAAGTCTGCAAGCTCTGAAAAATAGAAGCACCGCAAAAGAGAACACAGGCATACATTAATGAAATTAAAAGTCTAGATCTAAAACAACCATCATTTTCTACCAAATACTAATGTACAGTAAACATGGAAAGGATATTTATACTCGAATGTTGTTATAAATATAGGTTACCATCAACATGTTTCAAATTTGAACAAGGAATCCACCCATTCTTCAGTAAATCAATATCTTCTACCTACTTATCTTGGTCACTGCCTTTAGAGGGGTATGGGTATGTCTTCCCAGGCACTAGACAGCATCTCTGTCCACTGAGGAGGCCCAGGTTCATGGGGCCCAAAATTCCTAACTATGTCGTCGCTGGTCACAGACAAATTAAAGTCCACTTATTTTGGGGAGTAAAATACAGAAATGTCATCTCCAAAACCTCTGACCAGTCATCAAGGATCCCTCAAGGATCTTAGTCATCGGCTGCTCTGTGGGAATTCCCACCGTGTCATTCCAGGACTGTTTACAGTCAGTGGTGTCCATTGAAAAAAAAAAAAATCAGGCCCAACTGTGTCGAAAGGATATTTGCCACCAGAGTGACTTGGCTGCTAGAGTCAGCGCGGTCACACGTGAGGGAGACGCGTCACCCCTGCCAGCATCGCCAAATGGGACAGGCCTTTTTCCGGAAGCAGGTGTGCCTGCTCTACCTGTTCCTTTCAAGGTAACCCCCAGCCTGTGACGCCGCGTGCATTTTTATCCTCTCCTCTCCGCTAATCTGTGAATGTGTGAATGCCATCTGCCTCTTCCTCCCAACCCCCACCTGACGCCCAGCCTCCCCCTGAACGCCCATCCCTCTGTCTCTCACCCTCATGTGTCTCTCTCCATCTCTCTCCATCTCTCTCCATCTCTCTATTACTCCCTCTTTCTCTGCTATACTCTCCCAGTGTGAAAAAGCATAGATGGGAACGTTGCTGTTCAGTTATTTCTTGTTTTAACTATTGCATTCATTTGACAATTTAGTGTCTTTAGGTATGTATATGTATTGTGTTAAAAAAGCATCAATTATATGCATTTTTAAGCTTAGTTAACATTTTATGGTTAGGTTTTTGTAATCTTTTCCTATTTGTTTAGACTCATCATGAGCCTGGCAGTGATTTAAATTTTATTCCTTCGTCTAAATCACAGAGATTACTGGGACACATTGTAGTGTGTGTCTCCTCTCCAGATATGTTTGCTTTGGCTGCGTCAAGCGTGAGATTATCTCTTCAGATTTCGTGCTAAGAGGGGGCCTCATTGTGTCTATCAGCTTTTGGGGTAGGACTTAACCATGAATGCAGTGCTTTTGCCATCTATAATCTCCTGCCACATTAGTGATTAACAGCAGATAGTTTGAAATAAAATTTAGCAAAAAAAACAATTTAACTTGTTCACACACACACACACACACACACACACACACACACACACACACACACACACACATTTGTAATTATATCTTTGTGGAGACTCCATTCATTTCTATGGGAAAAACTCCTAATATGGCGACCTTAACCCCTACCCGGCCCAGCAAACAGACAAGATATGACCGGGGGGCACCCAGACCTGTGGCTATGTAACTTCTGAAGCATCATTAAGACTGCAGTGATGAATGACCATGAATAATGTACCTACATTTAATGAATGCAAACCGATACAATGTCACTAATATAAGTCTGAATTGTGTGTCTGAAATTTGATTTTTGGAGAAAAAAATGTTATATCTGAGTTAATCAAATAGACACATGGATATGACTTTAGCCCCATGCCTCGGTTCTGATCTGCTCCAGAGTCCATGGTGCATGTCCACGTCGTTGTGGAAGAGCCGAAAAATCACGATCTGAACTGAGCTCATGGAAGACCAGCAAGTTGTCCACAGTAGTGACGCAACTCCCTGGAGTTATGGCGAGATGTCCGTCAGTTCCCAGAGTTAGAGTTAGTTACAGTCAGGCACATCCAGCACGTCAATGGAGCTGATTCATTCGCTGGCCTTCACACTGGATTCGCAACCCGGAGTGTGGGGGGGCTGCATTGAAATGCGCCGCAGGAAACTCTGCAACCGCATGCGTTTTCCCCGAGTTCCACGCCTGGTGGTAAAAATCCAAACAATAAAGCAGCTCTTTTTACTCAGAAGCCCTATTTAGTGATGATGCCTCATGCCACCGGAGGTTAGGGGGCTGCATCGTAGCGTAAGCCTGGTCCCTGTGGCCGTTGTGGGCCAAGACAGACGCTTGGCCTGGTCCGGGGTTGGCGGTGGGCGATTTCCTGTTAGCTTTTGGTGGCAGACACGGAAGCGGCTGCCCGAGGTCAGCCTGCCAAGTCTGCGTGCGCCTCAGGGCTGAGCCGTTCCCAGTGGCAGCAGTTCGCTTCGACCTGGGGAGTTTTTAATTAATCCTTTTACTGAGGAAATGTTATCGAAAAGCCGTCTTGCCAAAACGAAATCGCGAAGTGGCCCCCCCGTCTTTGCCCTGGGGCGTGTGCGGATTCGGAGGAATTAGCCGCGGCGGGCCTCAGGACTGCGCGATACCTGTCAGCACGGGGCCGCTCGTCCTGCCGATGAGTCACCCGCGCATGGAGTGCCTAGATGCAGATCGCCGCATGATGCGATGGAAGGCACGTCAGAAGCTCGTCAGCACGGGCAAATAATCGGTCGCCTTGTTCAGCAATGCATCACACACTAAAGATATACCAGGAGCAGACATCACGCACGTTACAAGAAAAAAAACCCTCAGAAATGTGATTGAATGAGATAACTGCTAAACGATAGTTAAAGAAACAGAGCTGGCGAAAATATAATGACTCATAATGGTGTGAGTCATGTGACACGTTCAGCTAGAGTCTTTTAAAATGGGGACACCTCCAGGGGGCGCCGGCTCAGGAATGTCTGCCTGCAAAGGTATGGCGGGAAAGCACAGCCTCACTCACGCTTTGCCCTAAACCACTTCAGCCATGTTGTTTTGATGCCGCAGACCAGGACACATTGATTATGTATTATAATGCATGTCAGTCTAAGTCTCGCCACCTCTCTGACTGATCTACAGTAAAGTCCTTCAGATTTCATGTTTGTTAGTGCGACTGTATTATCAAGCATTAGGAAAGGAATGATTACACTGAATTAAGCTAGTGTAATTGTGGCTTAACCTACTAGTCGATTTAACCCCCAAATGGCCGCCATCTGGACCCTCGAGTGCTTTGAAGTGTCCCACCAGCAAACAGCAGGAAGGTGCAGTGAAAACAGACACGCTGTGGCCATCAGGCTGACGAGGTGCCAGGAGCACAGAGAATCAGGTCAGCAGAGAATGCAGAGGCGAGAATTGCGACTCCCGTGTATCATAACTGGCAGTCCCTTTAACCTCATTTAGATCGTTTAATTGCCGAAGTGCCTTTTCCCTGGGCGAGGAGGCATCGTGGGGGTTCTGACTGGACCATTTTGAAAGAGTGCCTTCCGCTGTGGTGTGGTTACAGGGGGGGGAATAAGCTGTGTGTCCTCTACCATCTTGTTTTTTGATAATGTTGTGTAATTCCAGGGGAAGCCCCTCCCCCCCCATTTCACGTAGGTTGGGATTTGGAAATTTTTGAGGGTTGCATCTGGTCATCCAGACACTCTTTATATACCTGGGATTAGATGCCTATTTCCTTGCAGCAGTCCCCAGGAAGTCAGTGTGGCTTCTTCATGACTCCATAACCCGCTACTATAACTTTTAAATAATTAATGACAAACCGGTCATTTCCCGCATGATTAAGACTAAATGACAGCTGCTCTCCTCCAGGTCTGAGAGAGAATATCTTTGCGTTAAAGAATATGTGGAGCACTCTTGCTTCGATAAATTTCATAAGTAGTGTCTCAGTTATCCTCAATACAAACGCTCAAATCTACCTGTCTTTCTGTCTCTCACACCGGCATCTGCACTTCTGCAGATTTAGGGTATTAGCCAAATAGGATTAACGCATACATTCAGCAAGCGTGCTTCTCTCCCAGGCTCTCATTTTGGGCAGCTTGGAAATCGTAGCGTGTAATTGTAGCGATCCTGACAGAACGAGTCACATGAATGAACCCATAACTGTAACGTATAAGGTCTCTCACAACAAGCCACTGCATTTGAATGTATTTATTTTACAGATGCTTTTGTTGAAAGGGACACACTAGCAAGGCAGATAATACACCACAGGTCTGTATAGTGACATAGCTGGGGATGGTATTTATCAAAGTCACGTTCACCAGACACCAGCTGAAGGAAGCGAAGCGAAATAAATTTCTCAATAGTCGTTATTTCACTGTATCACACATACCCAGTGTTAGCTGTTTTCAAGCCTTAATTAATGCTGAAAAGAAAACAGTTCAGATACAAATTCACTTATCTAATACATGCCACATTGTGTATCAATAGTGATCATTCATCAGTAACCCTTTCTGGGTCTGCTAGCTTTGTTAAGCAGATGCAGGATGATTCGTACTCTATGTAAAGTTTATTGTCTTGTAATAAAATTAAGCCAACTGAACGTCCTACAGGGACTGCAGCTTCTCCAACCAATAGCACACGGAGGCAGCCAAATCTTACAGCAGGTCCATAAATTATCAGATTTTTTTCTTTCATTTAATTTATGGCTCTCCATCTCTGGTCCTTGACAACGCCGATTCGGTGACAGCTTTAAAATTGTCCTCTGACTGACACTCGAAACACAGGTGTGATTTATTCTCCAAATTACTGCTTGGAAAATGGAAATCGGAGCTGCAGCTGAGAGGACACTGGAACACGGCGCCAGGTCGGATCGCCGTTCGTAAGTCAGTCTTCAAGAGTGGAATGTTCACATAATGTCTGCGGTCGACATGACAACATGTCTTTGCCCTGCTGTCCATCGTCGACGTGACGAGGACGGACGGGACAACTGGACGTGACTGTGGTCACATGTGAGAGCAGAATTCCCCAGGAGTCACGGCTTGAACACCGGGAGCGATGGTCCGTCACCTTGCGGGCGGACAGGAGGGACCACCTGCGATCCATCGTCGCTGAAAGCCCCTCTCTGGAGGAGAGGCAGAGGGCCTCGGTCTGTGCCCTAGTGTCTGCAGATAAGTGCCACTGACCTCATTAAGCGCTCCCCTGACTGTAGAGCTGGACAGATCAGCCTGACAGATTGCGGGGCAGACCGCCTCCCAACCGCGCCGGTGTGGGACTCCGCTCCTCCATTCACGGCTGACTGGAAAAAGCTCGGCGGAGCCAGAGCTGTCCCACGCTCGTCCATGGTGTGTGTGTGTGTGTGTGTGTGTGCGTGTGTGTGTGTGTGGGGGGGGCAAGGGACATGCGTGGGGGGATAGAGGGAGAGCGAGAGAGGGAGAGACTTCACTTCCTGTCATTCAGCCTCTATGAAATGATAGTCCCATCTTTTTTGGTTCTTGTGGACTGAGTCTGCGAAGAGCGCCACCTGGCTGCTGCCGCACATCCGCGTCTCCCATGGAGGAAGGGACGGCTGTTGACCTCAATAAAAGCCTCCGCTACAGAGGGGAGATCGGCAACTGTAGCCAAAGCCTTAGAGAGCCTGCCTGTGATGATGGCATTCAGATTGTATTGGGGGGGTGCTCTAGGGGGACCTGCTGGCCAAGAATATCAGGATGACAGAGCCCTCTGCA
This sequence comes from Pollimyrus isidori, assembly GCA_019775955.2. Classification (NCBI taxonomy): domain Eukaryota; kingdom Metazoa; phylum Chordata; class Actinopteri; order Osteoglossiformes; family Mormyridae; genus Pollimyrus; species Pollimyrus isidori. Next base: position 3,698,606 of record JABFDZ020000131.1, read on the forward strand.
GGGGAACAGAGTCATTTTCTCAAGTGACTTTGATTCAGGGGAGAGACGATTACACTGCCACCTGAGTTGCCCACTCACTGCGACCATTATTCCCAAGTGGTGAAATTAAAAGATTTTATCTCACCGGGCCGCTGTGTCGACCCGCTGGACACCTGTGAGCTGGTGAATGCCAGCAGTGAGTGTCATGTTGGCGTCTAATCAAAGCTTGATGGTGTTTTGCATGCAGCCGTGTGATTGGCTGGGCAAATGGAAGGCGGAGTCACAGAGACGAGCGGGGATGCCAGACTGGGAGCAAGTTGTGAACAATATTCTGCATGAGAATTTGGAATGATAAGCACTGTAGAGGAAATTTATGGGAGGCGGTGGGTTTGGGCATATTATACTTTTATTATTTGCCCCAGGCTCAAATGGTCTTCTTTGCTCAACAGGAAAATCAACAGAAAAAAAAACAAAACTGCGGAAGAGAAGAAAGGCAGGCAAAACTATCCTTGTTTCAATCCTCCCCCTTTCACCAGAGGACATATTTTAGCTTTCACCCTTATGAGCGAGAATTACACATTCAACGAACTGGACATGCATTCTAAACAACCACTCAAAAGCATTTATCTTTGCTGCGTTAAGTATTCCCTCTATTTTGCGTCCCTTACTATCAACATCTGGAAAATAATTCCTTGACGTTAGTTTATCAGGAAGAAAAATGGCAGGAAGTAAATAGTACTATCAAAGTCCAAGATTTTTACATTAGGATTCCTTTAGGGAGATGAGGCCTGATTCCTCTCTTGCATATAAATTCCCAATTTAAACACTCGTCCCAGTTTTCCTAAGGCCTTTCTTTTAACCCTGCTTTGGAAAATGTTGAATACGTGGGAGATGAAAATGATTGACTGATTTAGACTGGCCGGAAGGGTTTTTGCAAACGTAACAATTCTGCTTACATTTTTTTTATAACTTTGCATTTCAACTGATCTCGGAGTAGAAACTGTTCGGAGTATGGTGCCTTCTTTTTAATATTAAGCAATACTTTTTAATTGATCCCCATAGGGAAATTCTCTTTAAACCCCCTTGGTTTCTGTAGGTGAGAACAAGCTGGCTGTGAAGGGCAGCCACTCACGGTCGTACCCTTGGGGTTAAGGACCTTGCTCAAGGACCTGCGGATGTGCTGAGGCCACCTTCCTATCACAGCCACAGAGGATTAGCCCACTGATCCACACGCTGCTCCTGTTTAATTATATTACTTATTAAATAAGCCATATATATTAATATAACCCTGTTTGGTAGACTGTTAAATGTGGTATTTTGGAGCAGGCAAGATAGTTGTGCTGTTTAGGTTTCTCTCAGAACAACATATGTACAGGCAGTAAACAGCAATATGGCAGATTTTTTGAGGATGGAAAATTTTAACAAAGGAGAAGTATTTCATTTCTGAGTCCAGTGAAGATGCAGCAGCTTATGACTGCAGTCTGTTTCCCCGCAAATCCAAGCCCTTCCCAGTAAAGAATCAGTCATATTTACTCTGTTAAAGGCATCTTATCATCTTCTATCTGCTCTTGGTTTATATTGTCTGTTGTGTAAATCAGCCGCATTTTCTTCTGATCTGAGCTGTTCCCCCAAAGAAATGACTCATATTTATTTTGTTTAAGACTTTTTGTCATTTCTCATTTCCCCTGGTATTTTCTTCTCTATAGACTGGGCATCCAAAGTAACAGCTAACCATAATCTGGACAAGCTTGTACCTGGAGATAAATCTGTTTATCAAATGTCTACATACACAAAGCCTAATCACAGCATGCTAGGAGGATAGTGCTGACACCTTCAGAAAAGCAACCAGCTGGCAGAATAGTTTATGGGTGTTTATTTTTACATTTTTTATTTAGAAGGCACTTTTATCTAAAGTGACAGGCATTTACGAGCAGGCAGGGCCAGCTTGTCCCGGGAGTAATTGGCAGTTAAGGGCCTCGCTCAGATGCCCAATGGAGAAATCACTCAGGTGGAGACTGCCTCCTTCTGATCATGGATACAGAGTCCTAACCCACCAAGTCTTACACGGCCCACAAATGAAGTTGCCCCCTCGATGGGATACTAACCCACAATCCCTGGTGTGGGGGGGTAGTGCCTTATCCATTTTCAAAATTAGATGTTAGTAACCCCTGCTTTGCGCCCATGGCCTCCGGGATAGGCTCAGGACCACCCGCAACACTTAATAGGACATGCGGTTTCAGAAAATGGATGGATGAATGGATAGATGTTGGGAACTATATGGCAGTTTTTCCATTAATACTCAATGCTACTGAATTGTGTATGTTTTATAAATGACATATTTAATTATTTACTTTAGTCTTGAATTGGATAAGTGTTTTGGAAGTGGGAGGGTTGGATGGACGTTTTATTATTCTTTTTTGAGTAACCAAGTAGCTTACATTCTACTCAGAAGTCCATGCCTGATCTAATGACTATGGAGAAATTCATTGATGCCCTAAGGACTAGAGGAAGAGAGGAAGGAATGGCTTATGGAGTCCTCGTCTACGCCGACTATCTGCACAAGATTGCTGAAGAAAGTGCCTTGTCCTCTGTGATGGAGCCCTGGCACAGCTTGTGCCGTTCCACCTGGTGCCGTGTCACGTGATTGGCTTCCCCTTTGTGGACTGTGCTCTCTGATTGGCTGCCTGGTGCCGGTCTCCATGATGTGTCTGCCTTCCTTTCCTATGGTCTATGCAGCAGGGATGACACCCCCTATTTGGTCGTAGGATAAAGCTGGCTTTGTTGGGGGTCAATAAACTCACTTGGTCAGCATCAAGTTTGTTTAAATGAACAAGCATATGCATGAATTTTCTTTGGTTTGTTGCCTGGCAGGGCTAAACAGCATTTTTCTTTCCTCTGTCGATGTTGAAATGATTACAAATAAATGATGCAGATATTTATTTGTTGTGTTCTTCTGCATACGGTTTTTGGCTTTCAGTCGACTGTTCCGGCTGCTACGCTTGCCAGCAGACAAAATGAGCCGGGGAGCAGGCGCACAATAGCCTGACTGACGCGGGAATGCTCACGCGGCACATTCCGGAAACCCGCCCCCGCGGATTTGAGTGCATCTCGAACTAGCGGCCTACGGTGACGCTTAAAGAAGCATGTTCGATAATGAGGCGTTTTGTCATTCTCACCTGGACTTCTTGAGAATTCCAACGGTCTCCTGTCGGGATTCAAGTCCCCCCCCTCCCCCACTGTCACGCGCCACCCCCATTGAAATGGCAGCTCATCTTTATCAAGAAACGAGTCATTGTCATGCAAAACATATTGCCTGGGGGCTTTTGTACCTCAGCCAATTGCATAATCAGCCCAAAGGAAGAGCCGCCATTGTGGGTTTGTTCCTGGTCATGTCGTGCACAGCCCCCGGCATGAAGGGGGCCATTTTTACTCGATGAATGTTAAAATAGTTTCGAGAGGAAGTGCTGCACTAGGATTACTAACAAGGTGGCCAAACGGGCAGAACTACATATAGACCATGCAAACGCGACTCGTTTGATCCACCCTCCATCCCTGGACTGTGTCACACTAAACCTTTATTTTTCTGTGTATCGCCATATAATTCCCATTGCATAACAACCACGGCATTCACTCCCCTACTGAACACTTGCCAGCCCTCAATGTTAAATGGGAAGAAAAAGGAAATGCACCAAAGGAAAATTTCAGGCTTTTCCGCAGAAGGTCCTTGCTCCCTTGGCGACGGGCAGAGTGGAGGGCAGCCCTGGTAATTGGCTTTGGGGGACCTTTCAGAGGTGTGTCAGTGTAGGACCCCTTCCTTCGATTAAGGGTACAACTTAAAAGACAGTGTCCCTTTGTCATCAAATGGCAGAGAAAGGGCTGGGAGACAAGAAAGCAGTGCTTATCACATTAAACCAAGGTCCTAAAACTCCTCATATCTATCACATCAAAACAAGGCATAAAAATTCTTATAATCTACATAGAGCCGGTATTAATTTAAACTTTCTCCTGTACCTTAGTTGGTCCAGGTGGTACTTAATTATGCTTAATTATACGTGCAATTTATGCCTTATGCATGCAGTTCTTTGAGCAAGTAAGACAAGTACACAGTATATCAGATGACAAAACTGACAATACTGCAATCATAGGATGTAATTTATCAGGGTTTATTACTGAGTGCTGTGTGGCTCAGGGATCTGTTTTCAGATGGTGGTGGGTTTGAATCCTGTAGCCAGAAAAGTAATCATATCACCGTTGGGGCTTCGAGCAAGACCCTTAACTCCACCTGCTTCCAGGGGCACTGGATGACCCAGTACTCCGATGCCAGTGCTCTCTTGGAGTACAAGAATTGGTTTGTGAAAACTCAGAATTCCAGAGTACATTGTACATATGGAAATCAAGGTATCTAATTTGGACAAAAAAAATCAAAAATGAATTCTGCTGATTGAACTTTTGCTGAAACTGTAGCCTGATAGGGTATTGAAACCCGCCTGTGGCTCTGTGCGTTTCTGGAGTACCCAATTTCTCCCTGTGCTTGCACCAATGACTGCCAGCTGCTCTTGATTTCTTTACAGTCTATTGGTAATTTAAGGGACACAGAGTCACCTAACCAAAGTACAAAAATATCCAGTTACCTGAATCGGTGCATCTAAATCTTCCATAGTTTGTGGTTGTGTGCCCTGCGATAGACTGACATCTCCTCTACGCTGGTGTCCTTTACTTCCTGAGTTCATTGTGCTCCTGGACGATGAGCGAAAGATCAAAACCTCTGAAGATACTTGGCTCCCCACCTGCTGAATTTCAGTCCCGGCCTCTGAAACATCCCCTGCACCGTTCAATTCTAGTTTTAATTGTAGAATATAGAAAATGAAGTTAAATCAGTTTCCTCCGGGTATTACTGTGCCCCCCACCAATCCCCCACAGTCCAAAAACATGCTGAGGTTAATTGTACTTGCGAAATTACCCATAGGTGTGCATGTGTCAGTGAAGGGTTTATAAGTGCGATGGGTCGGCACACAATCCTAGGTTGCTCCCTGCCTCGCGCCATTAGCCTCAAGGATATGCTTCTGACGCCCCCCCATCCATCCATCCATTATCCAAACCGCTTATCCTTACTGGGTCGCGGGGGGTCCGGAGCCTATCCCGGAAGCA
>JABFDZ020000131.1:3707361-3721905 GCA_019775955.2 Pollimyrus isidori
TTTAGCTGCACTGTGTCGACACTACAGAGGGTGTTTAGCTGCACTGTGTCGACACTACAGAGGGCGTTTAGCTGCACGCATGCTAGCAGCAATAGTTATTGAAAATGGATGAATCGGTATCTTTCAAGCAGAAACACAGAGGGTACACTGAGGGGATGTGTCCCTCTCTTGCACTGAATACGTTACGTTGTATGTCTTCTTGATTATTAGGCTGATGAATGTATGAATCTTGCAGCAGTTAAGGCCTCTCTGGCGTGTGGAGGCTCTGTTGCCAATAGTAACCAAATAGAACATAGTGATGCCCACTCAAAGGCACCAGGCTCCTTAGTCACCTCATACAGATCTGATTGGAGACGAGCTCTCAGCTGCAGACTCATAAAGGCTTTCTTTGCTTTCCTTCCTTTTGGGATGTGCAAAAAGTCAGACAGAACTTATTTCTTCCCCAGAGAGCTCTATAGTTGTTTTTATATGAAATTAATTAATTTGTAAATAAATGCATGTTTAAAAAGGCATATACTGGATTTCATGCTGGAACAACATATTTTTGTTGGTGTTGCACTCTTTGAATTTTTGTATATTGTTATCGCTTAGGACTGTGAATGTTTTTTACTGAACATGTCTTAATAATCTCATGACTCGACTGAATTAACCAAGTGCTTGCTTACACAGAAACAAAAAAAAACTGTTTGCAAGGTCTGATAGTTTTTTTTAATATTTTTTATTTATTATATACACCTTCATACAGTTTAAATTGTTGATGAGATGAATGCCAAAGTTCTTTAAATGTCACCTAATAGCAACAAAATTCAGGTAATCACTTAGCTAACCTGGCCTTACATATGGTAAAAAAAAAATGTTAAACTTCTGAACAATAAACAAGCTTCCTGGCAATAAACAAGTTTAATGAATTTGCTGTGGATTTATGCAGGAAAATAAAAATCAATTAAAACTGTTCATTAATATGTTTAATAGGTTGTAAAAGTATTGATTCTCAAGAGGAAGGAAGATGCAAAAACATAGATTAACATCTTTATCACGGCACTTGCCATCACTAGCAACTATTGCGTTGGAATCATTAATGAATTCATGCATCTGTTTTCCATGGTCATAGGGGACATGGAGTCTGTCCCAGGAAGCAGAGAACACAAGGCTGGGGAAGATTTGGGGTGCCAGTTCATTGCAAGGCACACATTACTATACAGAATATTTGGAGATGCCAGTTACACTGAAGGATACGGAAATAGCCAGAAGAAACCCCTAAAACACAGGGAAAGCACGTGAGCTCAGCAGACCCGTACAGCAGCCCCGATTTCAACCTGCCCATATCATCAGTCATCAATAGACAATGACACCTTTAATGGGGCTGAAAATCACCAAAATACACGTGATTGGTAGCTTTACTTAGTGTGATTTGCATTTTGGAACCAGCAAGCTCGGATTTTTGGATAAATATTATAGTGGGTAGTAGTGGGCACAAAATAAAAAGCTATTTATATAAAATAAATGATTACTACGTGGAGACGAGGAGGTGGAACACTATCGCCGTTAATTCAGTTCACTTGCTGTTTCCTTATGTATCTGTAACTCATGTCGTATTTTATTTTATTTTTGCCCCATGAACAGTTCTAACAAACGTGATTATCTACTATTACTATTTGACTGGCTCGCATCCCATACTGGGTATTCCCTTGCCTCGAGCTTTGGGTTTCCTGGCTTCTGACGACGGGATTTGGAGGATGGGTGGGCGGCTGATTATTTATGCAGATGACATATATATGACATATACTCCAAGGTAAACTGCGGGTACATTATTTACAGAATTACGTCAAAAAGCTAGCTGTGTTCAGATAGCAAGTTTTCCCGCGTAGCGATGTGGCGGGAGTGGCGTGCGCGGCAGCTGTCGGTAACTGCTGAGATCCCTGCTGTGGGCTACAGTTCACCGCAAAACTGTGCCCTGAGGGTATGAACACTGTGCGGCAGCCGGCGGATATAAACCAAGTACAGAGGATGCCCCGTGATAAGATCCTTGTCGTTTCTCTGTACGTTACGGTGAAGAATAAAATAACTTTCTTTACCACTCTGCCGCGAAACAGCTGGCTCGGAAGCGGACCCGAGCCATTTGCTAAATGGCGCCTGCTAGACTACTGCATTTTATCTTGAAAACAGCATGCCAGTGCCTGCCCATCAGAATTTCCAGTGTAATCCTTCGTTAATCCCGCATAATACTGCTTGTGGCTCCGGACAAATTTTAAATCTGAGGCCATTTCCTCAGATGTAATTGGGAATGAATCAATAAAGCTTAGTTTGCAATCAAATGTTTTCAAGGTTTACTCCTCATTTTACGTAATCGCAAAACACACGTTTTAAAAATTGTTCTGGCTCAAAGCTGTAAAAAAGTAAAGATTTACATTTACAAAACCTTCACGATCTTCTTCAGAAGATAGCATCCCGGGTATCATAATTATTTCACGGAAACAGCTAGAGCAATCAACCAAATAGCTAGATGTGCATATAGGTCTCCAATCGCATGTTATATTTTCTGAAACAGAAAACAGTATTGGCATTTAAATATTTTTTAAATTTTTGCGATTTTGGGGAATGAAGTCTATTCCTTTGGATTTCATTGACTTTTGGGTACATATACAGCTGAAAAAACATTCGTGCAGTGACGGGTGAAGGATGCCTGTACCAAATAATTCGTCATCTATCTTTGTATGTATAGGAAGTAGGCTAATCTCAGTGTATCTAAATACCACCATTTTTATCATGTAGAAATGTTCTCCTGTGCGATATATCGTACTGATGATGCACCAATCAGTATGTAAGGTATTCAGATATTATTTTTCTGATTATGTAAATTGTCTTGGTGTGGCCTGGTTAGAGATGGTCATCCAAAATGTAACCTAGGTAACAGACTGGTTATTTTGTTAATGTGAGCTGGAGAGGTAGCCATGTGGAGCTATTGCCATCTGGAGGGAAAACAAATCAAAGCAAAATCTGGGCAAATCTAGATGTAGTGAGTGATGAAATATGCATTCTTGGGTTAAAATACTTTTTAATGTTGCATTTTGATGTTTTTCTTAACATTACAACAAGGCATGTTATGTTGTTGTTGTAGTTCAATATTGTTTTTCTTATGGAGTGGCATGTAAATATTCACTGCTCATGGTACTGACTGGTGTTTTACACGCACAAACGCAAACAGAGGCAATATATTTTTATTTCTATTTTGCTTTCTTATTCTGTTACTTCCATTTTTAAAACCGGTTATGGGTCATGTCCTGCCTTGCAAGATAACCAGTACTGATTGGACAAAACCTGGCAGCCTGCAGGTGCCTGACAACCTCAGAAGGGGCATACTGTATATGAAGTGAAAACCTTTAATTGGACTGGCCTTTAGTCTAAATGTAAGGAAGTTCTTACAGGATGTCTTAAGGGAGGCTACACTGATAATTTCATACAATTAGTGCTTTTCCTGTCTAAAAAAACATCATAATTTTATATGAACTTAAGCATTGTCATTTTTCAATAGGACTTTCTCTAATATCTAGCTGTTTACTTAAATTGTTTGTTTATTTAAAATTTTGCAATGTAGCCTTTTTATCATTGTGTTAATAGTGAGAGTTTGGTTCTGTTGAACTTCACTGTACATAAATAACAACCTGTTTCAAGTCGATTCTGGAATCTTCCTGTGCTAGTGGACCAGAGTGTGCCTTTTTTTAATCCTTATCAGAAGTGAAGTCCTACTGTCTTGCTGCCTGTAATCCGCTTGTGATATCCACTGACGTGCTGGAGTAGGTCTTTATGACAATCCTGTGCTGTACAACTGCAGTCTTTAAGGGCATTTGTCAATGAACAGATAAGCTGACTGTACAGACAAGATGAAGATGTGCCCCGTTCCTTCCATGGACACTTATTTACTTACAGTAGTTCCCTGTATGCCTGTCAGTTCATCGAACATTGACCAGAAAATGGTATCTGCTTTTGTGTTTTGCAGTCTACTGGTCTGTTCTGAGCAGTGATAGAATATATTATATCACACTTCTGTTCTTTTAGCTGGGCTGTGCTCCCTGCACACATTCATTATTCACACTGCTGACCTGCCAATCAGCATATTTATCTGTGACAATCTTTTTTTTGCCCAGCTCAAAATACTTATTCTTCCGTGGTGTTCAGACATGCCAAGAGTTTATGGGCTGGGTTGTTGTGCTTAGGTCGGCTCCTCTAAAGGCGTGAAGCATCTTGTAACATGCTATGTTTAATGGCCTTGAGAGTACCCAGAGATCTTATATCGATTTGTCAACCATGAAAAATTATACAACCCCAACCCAACCCACAGCCTAGACTGAGACCTTCTAAATATAAAATCGTACAATCGGAACATGTGAGGAGTTGCTGTAAGGTGATTGATGGACAATTAATATATATATATATATTGAAAAAAAAAAAACCTCTGAGAGGAGATCTCCAGATGAGCCTCGTCCTGTGATTTGTGGCTGAAGTTTTCCAGGGCAGTTACTGCCATGATGCATGCGTGAATTGCAGCCATTATAAAATTTCCTATAATTAAATTCATTCTGCCTTATTTTCAATTGCCATTTAGATCGAGTCTTGATTAAAACTGGGACGCTCAGACTGGGTCAAATTTAATAATGGGGAAGGAACTCCCAACTGGAGTTCCACTTGTAGAGCATTTGGGAAGGGTTCACTGGAGCTCGTGTTAAGATCCAGGTTCTGCACATCCCACTTTGCTGACCTCACCTATCCCACTAACCACATTTCTTTCTTGGTCTAATTCACAAGAGTCTTTGTGGTCGTGGTCATATCTTTCATGAGCATCTGGGGCAGCAGGTAGCTTAAGGGAAAAGAGGACCTGTAACCTAAAGGCCACTAACTTAACTCCCAAGAGAAGCCCTGCTATAATACTCCAGAGAGCTAGGTAACCTAACCTCGCCAGTTAAACACCCAGCTGCACAAAGTCAAGACTCGCTCTGGCTGAAACCTTCAGCTGCCAGTTATACTTGACGACTTGATTAGTATGACTCCAGTCCAATGAAAAGGAAGCATCGTCTGGGCATGATGGATGATGGAGCCTGGTATGTGGGGAAATTTGATTTACCCCAGGCACGCGGATTAAAGCCCTTTCACATTTCAATTTTCTTTACAAATCCCGTGCTCTCTGGTAGACGATGACAGCTCACCTCTCTAATCTCATATGACCCTTTGTGGCTGCCGAAGACATCAACAACACTGACACTGTAGCCTTGAAGCATGGAGTATGAGAGTGGCTCTTTCCTGACCTCTAAAGAGGTGTTTCATTCAGGGTCCATTAACTGTAATGTCATAAATTTGCATCAGGAATGACTGTTCACAGTGCATCTTGTTAGCCGTGTAGTACGCTTATTGATTTTGAGTTGTCTTGAAATGTCGATTGCAGGAATAAACACTTGTTGTATTATGCTTTTGGTTATTCTGTGATTTTCTTTATCCTCTGCTTTTCTCCGTCAAGCTTCATCTGCATGAGCAGATGTACTGTGGAACCTGCGATACTTTTACATTTAATTTATTTAGTAGAGGCTTTTGTCCAAAGTGACGTACAAACGAGATAGATAATACATCACAAGCATGCAGCTATCAAGTATCCAACTTAGGTATAAAATATGACTGGCTACAAGTGAGTGACCAGTACCAAGTGCAAGTTAAAAGTGGAGAAAGAGCTATGTAATACATTATAGAACCTAACAGAAGAGCTGTACAAATTGACACATAGTGAGAACTAAATTCATACCAGCAAAATACATGAATATCCAGTACTGTCAAGGGATAGCGGATAAAAATGGACCATGTTACTGGTAGGATGAGCTAGTTAAGGTGTTCCTGGAAGGTATTCTTGAGGCATTTCTTGAAGATTTAGAGGGATTCTGCTGACCAAAAGTGGTTAGGTGGCTTCTTCCACCATCAAGGATTCACACTAAAACCAGTGGGGTTAGGTTTATTTTCACATGCTGGAGAGATCACCGGGTAGCATTGACTTTCTGACCAAAGAGGGTGAGATACAATGTAGATCTCGATGAGCGGCAATAAAGCCAATTGCTTAATTAATGGCTAGTTTGCAAAATGCAGATTAGGAAAAAAATTAAGAGGCCACAGGTTTTTTAGTTTCACTTATTTCTCAGTTTATGTGAATGTATCTGTGTAAAATAAACATTTTTGTTCAAACTCCACCCTGGTTTTTTCCTGCATCACATTGATGAAGGGCTTCTTCCATTCTTCATGGGTCTTTAAGAGCTTCTAGTCATAGTAGTCCTAACTGTCCTAGCCGTGCACCTCATCTCACTTAAAGTTTCCGATTCTTTTTGAAGGTCACTTTATGTCATCGCCTGATTCATGAGGCACTGTTTGATAAGTTGACGGTCATCTCTGGCATTAGAAAGTTGCTTCTGCCCTCTACCTGGCTGGTGTTTTGTAATTGCCAGTGTCTCCTGCTTCATTTTGTTCTTGTGTACTGGTGTCTTAGGAACTTTAAGCCTGGAAGTAACCTGCCTTGCAGTATAGCCTTCTAACAGCAGAACCGGATTAAATCACTGAATAAGAATGCAGATTTTTAAAAAAGTATATATAGAGTGGTATTTTAATTTTTTACGGTTATCAAAGCTGAGCAAAGCACAGATGCTGTGAGGTTCACAGATTTTCAATATGTCTGCTTTTTATCCCTGTGGATCTTAAGCCAACTCCTTGGCACAGTAGCTTCCGTTAGACCTTCTGATATTAATGGAATGTGTGGTTGGGGACATTCACGTTGAGTCATGGCCGTAAGAGTGGAGGCGTGACTGCGTCTCCTCTCTCCGTGTCCAGATGTCGGTGTCAGTCACCCGGCTAGGTCACCCATGGCCAAGAGAGAGCTCCAGAGCGACCCTGGCTGTCAGGCCCACCATTATAACACGAGGGTCACTATCTGTTGGAGACTTTGCTCCATGGTAGAAATACACTGATCTGAATCGGCACCCATGCAGGCCTATTTGATGGATCAGGTATTGGCCACATGAGACCAATCAACATCCAATACTTACTCATTTAGTTTTTGGCAGTGTCCAAGGCAGCTCCTAGTTCGGTGTTAAATATATTTGTACAATTGCACGTCAGCTCGTTCCCATATTAGATGTGTTTTTTTGTGGCATTCAAGTTGAACGCTAATGCTTTTGACAAGCTCTTCTAACATTTAATTGCTACACTGGATCTCTAATTCAATTCTTCCTAGTCAAAAAGAGCGTTTCAGATATTCACATCATCATTAATCCTAGGAGAGATTATGTCACTTTTGCTATTCATGTCTATTGGGCTTTTAATTTCAGATATCCACAACTATATTTCAGTTATCCAGAATGAACATTCTGGATATCTGCAATAGAATTCTTACTAAGAAAAACTCACATTTCAGATATCTACAATCCAATTGTTACTAGTCATAATTTTAATTTAAGATATTTGAAAGGATACCACCATATTAGATATCCATAATGTAATTTCAAATATCCAAAATTAAATTTTGACTACTAATAATTGGATTATAGATATGTGGCATGGAAGTTTTTCCTAGTAAGAATTCAGTTGCAGATATTCAAATGAACATTCTGGATAAGTGAAATATAATTGTGGATATCTTGAAATTAAAACCCGCATAGACATGAATGGCAAAAATGCCATGATATTTCCTAGGAAGAATGACGACTTGGATATCTGAAATAATAATTGAGGATAGGAAAAATGCCATTGTGGATATCGGAAATGCTCTTTTTTGACTAGTAAGAATTCAATTTCGTCTATTGAGAAAAGCTGCTGTGAATATCTAAAATCTAATTACGGATAGGAGTGTGACTTGATTAAATGTTAAAACGACTTGCCATAAAAGCTGCCATTCAGTTTTTTTTGCCTCTCAGCGGGTGTGAGCGCCGTGACTTCCGTCCGCGGTGACGTCATGCGCACACCCTTCGCACTACGAGGAGTTTAAAAATATCGGATAAGATGTGGGGGTACTGTATACTTTTTATAGCAACTAGTAGCAGACGATTTGCAATCTTTGTGAAGACAAAGTTTTGACAGGTGGGAGCAGAGTTTAGTGAAGATCCCATTAATGATCACGCACTTGTGCGAGACAACGCAAATAATATGAAAACAGCAGTGTATGATTTTGGAGTCACTATCACGCACTGTTTTGCGGTCTTGTTAGAGCTTGTGGAGAAAAATTGTGGGGCATTTTAAGCATTCGCCACTGACATATACTCTCTTGGAAGATTATATTAAAATTATACTGTAAATTGTCTCAAAAAGCTTAAAACAACATGCACAAACGAGGTGGAGCAGTACGTTATGCATGTTTCTAGTAGCCTATTTAAAAATGTTTTTGGCGTACATTTTTTCATCTATATTTACTAATTTAAAAATATTACTAATAAATATATAATGCACATGTATAATTTAACATTAAAATGTATAATTTAATATTAAAATATTAAAGTAAAAAGCTCTTGTATTGGAATCTATGTCGGTGTCGGCAGCTGTGTATTGGAATCGGACCAGAACTCAAAAACATGTGGCTCGGCCCCTCTGTCCTCCATAGGTAGTGGACTTGAACAGCTGTTCTGAAACATGTTTTCCTGATTTCTTATGTGACGCAGATTTCCCTTCTGCAGCATTAAACCGAGCCCCCAGGTCTTTGGGGAGACTGCGTGTTCCTCCAGCGATTGGGATCGTTTCCCCTGGGTACTTCCGCAGTACTTGTTTTTTACCCGCAGTCCCAAAACACTCACGCGAACTAGTGACACTAAATTGCCTCGTGCCCTGTTCTCTTACTGCGATACACTCTAAACTCGCCATGACGCTTTACTGGATAAGCAGCTACAAAAGATAATTGGATGAATATTGAATAGCCTATAGTACTTCAATAAAGTAAATCAATAACAGAGATGCATAATTTACAAATTTTACAATATAAGCAAAGTGCTTGGCTTTCTGTTATGGACTGACTTTGCTATCATTACCTACTCTTCCTGGGATTGACTCCAAATCACTGCAGCTCTTGATTGGATAAGCAGCTATTGAAAATGGTTCTACGACTGAACTGAAGGATGAAGTCTTGACTCTCTGTGACACCTGCTTCATTTTGGTAGAACACGTGTAATTGGCTCATTTGCATGCATATCATATAATTTAATTTACAGATTGTTCTTCCATTAGAAAAACAGCTTCAAGGGGATGGATGATGTGCTGAAAGACAGGATTGCCTGAGGAGATACCAGCCCCCATCTTTTGTAATGTTATCCCTGGGAGGGAAGTTAAATGAGCTGGCGTTGATACTCTCTATCGCTCTCTGTATTCCAGGAGTTGCTGGTCGAGGTATACAAGTGTTCCTTATTTGTGTCTTGCATCACCTGATGGATATAAAGTCTGGGTTCCACCTTTCACACACACACACACCTCTTTCCAGTTAATTAACTTGTCAGCAGGCATTGAGCCCAACGTGGAAATAAAGGTGTGATGTGTTTGGCTAAATCTGACGTTAAATGGGATGCAGGCCAGACACGGCGCTCAGCAGCTGCTCATTCTCCTTTCTCATCTCATTCATCAATCACGTGGCAACACAGAGACACCGGAGGTTTCTTATGTCATTTGCCATAAATTAAGGTCACATGAGCCATTGTGTTAAAATAAGGATCAGTCCTTATCTAAGCAGCACTAGGTTTCAGGACTTTTCTGGGATTGTAATTTGTATTTCTTTATGTTTCCGTGGGTTATAGACTATTGGGGACACAGCAGTGTTTTCCACCAGTAAAGTGCTAAATGTAGTCTGAAATGGAAAATGTCTGCAGTGAGTTCCCCCCTGTATTGCCTTTGTCTTTGGTGTTTTAGTCTTGGTTCTACAGCTGTTGTTTCCCCCATCTGGGTTTTGCAGAATTAATAAGGCTTCCAGAGAGGCTTCCACATCTGCTTCAGTAATTATTATAGCTGCTGTGTGATATGTTTTCTTCTTTTTTTTTTTGATATTGCACTCTCTCTCAATGGTGTTTCCCTCATCAGAATTTTAAACTCTAGGGATCAAGCGGCTTGCAATTTGTGTTTCCCTACTGAGGGTCTTCTGTTGGTTTCATGATTTTTTTCTAAGTGATGCCTCCATTAATCTGTTGATGTTCGCATCTCATCTTTTCCATTCCATCTGAGAAGGACACGTTTTCCCATATAAATGTAGCATTTACATATGGTTATATGTCAACAGCTCTTTCATATACAATGAAATCCCAATCCATCCATCCCTTTTCTAGGTCACAAAAAACATCACGGTTTATACAAACGTTCTGCATTTTGGGTGCATTTCTACCACAATAACAGCTTGGGTGTGGGTTATTCGTTCATGCTTGCTGTGACAAGAAACAAGCCATTTAAAAGGGCTTAGTATTGCAAGATAAGAAAATGTTTGTTTTCTGGCTATTATGAATACTGCCATCTAGTGTTTGGTAATAAGGAGCTTTTGCAAATCAAAAAGCAGCAAAGTGCCACTAAGATGAGGGTAAAATTCACACATTCGTCTTAGGATATTAAGGGTCCTATGGCAAAAAAAGAAACATGCTTAATATAAATTCTGGTCTTAAATTTTTTTCTTGTGGACATTTATTTCAGAGAGGACTTTACTGAATTTTGGACGATGCAACTGTTTACTATTTAGGCTGTAACATCTGCCAGATGTGTTATACACCAAGTAAGGGAAGGCTTTGAACTTGGCCGCTTTTCTGTGAGGTTATTCCTAGAGGCGCCTGTGATGGTGGTTGTCCTAAGCTCACAAGGGCAGTACAACAGGAGACAATTTCCCTGTTTCGAAGGAACACAGGAAAAAGAAGGCGTTAATTCCCCTTCGGGATGAACAGCGGACTTTATCATTGCAGCCTGTGTGCACAACATACATATTTAAATTTTAATTTGAGATACAGTGTACGTGCAGAATGAAAGTTGGCTGGTTTGTAACAGTCCATTTTCTGTTGCGAAAAGTTAGCATCATGATGAGTGAAAGTGATGGTTTTAGGCTACTTTCAGGTGCTTCTGAATCTGGGCGTATAAGAAAAAGGTACTCGACAACCTTTTGTAAAGCCTCGAAATAATCCACAAATCATATATGGCATTATAAAACATTATCTGGGATATATATTCTAAAAATTCCAGGAAATTGCTGAGATAAGAGTTAGAAAGCTGAGTCTGTTTGGGTATATAATATATGTCAGGGTTTTATTAGAAAAGGATTTATATTTCAGGGGTAATGAGGATTGCTTCTGCTGGGTGTTTGGAGAACTCCTCGTGTCATTTGCTGTTTTCCTCCCACAGTCCAAAGACAGACAACTAGGGTAATTAGTATCTGTAAATTGCCCATGGCGTGTGATTCCATGCAGGAGTATATGTATGGGCCTGGTGATAGACTGGCCTCCCGTCCAAGGTGTATCCCTTCTGTGTGGCCTGTGCTTCTGGGAGAGGCTACTGTCTGCTTGTTATCCATGACCAGGTTAAGCGGATGGAAGATGGATTGGTGACACTGATTGGCATGAACCATGACAATGAAAACTAATGGCAGAAAAAATACACCAGTCAGGTGTGCAAGGGTGAAAACAAATCAAAATCTGGCTTTCTGCTCATACTGGTTTTAAACTATTGGCTTGGGTTGTTTGTATGGGGTGGAGCGAGGGACAAACGTAACTAAGAAAATCTGCTTCTGTAATTGGAATGAGGCCAGAAGAACTGAACTGAGTTAAATGTCAGACATGGAGGTCGTCCCACGTGTTTGGGTGGTGGACAGTCAGAGCATTGTCTATTGTGCTGTTCTGTGCCACGATGCTGGTGTGTCTGTGGAAGATTGTTCCAGTCACAATCTGAGTGAGCAAAACAGCATGTCACAAAGGGCCACCTCATGTCGATTTCGTGATGGGGCATGATCATGAGCTTCCCCGAAAGTGAAGTAAAAGTGACACACGTTGGGAATTCTGTGTCACTCTGAGAGGTCTCTTATGCTAACGTGTGATTGTTCGCTAGACATTTAGCAGAGGTAGATGAAGTTTAGTGCTTTAGTAACCTAGCAACAGTGAAAACCCACACAGACTGCGTGTGCGTGCCTGCGAGTTACCTGTGAGATTATTCAAAGTGAAGATTTGAAAAAGGTGGCTATGCAGTATGGATATTTCCTCCATGTATTTACAAATGCTGATTTTTTTAAAGCTGAGGATCATTACTACTGATAAAACCTAAGTTGCGCACTTTTGCCAGTGAACCTCTCTTTATAGAGTGCTATGTAAACCAGGAAAAATATCAGCCTTTTCCCCCCTCAAAGATAAGGCTTTGTGTGGGTGCAGGTCAAATATTGTTGACATTTCCAGCTTCAGCAACTGTGTTCTGATTTTTCTAGGCATAAAGAATAGCTTATGTTTGAATTTTGAAGGTTACTGCAATGGACTGGTATCCCATCCAGAATTTTTGCTGTCTTGTGCTTCCTGGGATAGACTCCTGGGCGTCTGTGACCCTGAACTGGCTAAGTGGTTAGGAGCTGGATGGATGTTGTATGTTATATGATATTGAATACAAGCCTTTATGAAGCAAAATGGTTGTATTCTTTCAGTTCAAAGGCATTCTTTCCACATGCATTATCTTTAACAATGCGCAATCCCTCTGTTCTCTGAGCCAAAGCTGGCAGCCGTGTGAAATAATTTTCCAAATTAATAGTTATAAATACATTTTGACAACAAGCAGTTATTTTAAAGCTTGGATTAGTGTGAGACACAAACGAACGGTTTTAAGCTTTTATTTGCTACTTATGTCGACAGATCTGCTTTTATGTCAGGTAGACCGCTCATGTTCAGAAGGAAACAGAATTCTGGGAACTCAGACATATTCTGTCGTAGCAAACGTGTTGCCTAGTAACAGCACAAACTTTTTTTTCCTTCCCAAGCAGGCAGTAATGGACAAACAGTGCCATTGACTCTACTGGATGGCCAAGTGCAGAGTTTGAGCCTTATGGGATTGCCACACGTGGCTAGTGTAAACATGCCATTTCACAGAACTACACAAATTAAGCTTCTAAAATGGTTTAAAGGCGCTGCTTCAGTCAGATTTTTTTTTATTGACAGCCAGGAAAGTGAATAAGGGGATTGTGAGTTGTGCCAAAAGAGGACAGTCCTTAGAATTCAGTCATATTGCCTCTGGCCCTCAGAATCAAATTCAGACTCTGATTTAAGGTTCTCTGTTGGCAGGACATACAGCAAATGTAGCTACACTGTATTATTGACAAATGGACAGACTGACAGATTCTTCATTAATCCTGAAGGAAATATCTGATTTACAATAGTATATAACACACATTTAAATAGTAAAAAGACGTTTGCTAGTAAAAATAAACAAAGATAATGTCATACCCTGATCGTCCACTGCTTCTGTGTGCCACGCCCCCTCGTTAACCCGGTGTGGATTTCCCGTGTTTACCAGCTGTCCCTGATTGTTGTCATTAGTTCATTATATTTAGTCTGCATTTCCGTTCGTTTCCCCAGTCTGGTCATTGACATGTGTGCGATCCCTGAAATAAACCCTTTTTGTGCATATACTCAGCTTTTGTTGCCTGCTTCCGGGTTGCAACCATAACAGGTAAACAGAAACAGTGCAAAAAAATTGACTTATCTGACCCTGCGACTCTGCTTTCTCACCACAAACATGATACTAAAAAAGCATCCATCTTCACCATCACCTTTTCCTTCACTCTTTGCTTCATTGTCCCCTGGGGATGAATGTTCCCTTGATGCTTCCTGCAGTTGTGTTTAGCATATATTACATCGCTGTCTTGTGATCCAGTGCACTCTGCTTGAGATGTGAGAAGAGAAGCAACATTCACGTCTTTGGTGACTCTTCCTGTGAAGTCAGTAGGCCAGTTGGGAGAGCATGGGGGGTGGGGGGGGGTCATGAGGTCACTGGAAAGGGGTGTGTGGTGCTCCCAATATCTTTGCAAGAGGGCGAAGGTCCAAGTCTTTAGAGCAGGGGTCATCAAATCCAGTCCTGGGGGGCCGGAGCCCTGCACATTTTTGGGTTTCCCCTTATTTAACACACCTGATTCAACTCCTTGTGCTAATTACCACACAGCTCTTGAGCTGAATCATTTATCGTGAAACGGGGAAAAAACTAAGGTACACTGGGCTCCGGCCTCTCAGGACTGGATTTGATGACCCCTACTTTAGAGTATTGCTGCTCCCTGTTTTTCTGTGTGGCTGCAAGACATGGACATTGTACAGTGACCTGAAATGAAGATTGGACTCCTTTGGTACTGTATATCTTCGGAGAATTCTTGGATGCCATTTAGTCGACTTTGTCTCAGATTGCCCCTCCTGGAGCCGACACCTTATCGTGGTGGAGGGGTTTGCATGTTCCAATGATCCCAGGAGCTAAGTTGCCTGGAGCTTTATGCCCCTGGTAGGGTCACCCAAGGCAAACAGGTCCTGGGTGAGGAACCAGACAAAGTGCGGCTCATCAGAC